>VDFB02389459.1:0-437166 GCA_007258455.2 Sequoia sempervirens | reverse complement strand
ATGGTATGTTGAGAAAAAAATTTAATTCAATTTTGAGCTTCTTCCACAAGGTCCTCCAAAAGTATCCAACAAATTTGGTGTCCCTATCAGAAACAATGCTCTTTGGAATTACATGAACCCTCACAACTTCCTTGAAAAACAAATCTACAACATTCGCTACATCATTAGTCTTATGAAAAGGTATAAAATGTGCCATTTTAGAGAACCTATCTACCAAAAAAAGATAGATTCATGTCTTGTTTGTGTCCTTGGCAAGCTAAGAACAAAATCCATACTTATGTCCTCCCATGGCTTCTCTGGTACTGGTAGTGGCTGATACAAACTGGTGTTTTGACTCACTCCTTTTGCCACTTGACACACTCTAAAAACTTGCACATAATTCCTTACATCTTGTTTCAATTGAGGCCAATAATACTTCTCTCCAACCAATGCAATAGTCTTGTCAAAACCAAAATGCCTTGCAAGTCCACCACTATGTTTCTCAATTAAATTCAACCTCATAGAACTTCTAGGAATTTATAATTTGTTACTTGTAAACAACATGTTATCTTGGATTAAATAATCCAACCATTTGGCTCTATTTTCTACAACAGGCTCTTTGCAAGCTTTTCATGCCTCTCCAAAATCCAAGTCTCCTTCATACATATTTTTGAGTTCATCAAAACCCACAACTTCAACCTGCATTGCAATCAACAAACCTTGTCTTCTACTCAAATCATCAACTCTATTAGACTTCCCACTCCTATGTTTCAAAAAAATGTGTGAGTTTGTAAAAACTTAACCCATTTCATGTGTCTTTAACTCAACTTCCCTTGACTACTCAAGTATTGGAGTGCTTGATAATCAGTAAATAAAACAATTTCTTTTGGCATAAGATAATGTCTCCATTTCTTAAGTGCTTGAATGATTACATAAAAATCTTGATCACAAATTGAATACTTTTTCTTAGCATCATTGAGCTTCTTACTAAAATATGCAATAGGCTTACCTTCTTGGCTTAAAACAAACCCAATTGTTGGTGTAATTAATATTTAATTACACTTGCATAACTTTACTTAGGTAATATTTTAATTCCTAGGTTAATTATTCTCATCCTTATCTTATTGAGCTATCTTGTTCCTCAAGATAAGATTAGGGTTATGCATACTTTGCTTTTATAAAGAAAATCATCTCATGTAATTATAAATTCCTGAATAATAATAATTTGCACATATTTTTGCAATAGCTTTGTTTTTCTTGTTTTTCTCTTTTGTGGAAGGTTTTTTGGTTTGCATGTCTGATCTTGGTTTTTAACATGGCATTAGAGACTTGATTTGCAGCCCCTTCTTAGATTTTTGAGAAAATCATTGCAAAGTTCATTCAAGATTCCTTGAGGGTATCATGCCTTGAGTTCATCTATATAGCATTTTGGATCAGATCAGGCTTCACCATTGGATTCAGAGTGCTGGAAAAATTCAAGATTGGCTTTTATTTTGTAGATTTTGGCCATCTTTTGCCAGATCCATGAGGGTTTCAAGCTGGGAGATTTTTTGCAAGCTCTGGAGGTAGCCAATTTTTCAGAGCAGTTTGAGCACAAACAGAGGTCACCATTGCGTTAGCAGCGGCCAAAAACCCTATGATCGCCTTTCGTTTTGTCGATTTTGGAGAAATTTGTTTATGAGGCAAAAAAAAATTCCAGGGAGGCCATACGGCCTCCCCAGCAAGCACTTTGAGGCTCAAAAAATAAAAAAAATGCAAAAAATGGGGTTTTCTTGGGATCTATGAGAGCACTCTCAGTGTTAAAATCTCCTGCCGCTGGGCGGCCACCCGCCAACCACTCAGGCTAGTGGCACCACCCAAAGGTCACCGGCCAGCTAGCCCCCGTGGGCTCCCTCTGCTCCACACTGGTCATATGGAGGACCAGGGGCCCTCCGCTCAGCCCCCGTGGGCCAGTCTTCAGCAGCTCCAGTCACATGGGGGACCAAGCGCTATGCGCCCAACCCCCAGCCGACCTCCCAACTCCCTATGTAGTCCTATGGAGGACTAGGGGCTCCACCCCCAGCACCTATCCGCCAACCCCTCGTCACACATAGAACCAAGGGCTAACTTTTTTTTAGCCTCCTAGGCTACCTGTAGGCCAGATTGGCCTTTCTGGAGCACTTTTGCAAAATTGGGTGTAAATTTTGCGTACAGTGTCCTTTTTTCACAAATGAGATACCGTTGGAAAGCTGATTCCAATGCCGATATAGTGGTGAGGTAGCTTCTTTTGATTTTTCTCCAGATTTATTTTTCAGGACCTTGAACTCAGATGTTGTTTTCACTTTGGAGGGCATATCTTTTGACTCGGTGATCCTTTTTTTGCCATTATTGCGGCGTTGGAAAGTTGGTTCAGTCCTTTACATAGATCTTGGGTCTATTTTTATTTTATTTTTATGTATGTTTGCATTCTCTCCTTTTAAAATTATTGTGTTATTGTAATAAAAGAACTAAGATAAAGTTCCATCAAGGGGGTTTCTTGCATAATAATCTGATTAGAGTGTTCATGCACTTTGATCTCCATCCTGATTTGCTGACAACTCGCATGGGTTATATCTGGTTTCTTAGTTTCTTTTGGCCACATATTTCTCTTGCTTGACACATATTAGATTCACATCGGTTCACAATTCAGATTGAGAGCCTATGGTTATTGATCTACATTCATTCAAATCCTTCTTAGTTTGAGGGCCATGTTTTTATGGTTAATGTTCTAGATTCTTTATGATACTTGTTCCCGTGGATTAATTTTAGTCTCAGTTTGGCATCAGCATTCAGATACATGGTTTCCAGATTCTATCATCATTTCATCTACTGTTGCTTCACAGATTCTAGGGTTGTTCCAGTTTGTGAGTTGTGCATTGTTATGTGGCATCGGATCTGTTGTCACATTATTATGATTCCACTTTGGTTTCTTGTACATAGAAGTATCTTTCCTTTCTTGTTGGATTGTGGTTCCAGTGTTACTCCACAGTGTTCTTCCAATGCTTCTTTGCAGTAGTCATCTCATTGTAGGGGGGTTTTGTCCCACTGGGTTTTCCTTCTCTACCTCATTATTGCATTTGTATATGGGTACCTGATCAGGCCTTGTTGCTGGGACCCATTCATGCTTTCTTGCATTCATCTTAGTCTTAGGTGCATGCTTTTTTTAGTCTCCCTAAGTTGCACTTATGGGGGGGTGTTGGTGTAATTAATATTTAATTACACTTGCATAACTTTACTTAGGTAATATTTTAATTCCTAGGTTAATTATTCTCATCCTTATCTTGTTGAGATATCTTGTTGCTCAAGATAAGATTATGGTTATGCATACTTTGATTTTATAAAGAAAATCATCTCATGTAATTATAAATTCTTGGATAATACTAATTTGCACATCTTTTTTTTTTTTTTTTTTTGTTTTAGACTGCAGAAATCGGGTAGCACGACCCCCTATAAATTGCAGTGCGCCTGGTAAACTTTTTAACGTGACCGGCAGCGCTGGCGTGACACGCCCTCCGGTACCACGGGACGGGGGAGACTAGAACTCGTGACCAGCAGAGCTGCAACGGAATTACTTAGCCAACCGAGCTAGGGCCCCCGCCCAATTTGCACATCTTTTTGCAATAGCTTTTTTTTTTCTATTTTTTTCTTATGTGGAAGGTTTTTTGGTTTGCATGTCTAAGCTTGGTTTCTAACACCAATAGCATTCCCACTTGCATCACAATCCACTTGGAACACCTTGCTAAAATCTGGAAGTGCTAAAACAGGTTGCATTATCACTTTACTCTTCAACAAATCAAAGCTCTTCATTGACCCTATAGTCCACTTAAATTCCTTCTTATCACCCCTCATAGTTTTAGTTAGTGGTGCACATATGCTACTAAAACCTTTGATTAAATTTCTATAAAAACTTGCTAACCCATGAAATGATCTCACCTCAGTTACACTCCTTAGTGTTGGCCATTCTATAATGGCTTTTAACGTTTTTGGGAACATCTTTATGCCTTCCCCTAAAAAAACAAAGCCTAAATACACCAATTCCCTCTTCACAAATCTGCACTTTTTGAGGTTAATTAGCAACTTTTCAAATTTAAGCTTTTCAAAAACAAGTCTAATATGCATCAAATGCTCCTCAAGAGTCTTACTAAAAATTAAAATGTCATCTAAATACACAATCACAAATTTTCCTAAGAACTCTTTCAACACTTCATTCATTAACCTCATAAACATACTAGGTGCATTGGTTAGGCTAAATGGCATGACTAATCACTCATACAAGCCTTCCTTTATCTTGAATGTTGTCTTCCATTCATATCCTTCACTTATCCTTATTTGGTGATACCCACTCATCAAATCAATATTGCTGAAATATGTCCCTCCACTCAAACAATTCATGATATCGTCCATCCTTGGTAATGGAAATCTATATTTTATTGTAATCTTGTTGATATCCCTGGAGTTTGTGCACACCTCCATTCTCCTCCTTTCTTTGGTGACAAAACATAGGCACTGCACATGGGATTAAACTTTCTCTTATCAAACCCTTCTTCAACAAATGAACAACTTGTTTATTTACCTCTTCATTCTTTGTAGGTGACATTCTGTAGGCTGCCTTGTTTTGAAAAATTTCCCCTAGGATCAAATCAATTTGATGGCTGATTTTTCTCACTAGTGGGAATCCTTTAGGCACATTATCTGAAACAATCATCTTGAACTCTTGTAGAAAATCAACAACTTCTACAGGAACTTCATCTACAACTTCACTGGTAACTTTAATAATAATAGCAAAGCAAAATTTATCATTCTTCATAACTTCAAGAAATATTCTTGCATCAACTAAACAAACTCTAGCATTACCACAAACTTGAAAATTTTCCTCCTTCAAAGGTTCCAGCTTATGCTTCACTCAATTTTTTGCAATTAAATGTGACAAGCATCCAGAGGGATGATATCACAAAGAATTCCATCATGGTAATTCCCAATTTTAAACTTCACATTGCATTGTTTACTTGCCAAGATTTTCTTATTATCTTGCACCCAAGAAATCTGGTATGGATTTGGGTGTTTTATCCTCTCAAGCTTCAATTTTTTCACCATCTCATTGGACACAAGATTTTCCATTCTGCCACTATCAACTATGATGTTACACACCTTTCCTTCACACTTATATCTTGTTTTGAACAATTTCTTTCTTTGCATAGGCTCACTATCTTCATTCAAGAGTGCTATCCTTGTTATCAAAACCTCTCCATCTTCAATATCTTCATATTGTGAAGAATGTACCTCCTCCTTATTGACATTTTCTGCTCTTCTTTCGTATTCTTGTCTCCTTTTTGGCTTCTCTTCTTGTGGGAAATCATAGGTTCGATGCCCTTCTTCTCCACATTTGTAACAAGTGCCTCTAAATGGGCATCCTCCATATCCACATCCTCTACCTCTACCTCTGAAATTTTTGTCTTTTAAGCTTTGTCCATCCTCATATATTTTGCTGCACTATTGCTGCCCTCTTCATTTTTGGAACTCTTTTGCTGAGTTTCATCATTTTTGTATGTTCTTCGTCGTACTTTTCCTCCATGCCCACTTCCTTTATGCTTGCTTTCAAATCTCTTGTTCAACCTTTCCTCTATCTTTAATTCCATTTGATAGGAATCCTCCATTGCCACAACTCTAACCAATTCCATTTCTTCTTGAATACTTGATCGTGGCCCATTCATGTACCTTGCAATATTTTCCTTGGTTACTTCTGAATGTCTAGTCCTTATGAGGATTTTTATGGAAATCTTATATATATTATTTAATAGTTTTGTTTCCTTGCTTCAAACCTTGCATCCTCGTGAGCAAATCTAATTCATAATCTACTGGGATAAACTGTCTTTTCAATTTTTCTACCATTTTATCCCATTTGGTAATCTTCTCTTTTCCTTTTCTTCCCCTTTCCAATTGGATTTCTCTCCACCATATAGAAGCTATATATGTCTAAAAATGGTCATCAAGCTTGTTAATTAATTAAATATAAATTATTTAATTAATCCCCTAAAGTCATCTGCATATAAATAAATTTAATTATTTATTTATATTGTTCACTTTTGTAAATTCTTCTACCTTAAATAAATAAATAACTTTATTTAATTATTACCATCTTCCATATTCCTCTTAATTAAATTAAATAAATTTTATAATTTATTTATATTAATTACATGTTATTCTAAATTTGAATATTTGAATTCAAATAATGGAATATTCCTTCAAACACTTTCTTCATCTAATAGTTAAATTAAATATTATAAATATTTAATTTAATATCTTTCCTCTCTCGCACATAATTAAATATTTATAAATATTTAATTATCTTCTAAATTCCTCTCGCACATCATTGAATATTTCTAAATATTTAATTATCTTCTAAATTCCTCTCGCACATAATTAAATATTTAATTATCTTCTAAATTCCTCACACATAATTAAATATTTCTAAATATTTAATTATCTTCTAAATTCCTCACACATAATTGAATATTTCTAAATATTTAATTATCTTCTAAATTCCTCACACATAATTGAATATTTCTAAATTCCTCTCACACATAATTAAATATTTTTAATATTTAATTACTTTCCAAATTTCATCTTCACACATAATTAAATAAGTTTATTTATTTAATTATGAAATTCATTCTCAACTCATTCTTTGAATGGTAACTTTCCTTCGGATCTAAGTGAGAAAATTTGTGAAGAGGAAACTTTCTATTTCTCTCTCAACTTTCAAAAATCCTTCACCGTTCATCTCAACAAGCTTGATCTAAAACGTTGATCATAACAGCCAATCAAATTCTTTCGAAAACTCTTTAAATACATGTGCAAATCCAAGCATTGGTTAGACACGCACGCATACGCAATTACACTAACACCTTTGCATCTTCAACATCTTTATCAATATCCATATCTTAGCAATAATTTTATCATAGCAATAGCATAATCTTGCATTTTAGCATAGTATGCATATTTAAATCTCATTCTCTAGTAGTCCATTTTGTTGAGCTTGGCATACGAAATCTGAGAGCAACTTGAAGCAACGAAACACTGGAGATAGGGAGCAATAGAACGACTTCGGAGAATCTGCCATAAAAGAGTTTGTTTACTTTCTTTCAGCTTCTTTGATATAAGGTTTTATTGATTGTGTTTTGAATTCGCTAATTTTAACCATATTTTCATACACACATAAAATGGCGCCCACCATGGGGCCCTGCCCCAATTTTGACCTTTTTTTGTAGAGTGTTATGACAGGTTTCCACGTTCTGGAGTTTGGCTTTCAGAAAAATTATGTGTTTTAGCTCATCTAAGACCTTTCTGCAACGCATCTGGGAAGTTAATGTTTCTGTTTTGCAGGAAATTTCAGCGCATCTGGGGACTATTTCAGCGCTTTTGAGGGTTAATTTAGCGCATATAGTCTCATTTCATTTAGAGTTAAATTTGCACTTAATTTACAGTAGCACATTTAAGGACTATTTTAGCACATATAAGGTATGTTTTTGCGCATTTAAGGTAGATTGTAGAGCATCTGTGCTGCATTATTTACACAGTTAAATTTGCATTTATTTAAAATCACGCATTTAAGGACTGTTTTAGCGCATTTAGGAATTTTTTGTAGCGCATCTCAGGTCTGTTTCTACGCATCTCAGGTCTGTTTCTGCGCATCTGAGGTTTTTTCCTGTGCATCTGTTGACTTTTTTAGCGCATATACTGTCTGTTTCGATGCATCTGGGTTGTAACACAAAAATAGTATTCTGAGTCTGACACATTTCGCAAATAGAATCTTTTCTGGTTTAAAATGAATCAATCTAGGATAGTCACCACACTTTGATCATGCATTTAAAATGAACCCCATGCCTGTTGTGAAGCAATATCTTCACTTAGCGTAAATCATTATGATTTGGTGCATTAAAATGAATCTGTTTACTCTACTTGATTGTGCTTGAAAGTGGTAGGTGACTATGCTCTCACCCTATGCAAACTAGGTGATCAAAAAGCCAAACCCAATATATCCCTGTGTAACCCTGACACAATAACCAAAGTATCCTCTCCCCTTGCGTAGTGATGCAATCTTGGGTGTAAGAGAAACAATTATTGTCTCTAGAAATTGGGCCTGCCTGGGGATTTCATCACCCCAATGCGACTCAAACTGGCAATGGAGCTAAGGCCAAGCTACCCCTGACCGGTATACAAATGTGAATCTTAAGGGAAAACCTAAGATTACAAGTGCGAATGTCATACAGATAGAGTTGTAATCCCATAAACCCTGTTGAGCTTAATCTCTTCAGGCTGGAGTACCATCTAAATTGGTGATTAATATCTTGCCCCATGTATGGCCACTCGAACGGGGGTCCCAAATTAAACTCCATTATTTTACTAAACCAAAAACCTTCTATTTTCTAGCGCAACACCAGTCGGTGTGAAGGCATCCACACTTTCACAGTCTGTAGTAGAGGTGATCAATCTGCCATGGGATTTTCATGGGGATTGGAAGCTTGGTTGGCCTGAGAAGAGAGTGCACTGTAAGGGGGAGCCCATGTAGCCAAGCTTCTGAATTCACACGCTACCGATATGCGGTTGGGGAAACCCGCATGGAATCTAATGAATATTGTCCTGGCTTTGCCATAGGATGTGCTTGCTCTATCTGTGTTTGGTTACATTCCATTTAATTCAGAGTGTTTGCTATGTTTTCATTCACATTAATTTAGATAAAAGATCATCCGAAATGAACATGGAAAACAGCAACTGAAATCATTCAAAAATAGTTCATATCTTTGGTCCAGTAAACATACTAATACTTCTCCCATGCTTAGAAAGTGGAAATCAACAAAGTTTGTCAAGAAATCAGTTTCCACTAGGATCAAGAAACCCAAGAAACATTTAGGGCACAAGAAAACATTGCAAAAAAGGAAATTTTTGTACAAAATTTGATACGTCTTGCTTCATTACCATGGATTTCTTCATAGATACCAAGATTTTGTTAGGGGATTCACTGGCGAGTATGTTGTAGAGCCTTTCGATTCTCGAGCTTATTATCAGATATTAGCTCTATCTCAGTGGCATAATTTTAATCAACCTCTTGAGCTTGACAATATACCACAACCTTCTATAGAATATCCTTCACATCCCAATCAAATCCTTCAGTGATTTTAAAACTCTTCTTCAAAAACAAAGATCAAATCTTTAAGAGTGCACCTTTCAAATAAATTTCTAATTATTGAATCAACTTCCCCAACAAGATTCTGACATCCTTCATCATTGGAAGCCACAATCAAAAATTAGGAACATCTTTGATCATATCATAGGATTCACATCTTATCAGATTAAGATATCATCATCACTGCACTTATTAGAATTGTGATCTAAGTTTAGAAGGATTCTTCAAAATCATATGCCTATCTCCACAAGATCTCAATACAATAAATTGAAAGATGAAATCCAACAAGAAGGTCATACCCAAAACATTCAAGAAGCACATGAAAGCAGTAATCCTCTTTACAATATCAGTCGTAATCCACTTTTCAACAATGATATGAATAACAGAGAAGAAAATCCATTCCACCACTACAGAGACATGAGAAAAACCCATATAACAGTGATGATGAAGGAGATGAGGAATGTCTTAGAGAGGTTGAACAAGATACTAAATTTCAAAAATCCATAGAAAATATCTTGTAGTGCGATAAAGAAAAATACTTCCTCTATCTAGCTGACCAAGGAGCTAAATTTCCTCATGACTTTGACACTGAGAATTTGAAGAGAAAACCTGAGGAAATACCCTTATCAGATCTTAGTGCTTTGACTCAACAAATCAAAGCACTTCAAGGACAAATTAAAGAGTTACAAGGGGGAACCTCAACAAAAAAAATACTCTTGAGGACATTTGTCCTTATCCCTTCGATCGAAGTCTAAACATGATTCCATTTCCCAAACATTGTGAAATTCCAAAATTTGATTGTTATAATGGGAAATCAGATCCAATCGATCATGTTAGAGACTTCTGAAACATGACTTTAGAGTTCTCTCATGAGGAAACTTACCTAATGCATTTGTTTCCTAGGAGTCTTGGAGGTCACTCTATGGAATGGCTATCAAAAATCACACCTCCTATCAAAACATTCAAAGAATTAATCAATATGTTTATATCACAATACACGTACAACATCCAACACCAAATCACCATGATAGATCTTTGCAAAGTTGTGAAAAAATTGAGTGAATCTTTCATTACTTTTCTTCAGAGATGGAGAATAATGTTCACCAGATATCTGCGTCTTGTTCCTGAAAAGGAAAAGATGGCCACTTTCATTAACAGCTTGAACTCATAGATGAGCTATCGTTTGAACTTACATTGTCCCCCCTCTTTTGAGAAATTGATTGAAGATGCTATAACCATTGAAAGTGCTTTGGTCAAAAGAGGAATCATAAAACTGGACAAAGACAATCCTAGCTCATCCAATCATCATAACAATTAGGACAAGTCTAAATTTTGGACTCGCAACAAGAACGTGGTGAATGATGGTGTTGTTGACGCGAATCATGTCTCGACCAAGCCATTTGTCCTTAGTACTCCAAATACTCTGTGCAACAACAATTATAACAATGTCAACTCGGTCACAAGTCCAGGAAACAATCCTCCTTCGAGGAACAATGCAAATCAAAATTCTACTCCCAATCAAGGGACTGCCAAAAATCAAGGTTACTGGGGAACCAATAACAATAGCAACTCCTTAGGGAATACCTCGAATACAAATCCACAATGATTTTCATTCTTCTCCAATAGAAGAACTTACACTCCACTAGGTCAATCTTTAGAATCTGCATTCAAAGATTTGATGGCTAAGAATGTCATTTCCTTGGCACCCCAACAAAACTATGAACCCAGTGTGAAGCCTCCATGATAGAATGAGTCATACTATTGTGACTATCATCGGTGCAAAGGTCATCACACAAATAACTATCAAGCCTTGAAGAATACCATTCAAGACTTAGTCAAAAATGGCACAATCACAATAGGACATCAACAATCAAATGAAGACCACCAAGCATTTCACAACCCTTTGCCCAATTATCAAAAAGGTGAATCTTCAGGAAAAAGTGTAAATCATATTGAGGATCCGATAATCAATCATATCTACACTGATGATGAGCAGATCAATGTTATAAAAGTCAAGGAAAAGAAGGAATATAGGGAGGTCAACACAACAACAAGGGTGCAAGCCAAAGTCGTCTTAAAGGGTACCTCCTCAAAATCCACTGGACCTACACCTCAACATCAATATGATTTAGTCAACCAACTTTAAAAAACTCCTGCTCAGAATTCTATCTTAGAACTCTTGAAGATTTCCCCAGCACATAAAGAAATTCTTGAAAAGGCCCTCGTCGAAACAAATGTATCCATTGATTTGGATGTGGACCAATTTCAAGCCATGGTAGGACACTTGTCTTCACCTACGTGCCTTTCATTTTCTGAAAAATATGACATTTCCATAACTCATCCCCATAATTCCTCATTATATTTAGAAGTCATGGTTCACAAGTTTCGTGTCAGACGAGTTCTAATAGATGGAGGTGCTGGTTTAAACATATGTACCATGAAGTTGGTTAAAGCTTTAGGATTTTCTGAGGATTCCATTGATTTCAGAAGGAAGATTACCATTAAAGCTTATGATGATGAAGAAAGAGCATCCAAGGGTTTAATAATGCTGCCAATCAGAGTGGGCCCTGTTATCAAAAATATCTTCTGTCAAGTACTAGATCGTGATCTTGCATACAACATCTTGTTGGGTCATCCTTGGATCCACGAAATCCAAGCCGTCCCATCCACATATCATCAATGTCTTAAATTTCCTTATGATGGACATGAAATCATGATATCAGCTGATAATTCAAATGCTCAAACTTGTGCCAACATAAAATCCAATCAAGATACTTTGGTTCCTAACAATCGAGAAGCTCGTGCTAGTACTTCTCTCAAGATTGACACACAAATCAGTCAGTTAACCAATAGTTTTGACAAGAAATTGAAATTTAAGGACCATGGAGTCAGGGAATACTCCCTCTATTTGGCTAATTTACCTACATCACCTCGATCACATGGATAGCCATCTATCATGCAACATCAAATATCAATAGCATCAACATCAACGCAGCCACTAACAAAGCCAAGCACAAAGTTTAATGGACGATTCATCAAGGAGAAATTCCCCATGGAAGATCTTTAAGATAGAGAAATCCTAAATTGGCTCTATAAAGATGAAGATAAAATAGTGTTTAATGTCAAATTGCCAATAGATAGATATGGAAAAGGGTATGCAATCATGCAAAAGATGGGATATGATGGTAATGGTCCTATCCGGAAGAGGAAGGAAGGAGTAGTTGAACCTATAAATCCTCTAGGACTTGCTACGAAAGAGAAAACCATATTAGGTTATGATGCTACCTCAAAAGAAAGAACATCCAAACAACTGCATAACACTGTCCTCACATTGCAAGAAGGTTCATATTCAAGAGAAACATGTTTGGCAACAATTCAAAATTTCATGGATAATAACTCTGACACAGACTCTGCTGAATATGAATGGGATAACATTTACAATGATGAGTTCTGGAGGGACAAAGGGGTTGATGTAATACACCAATATGCCCCAATTCTAATTGAAGGTCAAGGTTCAGGGACCCCAACACAAGAATCTGAACTACAAGGTGACTATAATTCTAGTGATATTGAGTCATATTTAAACAAACAAGATTATCAGGAGAATAGTATTATCATTGATCCACCTCATACCTCGGATCCTACGGTCAACTCTGTTATGACCATAACCATAGCCAATTTCACACAACCTAATGACCCGTTATCTTTGATCCATCATGATCTCATTGATTGGGATTCATCTGAACCTATTGATATACCTATGTTCCCAAGTGACAAATCTATCGTCAACTTCCTTTCTACAGAAGACACAAATGATTGTTCCACCAGCGATTTTCGGCATAAATTCTTTAATCAGGAGAGTGTCAAGTCTCCTAGCTGCAAAAGTAAAATTCAAAAAGAAAGATCTAATGGTGAAAACCAGAATCTGACAGTATTAGATCAAACAAAAGATAAAATAAAGAGTGTATCAGACGGTGAAAACCTTTTTAAGGCACCAGACGATGGGAATCTTGACACTCTCTCAGAGCACTACCATGAGCGATCACCTATTTTGATTGAGCCTACAAATTTTTCCGATCTTGAAACTTTAGATAAGCCAAGGATTTTATAGTTAGCTGCATCACTGATAGAGAAAGAAATACCAGAGTTCATGGAATTTCTAAAAAGAAAATCAAGTCAACTTTGCTTAGTCTTATGCAAACATGCCCGGTCTTGATCCTGACCTTATCATGCATCACTTGTCTATCAAACCAGAGGTGAAGCCTGTGAAAAAAAAACTCAGAAAGATGCACCCCCATGTTGCATTATTGGTTAAGGAAGAACTGAGAAAACTCCTTGATGTGGGCTTCATAAGATCAATCGACTATGCAGAATGGATCTCTAACATTGTTCCTATATCCAAGCTAGATAAGAGTGTCAGAGTGTGAAAATATTTCAGAGATCTTAATAAAGCATGTCCTAAGGATGACTTACCACTACCAAACATTGACACTATAGTAGATCTGACAGCTGGCCATGCCATGTATTCATTAATGGATGGTTTTTCTGGTTACAACCAAATCAAGATCGCACCCAAAGACCAGGAGAAAATAGCTTTCACAAGTCCATGGGGAACCTACTGTTGGAACGTCATGCCTTTCGGTCTAAAGAAAGTTGGGGCTACTTACCAAAGAGCCATGACTACAATCTTTCATGACATGATGCATACATTCATGGAAGATTATGTAGATGACATATTGGAAAAGTCATACACTAGAGAAGGACACCTGGAAATATTGTCCAAAAATATTTGCAAGATTGGAGAAATTCAAAGTTCGCCTCAATCCCAAGAAATGTGTCTTTGGGGTCACATCTGGAAAACTCTTAGGGTACATTGTTTCAAGAAAAGGAATTGAAGTAGATCCTGCCAAGGTACAAGCAATCATGGAAATGCCTCCCCCAAGGAACATCAGTCAATTGAGCTCATTGAAGGGATGACTTCAATCTATACAAAGGTTCATTGCACAACTAGCCAACAAAAGTCTACCTTTCACACATCTACTGCATAAGAATGTTCCTTTCAAGTGGGATGACAAGTGTGAATTGTCTTTTCAGCAAATCAAATAGTACCAATGAACCCACCAGTTCTAGTACCACCAAATCCAGACAAACCATTGATCTTGTATATTGCGGCAACAAAGACATCCTTGGGTGCATTGCTAGCACAAAAAGACCACATGAAGAAAGAATGTACAATTTATTACATCAATAGAACACTCACAAGTCATGAGCTTAGCTACACTACCATCGAGAAGGCTTGTCTAGTAGTAGTCTTTGCTTCACAGAAATTTTGGCATTACATGTTAACTCATATGATCAATCTTGTTTCAAAAATTGATCCACTCAAGTATCTGTTAAGCAAAGCATCATTGAAAAGAAGGTTAGCAAAGTGGGTAATGATTCTGAGTGAGTTTGACATCCATTATGTTGATCGCAAGGAAATCAAAGGACAAGTTATCACTGATCAACTAGCTGAAGCACCACTACAAGCCAACCATCCCCAGCATATTGAATTTCCAGATGCTGATGTCTTTACTGCATAATCCAAACAACCATGGTCCTTATATTTTGATGGTTCTTTCACTCAACATGGATCGAGGGCAGGCATACTTTTCATCACCCCCCAAGGACACACCATTCCTCGATCATATAGGATGATGTTTCCATGCACTAACAACATAGCCGAATATGAAGCATTAATTACTAGACTTAAAATAGCATTGGAATGGAGGATTACAGAATTACAAGTGTATGGCGACTCACAGTTGGTCATTTATTAGATCAATGATGATTATCAGACCAAAGATGAAAAAATGTTGGCATATAAAAAGATGGTTGATGACTTCAAGAAGTACTTTGTGGACATCAAATTCACACAAATTCCAAGGCTTGATAACAAAGCAGCCAATGCCATGGCTACAATCTCATCATTGGTACAATTCCCAAAAAATCAGGCTCGCTATGAGTTTCTAGTGGAACAATTATTTGCACCTGCCTATGACATACCTGAAATCCAAATCATTTGCCACTTGGTGGGATCTAATTCACCTTGGTACGAAAAAATTTATGCCTACCTAAAAGATGATATCTTACCACCTGATCTATCCCATAGCTAAAAATGAAATTTCATCCACCAATCCTCCTGCTACACTCTTATCGCTGACACCCTTTATCGCCGTGCTCTTAATGGTACTTTACTTCGATGTCTTGAATGTGATGAATCTGACAAAGCTTTACAAGAAGTTCATGGTGGAATTTGTGGTACTCATTTGAGTGGACTGACCTTAGCCAAGAAATTGATTAGAATGGGTTACTACTAGCCTACAATGGATAGAGAATCATTCACTTTTGTGAAAACATGCTCAAAATGCTAGATTCATGGGAATCTCATTCATGCTCCTGCACAGGAACTTCAACCATTTATGCCAACCTAGCCATTCTCTCAATGGGGGTTCAATCTAGTGGGCAAGATTCATCCTTCCTCATCAAATGGGCATAAGTTCATCATCACAGCCACATAGTATTTTACCAAGTGGATTGAGGCAATACCTCTTAATAAAGTTACCGGCAAACAGATATCATCGTTCATACTCAACTATATTATTTGTCAGTATGACATTCCCAACTCCATTATTAAGACCTTTCAAGAATCAAGATGTTGATGAACTTTGTGAGAGATTTCACATTTAGCATAGATATTCAACACCTTACTATCCACAAGGGAATGGCCAGCAGAGGCCTCAAATAAGACTATACTAAAATTTTTAAAGAAGATTGTGAATGATTTAGGGAAAGATTGGCATATTCAACTCAATCTAGCCTTATGGGCCTACAGAACTAGTATCCACACACCAACAGGAGCAATGTCGTTTGCTCTTGTCTATGGAGCAGAGGCTATACTTCCTCTAGAAGTTGAGATACCCTCACTCAGAGTCTCACTAAAAGGTCTCACAACAGATGATGAATATAGAGTGTCCCGACTCCACGAGCTAGAACTCCTAGATGAAAAGAGACAAAGAGCAACTAACCATTTGAAAGCATACCAACAGATGATGTCTCGTAGCTATAATCACAAAGTAAATCCATGTACCTTTCAAGTGGGTGATCTGGTTTTGAAAGAAAATCCACGAAATCAGCAAGACAGAGAAAAGAAAGGAAATTTTGAACCAAATTGGCTAGGTCCTTATGTGGTTATCGCTGTCTATGGTTCAGGAGCATACAAGCTGTCAATGCCAAAAGGGGACCTGTTTGAAGAACCCATCAACAACATGCACCTAAAGAAATATTATGTTTAAGTCATCATCCATAAAGGTCCTGAAAAAATACAAAAACATCAAAAAAGGTCCTGAAAAAATACAAAAATAGCAGAAAAGGTCCTAAAAAAAAATCCAAAAACAAAAGAAAAGGTCCTGAAGAAATCCAAAAACAATAGAAAAAGTCCTAAAAATGGTTACCCTAGTGAAAACCGGCAAACAGGCATCTTGGTAACGAAAAAAGTCATAGGGTGAAAACCTGGCAACAAGCAGTCTATTGACAAGAAAAATGCAATAAAAACAAATAGTGAAAATTTGGCAAACAAACACTATTTGTAGCTCTCCATCTATTAGTTCATGTTCTGCACTTGGCTTCTCAGCCTTCCCTTTCATGCATCTTTCCATCATCTTAGGGCCATACGAGCATCATGTTGTCATCATTTTCCTAGAACGATAATGTCTTACCATGGCTTGATTATTGTACATATTCATTTCAACAAGTTGTGTCAATACTGGGGGCAAAACGTTGACATACTGGGGGCAACCAACTTTTAGGTTTTACCGAAACAGCTAGACAATGATATCGAATCCAATCATGCGCCAAACAACCAAATCAAATATTATGAATAGCTATCCGATCATTGAATCCATATCATAACAGTTTTCAAACAGATACCATATCATGACTCATATCGGGATGATCTAAAATATGAATAATGTTTAGAATAGCAGTATTATACTTTGAACAATGGTTGTTTCATTTTCGATATCATCTCTCTGGAGCACACTCGATGATGTACCGAACTAGAGTAGTGAGGAAAGAGGATGATTTTTCTTTGTCTGTTGTCTTGAGGTTAACTATCCATCTGATGGTCAATATGTCACGACACATGATTTCCAAAGCTTATCATTGATGATAGTTCCACATCGGCATCAAAAAGTGGTTAGTCTTTGTCTGTTTATGCAATAAATTCTTAGGTCATCTTGGTACAATTATACCTCGATGCTTGTGTTTCCTTGCTATAACAAAAATCATGAAAATTGTACTCAGGTCATCATTGGTGCTAATTTCCCCTCTGATGCTTGTACATACTTCCAAAATTTTAAACGCTCTATGATGATTCAAGAAAAATGGAAAAAATATCAACAAACGGTTCATTTCATTTAGTCACATTTCATTTTAGATCAATGTATATATCTGCATACTAGAGTTGCATCAGATTTTTCGAAAGGACTAACAAAAACATCAATGGCTGCCACGTCTCTTTGAACTATTTGTGGAGGACATTCGGATATTTGTTTCATCATCACCTTTCATCTTCATTATCATTTCATCTAGGTCTTATCATCTATATTTTCCATTCATTTGCATATCACTTAGGATCTGTTATCATTTCATATCATTCCAATTATTTACCATTTCATATCATTTACCATTATCATTTAATATTATTTACCATTATCATATCATTTATCATATCATCTCATTTATCATTTCATTTCATATCATTTACCATTATCATTTCATCTTATTTACCATTATCATATTGTTTATCATATCATCTCATTTATCATTTCATTATCATTTCATCTTATTTACCATTATCATATCATTTATCATATCGTTATCATTTATCATCTACATTACATTTCATCACATACCACTTATCATACATCACATTATTATTAATCATTTCATTTCATATCATTTGTCACATTATATTCATCTCATCTCGTTAATCATCCTATCATTTTCATATCCATTCATATTACAAATTCATAATGCATATCATAAACACAACTTTCATTTTCCATCATATTATCATTATTTACTTTCCTTTGAAAATCCAACAACAAACATTACGTACATGCATTTTCATACCATTTTCCACACAACATTTTTCATAAAACATATTAAAAATCCCATGACATATTCACATCATAAGTCAACCACCTACATAACATCATTAGTACGCATCATCAAACATTTTTCATCATCATACATACATCATATCAAATCATCCTGCATATCACATTAGTCATACAATCATTAAAATGCATACCACAATCCATAACATATCGAAATAAATTCATATCACATAATCATCTCATAAATGCACATCACATCATCAAAAATCATCACCGCTGCATATCATCACTCATCAAAAAAATGATACAAATGTCCAATGTCCAAAGAAACTACAAATTCCAAAGAGATATACATGGGATATGATCAAAAATCGTATATACATGCTCCAAAAATGATATACATCACAAACTAGCTGGTCGATGCTCCTGATGGAGCTAGTCTGGAATGAGGTGGCATGCCACTGTTACCTGCATCAGGATCCCACCAAGGCCCAGTAACCCCTAAGCTCTGTGTACGTGTCCGTGATCTACTCCTGGTCCTCATATGGGACCATGGGAATGGCTCTCTACGCTCAGGAGGACATAACTCCTCATATCTCACATGGTAGTACTCTGCCTCCCTCACCATCTCCATTCCCTCTACAATCGCCTCCCGCAAGGATGCACTCTCTACAGTGCTCATGAGCCTCTAAGCGATGCCCTCAGCCTCTGCTGCCCTCTGTCTCAAAGCATCCCTCTCTGTGATCAGCTAGGCTATCTGTGGGTCTGGGGCAGGCTGAGATACTTGTGTCGATGTTGGAGCCTAAGCCTGAGCCTGTGCCTATGTTAGCTATGCCTGTAACTAAACTATCAAACCCTGAGCCTAACCTAGCTGACCCTGAATAGTCTGCACCTGGGCATGTAGAGTGGCTATTTGTGCCTACTATGAAGAGGATGAAACTCTAATAATAGTTTATGGTCTACCACTAGATCTAGGCCACTGTACAATCTGAGCACTGGCTAGACTATTGAACCTCTGCCTCACTGACCTCTCTACCTCCCCTCCATCATCCCCACCATCTGAGCTATCATCATCCCTGTCACCCTCCTCCTCATCTCTGCCACCCTCCTCCTCCTCTCCTCCACCCACCACCTACTCTCCACCTGCCACCTCCCCCTGTCTGTCCTCCCCTGGCTGTTGTACTACTGCAATGGGCCCTGGCTCATCTGGGCATGTAAACCATGGAAATCGATGTGTGTGGAATTACACCAAGTACTCATCTGACATCCTGGCATCTACCACCTCTAGCCTGTCTTCCTATGCCTTAGACTATAAACCAGAATACTTTGTATAGGCCACCTGGTAGGTAATACATCATCCCCATCCAGGATCATCCTTGCACCGCCCATAGTGAGCAATGCCCTGTGGCATCCCCTGTGTATACCCGTACTACCTCTAAACTCGCAAAGACAAAAATCTCTCAATAATAAATGGGGTCCGCCCTATCAGATATCGAGGCATGTAGACAAACGACATCTCTACGTGATCGGTATCCCATAGCTCACAATCTATGTATGGCCTCCATAACACTGAATCCACATCATCCAACACGCACTGCCAGTACTCCAACTTTCCTAGCTTGGGCTGGACAAGTGCACCTGAATAAGCATATACATATGACCTGCCTAGTAGCCTAGCTCTAGCACACTCTGGCCTCGTAATCGCAATATGCTCCCAGGACCAGATCTGAAGCAGCGTCACACCACTGGCCAAACTCATCGACCCTCGGTACACCACCTAATGTAGATCATGATATAAATGAGCCAAAATGCAGCTCCCCCAAGCATACCTTCGCGGCTGGGTCACCATCCACTCCAGCATCCTACCCCATCCAACTGAGAATCTCTTCGACCGATGATCCGGTCCAAGGAAGCCTCCAATGAATGCTACCAACACAACAACTAGGGCTAGATATCTACTAAAATCTACCCACGACACCCAATATTCGGCTATCGTCATATCACCGTAGATCCTCCTCAGTGCCTCCATCCCTCCTATCTCCTTGTGGTCATAAACCATAAGGGCACCTACCACAGGAATCCCTAGAATCCTTTACACATCCTCTAGTGTCATGGTCATCTCACCAGTTGGAAAATGAAAGGTGTTATGATCTGAATGCCACCTCTCTCCCAAGGTAGTCAACAGTCCCCTATTGACTCAAATCCCTTGCGGGATGGTCAACAAGGATCCCAATCCACAGTCACCTATCCACTGTACCTCTGCTGGAGTCAACTCTCCTACTCGATCCCAATATATCGGGAACCGCTCTCTAATCTAGAGGTTATCAAAAACCTCCTATTTTTTGGTCATCACAAGGACAATTAATCAGACTCATACCAATGACTCATATCATGTGCTCTATCTATCAAGTGACCCATATCAAGTGACCCATATCAGTGACCCATATCATACAATCAATCAGATTATGCAATCGTTGCTACATCTATCTATCCGCATATCAAAATCAATCTACTCTATCATCATTTACTATTTGGTTTCTTTTTCAAGAAAGCAAATTTATCAATGATCAAATCATTTTCTTATTTGTACTTCAGTCATGAATGCAAATATGTTTAAAAACCATCATCTACTATTTGGTTTCTATCACAAAATTTTTTTTTACCAAAAGTCATATCAAGCATTTACTCTTTGTTTTTCATTCATATGAAGCAAAGTTATCAAACAATCAATCAATCTACTATTTTTTTTTCATTCATATGAAGCAAAGTTATCAGACAATCAGTCAATCCATCTACTCTTTGTCTTCTATTCGGAAAATCAAAGTTATCAGTTAATCATCAAATAATTCTATCATTTCTATCCATATCAACATGATGGAAAAACTAATTTCTCTATCTATTGACCAAGGAAGCAATGTAGACCATCATTTTTCATCACAATAGCATTCTGCCAAAAATTTTCTAGATGTGCTAATCTATGCCTCAGATGCGCTAAAACACATAAGTTCTATAGTTTACGTGAAAAGTGCTAAAACCCCGTATGTGTGGTTTTGCACCCTAAAAGCGCTAAAGTCTCCCCTATAAGCGCTAAAACCCTAGATGCGCTAATCCCTGAATGTGCGACTCTGTGCCCTAGATGCGCTAAAGTTTTCTAGCTGGCTTTCTAACCTAGAAGCGCTAATCTACACTTCATATGTGCTAGAAAACCTAATTTTTTCCTACACCTATATGCGCTAAAGAACACCCTATATGCGCTACGGAAAATTTCCCGAATGTGCTAAAATGGCATTTTAAAATCTAAATCCGCATGAAAAATGTCAAAAATTCGATCAAAATCACAAAATTTCAAAGCATAAAGGGTTTAATCGACTCACCGGTGGTCCATACATGGCTGGTCTCTGAAATTGACGGGCCCACTCGAACTATGCATGTGAAATGGGATCGGCATCTCGCTATGTCACTGTCAGAACATCCAAATCACTGAAGCAAAAAAGTGAAAATGATTTCCACTTTCACCCCTTTTTACCTTATATGCGTCAATTAAGGTGGGTTTTTGGTGGCATTTTATTCTTTTCATTTTATATTTTTCACCTGAGGCATTTTTTACATCACTTATCATGAGCTAAATCACTAACTCCCTAGCAGAACATCATCATCCGTGATTTACCTCCCGAGGGGGCATCATCAACATCAGCATCAAAAACATATCAAGGTCAAAAAAATTATTTTCTTTGAAGCAATGCATTTCACACATCACTTCAAAGAGGGGAAAAATGTATATGTCTAAAAATGGTCATCAAGCTTGTTAATTAATTAAATATAAATTATTTAATTAATCCCCTAAAGTCATCTAAATATAAATAAATTTAATTATTTATTTATATTGTTCACTTTTGTAAATTCTTCTACCTTAATTAAATAAATAACTTTATTTAATTATTACCATCTTCCATATTCCTCTTAATTAAATTAAATAAATTTTATAATTTATTTATATTAATTATCATGTTATTCTAAATTTGAATATTTGAATTCAAATAATGGAATATTCCTTCAAACACTTTCTTCATCTAATAGTTAAATTAAATATTATAAATATTTAATTTAATATCTTTCTCTCTCACACATAATTAAATATTTCTAAATATTTAATTATCTTATAAATTCCTCTCACATAATTAAATATTTCTAAATATTTAATTATCTTCTAAATTCCTCTCGCACATAATTGAATATTTCTAAATATTTGATATCTTCTAAATTCCTCTCACACATAATTGAATATTTCTAAATTCCTCTCACACATAATTAAATATTTTTAATATTTAATTACTTTCTAAATTTCATCTTCACACATAATTAAATATTACTTATTTAATTATGTAAACTTCTAATTTCATCTTCACACATAATTAAATATTACTTATTTAATTATGTAAACTTCTAATTTCATCTTCACACATAATTAAATAAGTTTATTTATTTAATTATGAAATTCATTCTCAACTCATTCTTCAAATGGCAACTTTCCTTTGAATCTAACTGAGAAAATTTGTGAAGAGGAAACCTTCTATTTCTCTCTCAACTTTCAAAAATCCTTCACCATTCATCTCAACAAGCTTGATCTAAACCGTTGATCATAACAACCAATCAAATTCTTTCAAAAACTCTTTAAATACATGTGCAAATCCAAGCATTGGTTAGACACGCACGCATACGCAATTACACTAACACTTTTGCATCTTCGGCATCTTTATCAATATCCATATCTTAGCAATAATTTTATCACAACAATAGCATAATATTGCATTTTAACATAGTATGCATATTTAAATCTCATTCTCTAGTAGTCCATTTCGTTGAGCTTGGCATACAAAATCTAAGAGCAACTTGAAGCAACGAAACGCTGGAGATAGGGAGCAATAGAACGACTTTGGAGAATCTTCCATAAAAGAGTTTGTTTACTTTCTTTCAGCTTCTTTGATATAAGGTTTTATTGATTGTGTTTTGAATTCGTTAATTTTAACCATATTTTCATACACACAGAAGCATGTCCTTTTATCCTTATCTTAGCAAATCTCACTTTATCAGGGTCTTCTACCTCCTTAAATTCAAAATACTCTTCCATTTTGTTAAGCTAATCTATCAATTCTTCTAGGTTCAAACTACCATTGAATGTAGGCACCTCCATTTTCGGTATCTTTCCCATTTTTTTAAAGCTTTCAGCAGTGGGTAATTTGTAACTATTGCAATTTCTTCTCTTTTCTCAATATCTAAACTAGCATTATTTGTACTTTCATCTTCCTCTTCATCTTCACTTCTTAGGTCTCTAATTCTTGCAAATCCTCTCCTTATCTCATTTTACAAAGTTTCAACCTGTCTTCTCAAGGCTCTAAATTCATCATTTCTAACAAAATTATTTGCTCCTCCTCTCCCTCTTCCCCTACCATGTGGGGATCCTTTGGCATACATCTTTGCAACACTTCAACTCACAGTCCTAGTGTAAACTTCCTCTCTTCATTGATCTATTTACACTCTTAGGATTAACTTGGCTCTGATACCACTAATGTATGAGCTATTTAATTTAAAATAATTAGCTGCAAATAAAAATTAAAAATCTCACAAATAATATTCATCCACACACACAAAGAAAGAAACACAATTTCAATCCTAGTTGCAGCGTGCAACTAGAACATTTTTATATGATTAAATGGGAAAATCAAGCTATTACACTCCAATCAAAGGTGAAGGTTGTAACAAGCCATATAAAACCCCTAGAAAACATCTACAATCTAATTTTTAGCAGCAAAGAAAAACCTGGAATCTATCTCTTCTCCAACACTTGTAGCTTCAAAGCCTCTCTCACAACCAAAGTCTTCAATATACACAACCTGTGTTGATTTTTCCTCTGTCAACACTCTCAAAACCTATCAATCCAATAATGGAATCACCATCTGATGGTAATCAACTCCCTTCTACTCTTCCTATGTTTTTTCTCTCTGAAAAAGTATCTCAAAATGAAATAAATTCAACTTTTATCTTCTCATACTTTTCTAGAATGTCATTTCAATGCATTTCATTAACATTTAGCTTACATTCCAAACCCCTTAGGAAAATCAACTCCCCATCTCCAGAAAGGGAAAATAAAATATAATTTAATATTCAAGCCTCAATAAAATATATATTTTAATCCTCCAAACTTAGTCAAAATTCAATATGTGCTTTAAATAGCTTTCATGCTTTCTCAGATAAAGCAAAAAAAGCAAATTCCTCCACCTAAGTGCCCACCTCCTAGGTTCCTATTTTTTAGGAGTTGTGGAAATTCAAAATAGGAGTTACAAATGGCCTTAATGGCTCCCATGAACCCATGCCATTAATTTCTTTTTTTCTACTTTTTCAGTTTTAAAGCATATTCTTCATGATTCACCTTCACCAATTTGACCCAATTTGAAATCAAATTCAAATTCAAATTTTCTCATACCAAAAAATATTTAACTTCACACCAAAATATGAATTTCAATAATCAAACATGAAATCCAACACATCAAAATTACAAAATTTCAAAAATGACACCTTCAAGTTGACACAAGATTGCACTAAGCCATGGATGCTCCTACATCATAGAGATAGAGTTGAAGATAGAGATGAAGATGGATATGGAGATGGAGAGGGATATGGATAGGAGGGAGAGATAAAGAGAGAGAGGAGAGAGGAATAGATAGAGATAGAAGAGATAAATATATAGAGAGGGAGAGAGAGAGGGAAAGAATAAGAGAGAGGGAGAGATAGATAAATAAAGTTATAAATAGGAAGTAATATATAGAGGGATGTAGAGAGAGGGGGTATATAGGGGTAGAGATATTGGAGAGATAATAAGATAGAGATAGAGGGAGAGATGGAAGAAGAAAGATGGAGAGATAGAGATAGAGAGGTAAAGAGATAGATATAGAGGTATAGGAAGAGGGGAAGGGAGGAGAGAAATGAATGGATGGAGAGAGGGAGACATGTCTAGATATAGAGTGGGAACGGGGAATATAGAGGTAGAGATGAAGATAGAGGAAGAGGAAGATAAATAGATAGAGAGATAGAGAGAGGTAGAGGGAGAGATAAATATAGAGAGAAATAGGGAGATAGAAGGAGAGTTAGAGAGGAAGAGATAGAGAGATATAGAGGAAGAGGAGAGGGAAATATAGAGATATAGATAGTGAGGATAGAGAAATATACATATATAAGGAGATATACAGAGGATATTGAGAAAAAAGATAAAGATATATAAAGTGATATATAGAGAGAGGTGGAGAGGGGGATATATGTATATATATAGAGAGAGAGAGAGAGAGAAAGGAGGGAGAGATAGAGTGAATAAGAGAGATAGAGATAATGAGATATAGAGGTAGAGGGGGGAGAGTGACAGTGAGAGACAAAGAAGGTGATAGAGATAAGTAATAGAGAGAGGAGGAGAGATAGAGAGATAAAGAGAGGTAGGGAGAGAGAAATAGGCAGTGTGTGTGTGTGAGTGAGAGAGAGATGTAGAGATAGAGATAGGGATGGAAAAAGGAGTGTGTGTGTGTGAGTGAAAGAGAGATATGGAGATAGAGATGGAGAGATATATAAATAGATAGAGAGGGAGGGAGAGAAATAGAGAGAGGGTAGAAGAGAAGTGGATAGATATAGAAAGAGGGAGTGATAAGGAGAGAGGGAGAGAGACAAATAGATAGGGATAGAAAGAGGAAGAGATAAAGAGATAGATATATTTGGAAAATAGAGGGGGGGGAGAGAGAGAGATGCAAGGAGGGGTAAGGAGATAGAGATGGGGGAGAGAGATAGAGATTGATATGAAGATAGATGTGGAGAGAGAGAGAGAGGGAGAGATGGTAGGAGAGAGGGAGAGGGAGAGGTAGAAATAGAGATAGAAAGAAGAGACAAAGAGAGAGGGAGAGATGGAGGGATAAAAAGATAGAGATATGAAGTTATATACAGAGGTAGAGAGAGGGATATAGAGAGAGAGATTTATTTATATATGTCTCCCTCCCTATCCCTCTCTATATATTGAAATATAGAGATATAGATAGAGAGGGAGAGATATACATTAATAGATAGAGAGGGAGGGAAAGAAATAGAGAGGATCTAGAGAGAAGTAGAGAGCTATAGAAAGAGATAGAGAGGAGTGAGAGATATATATAGAGAGAGAGAGAGAGAAATTGAGAGAGAGATATAAAGATGGAGAGATGGAGTGAATAAGAGAGAGAGGGATAAAAAGAGGGATAGAAATATAGAGGAAGAAAGAAGGGAAGACAAATATAGAGAGAAATAGGGGAGAGAGAGGAAGATAGAGATTGAGAGATAATGAAATTTGTAGTTAGGATTTACATGATGTATGTTATCTAGTGAATTATAATAAAAGTAACATTTTATTATATAATAAATATTTTTTCTCCTTTTATATTTATATTTTCTCTCTATTTATTATATATATTTAAAATATCTATACAAGACGTGTTGAGACATATCCTTCTCGAGGAAACTATTGTTTTTAATCAATTTCTCAAATATAAATGTAATAAATTTCTAAGAAGAATATTTGTCTATGTATTTTATATAGAAGATATATGTGCTAATATATTAAATTAGTCTAATTTATTTTAAAAAACACTATATAACAATTTAAAATTATTAAATTTATTTAATATTTAGATTTGAATTAAATACATTTATTAATAAATTTATAAGTTTATTTTTTAGATAAATATAAAATTATAAATAAATATAAATATAAATAAAATATTACAATTTATAAAAATATTTGTTTTCCTTAAATATAACAGTGTAAATAAAAAAAATTCAAACAATTTATTTAAAACCATATGAGTTATTTCTTAAATAAATTTATGTATTTTTAAAAAATTATATATATACTATTTAAAAAAATAAAAACAAACCAAACATGGTTGAAGAGGGTTGAGCCCAATTGGAATGGTGAAAATTTCTAGAGTTTAGTAACCTGATAAAAAGTAAATTAACATATATATATATATATATATATATATATATATATTTGTTAGATTTATTCAAATTGTGGAGCCAGCCACCTACAAAATTGAAAATAGCATTGATTTGATTAAATTGGTATCAAAAATGAATTATTGGTGATCTTTTAAATTTCTATTTATGGTGTTGCTATCCTTGCCATTATTTTTTGTGGATTACCTAGTAAGAACTAGACAAAGTTCAAATTAGTTAAATAATACATTGATAGATTACTTTTGAAACCCTTAATTATAATTTCAGTAGTTTATTTGTCAAAAATATCTTCAACAAAGACACTATAGTTGCATATTTTGAAAGTTCAAAAGTGACAATCCCCCAATCTCACTTGAATGGAAATTGAAAGAAATAAAAACATTAAGATCACATCAAAGTTGTAGGATATTTCCTCTTTCATTACCAAATATGTGTATCTACATATTAGAAATTATATGGATATGATATTGTTGGACCATATCCATATATAGATGTATCAATATGGAAGTGTGTGAAATTAGAATGAAAACAAAACATTAAGATCACATCAAATTTGTAGGATATTTCCTCTTTCAATATCAAAATAAAACTCTCTAAAACACTTATTATGAGAAACCATTCAATCCCTAGACACTGAGGCTGCCATAAATTATCAAATTCAACTACATATTGATGAGAGAAAAATGACCAAAATGTAACTCAACCCAACATACCTTTTATACATGAAACAAAATAGAAGTTGATAGCTTAATGATCCAAGATCCTCTACATTTTTTCCTTAAAACAATCTTCTATTTAATAATCCAAGATCTTCAATAGGTATGTATTTTGTAAAATTTACTTTTGTCTAAGGGAGTTCTCTACTTGTTTTTCATGTCATCTATTATTGACTAAAAGCACTTGAAATGCAACAATTAATTAATTACATTTATTTAATGAATGTCAAATGGAATTAATCCATCATCTACTTCAGTCACAATCCACAAATTTAATAGGAACACAACCACTTTTCCTAGAAATAAATCTATCTTCTCTCTTGTAAAAATGTTCATTTTAAAGCTCCTTTGAAGAGAAGCTTCCAACTTCAACCACACTACATCTAGGATGTGTATAGATGGTAATTGTTAGTTGAAAAGAAAAATATAGAAAAAAAAAATTATCCTATATGTACAGAAATGCCCAAATAAACTAGTGTATCCTCCATCAAGGCCATACCATATGTATTTAATACTTTAAACATTTGGTAACTATGAGTGTGTAGAGCTTGAGGAGGTCACCTCCATCTGTATCCATTTGTAAGTGGTTAGCTTCTACCTTAGTATTATATAAAAATAAAACTAAATCAAGGTAAATACCAATACCTTTGGTTGGTAGAGAAATACAAATCAAATTTTTAAAAATTGCATGATCTTTGAAATAAATATATATTAATTTAATAAATAAATTTATAATTACAAAAAAAATTTGCTTCTAGTTCAAGTTATTTAAAATAGTTATTTAAAATGGCACCCTGAAAATAACACAAACTCCCTATTGATTTAATAACATAGAAACATTGTATTGAATCTATCCTATGATTTTAAAAAAAAAATTATCTCCTAAATCAACCATCCATGTCTATGTAACCCTATTTTTAATAGATCAACCCCCAAATAGAAAATCCAAACTAAAAAAGTCTTAGAGAAGTCAGATTGTCAATTTCTTCTCTTTTTAACCATCATTGATTCTAATATGTAGATAAATTGCAAATATAATCCACTTAATTAATTCCCAATTATTTTTGGGATCCTAGCTCCAATAAGATCCCCATGCTTCATTCCCCATAAATTACACCAATAGTTAAAAGAGAAAATCCTAAACCAATGGCATGATAACTCTAATTATCTAATTAGTGAGTTAATTTTGATTTATAATGATTTATAAATGGAAAGAAAAAATATTTTTAATACCTTTTTGTCTTGTTTATGTGAATACCAATTTTTATTGAAAAGAAAGGAATGAAAAAAATATTTGTTCACACTAAGAGGACATAATGACAAAAAAGCTCTTGATGGTAGGGATCTACATAAAATAGTTGCATAACTAAGAAATACCATACTTGCATACATCATTAACTAATGACATTGTAAAGCAGGTATTAACATTGTAGATTGTTTTATTTTATTTGGAAGACCTAAAGTAGAAAAACCATGAGTTAGCATAACACTTGGTGTAGTGATTGCACCTAACCACCAAGTATCTTGGTCTTGTACTTCTATAACTATATGAATAAAGGAAGAATCCTATGAAAGGTGTTGGCCTCCTACAATGATCTTAATAACTAAGCCTTTATAGCCATGATTCAGAGATTGGACATCTAACCTGAATAGCCATTTCAATCATCATGAAAGTACATTTAACTTTTCAACCCAGGGATGTGAACATGAAATGTGTCCGCAAAGTATTTGCACTAGGAACTCAAAGTAGCCATTTCATTCTACAACTAAGGAACACACAATATTGAAAATAAATTGCTTGAAAAGGAATGAAACAAATGTTGAACATCAATCAATGACTATGCTAAGCTAAAATGCATAACAAGAATAAAAATTTGAGCAACAAGACACTACTATGTTTTCTTTGGCTATAGGAATAGTCACATAATGGAATTCTAGTGGCTGTAGGAATAGTCAATGCCAGACTTCTAACTAAGTACTAAACAACAAGTAATACTAGACCAATGCTAAACTAAGAAGATGGATTACTCACCAAGTGGGCCCCCTTGGATAAGTATCCTCTAAAACTAATGAAAACTCAGATGCTCAAACTCAAACTTTATTTTATTCACTATGAATCATGAGTACAAAAGAGTAATGTGTCTATATTACTGAAAAACTAGAGAGTGCAAGTATAATATCAAATCATGCAACCCCTGAAGGAGGAGAATCAGATCATTATTTATACTAATAGCTAAATGAGGTAGTCAAATCCACGACTAGGAGGATGCCATTTAGGGAAAACAGAGAAAATGGGGTGATGGCAGTTATGTGTGCATGGAATCTAGTTAGACATGTAGGTCCAAATCAATATTCAGCTCAACAATAATGCCTATGCATCCTCGATCATTAAAGTCCACTACAAGGCGACTATGTTCAATTGCATGAAGAATCTTATGTCATTGGCCTTCTTTGACTTGGAGCAATTCCTTTGCTGGACATTATGGTGCATGCCCAGTTGGCGATGTCTTCCTCGACTTAGCGTATTAAATATACATGGTAAAGTCAGTATGCATAATAACTACACATCTATAACCACTTTAAGGAACATTCATTAACCACATGCAAAATCAATATAGATAATCCACATAATATGCCAAATGTCATCAAAGCTTGCAGAGATAGGATTAAGTCCAATGTCAATGGTTTGAAGAAAACATTATGAAAATACCAACATTTAACATTAAATTCCATGACATCTACCAACAAATAAACTATAGATTCTACCCAAAATTAGACCAAAAACTAGGCTCATCACTCCCCCCAACCTAACATTTTTCTAGTCCTCCAGCAGGGGAAGGGTTGTTCTTCTACTTGGTCAAAGCTTTGAAATTTACAACTAATAGTTGTCCAACATCAGTGGTTGCAATGCGTGAATTAGGATCCCAATAGAATCCTCCCAATCTGTCAAATCTATTCCATTTCTGCTTTTCTGAAGCAATGTCATACTAGTAGAATATGAAGTTTGGCATAGGCCACATGAGCATGGGTGGCTGGAAAGTCAGGGGAAGCCAAGATCGCCCCTGTGTTCTCCCAATTTGAATATACCCATCAATCCTTTTTAGTGTTGCAGCATAATTGTGGATGGAATGAGGCCCGTCCTACTTCAGCTCATCAGTTAGACTGTTCCATCTTTGTGATAAACATCTTCTCATAGTTTCCTCATTTGCTGTTGTCTTTACCTCGTACTCACTGTGAACTACCACAATCCAAGGCATAATCCTATTGCCATAACTTGGTCTAAGAAGCATTATGTTTCATTCTCTGTAAATATCCCTTGGGTTGCTTGATTCAGCTCTAACAGGTAGAGGGATATCAGACTCCAATTGCTTGTAATTCCCATGTTGTTGTCCCCAACTAATCTCATTTTGTACCCAAGACATGAATTCCCTCAATTGGACATCCCCAACATACAAAAATGGATTCCAATCATGGTCTTTCATTACAGCATAATTATGCAAATAAAATTCACATAGCAAATTCTTCATTTCAGGTGAGGCAATCCTATAAGCATTGAAAATTTTAATAGGGGTGTTAATAGAAGGATTCAGACCTAAGGCAATCCTTGACATCTTAAAAGAGAGATATTTGTCTTTCAGGAGCAGAGCATAGACCCTTGGAGGGGTCCTACATTCCAAAATCTATGGTGCCAAAGCTGCCATATCATCCACCCTCTGCTTTAGGGTGGCAATTTCTGCATCCTTTTCCTCAATCTCCTCATCCCTCTTTTGAATTTCCTTCTTCAATTTTTGGTTTTCCTTTTTCCATTCTTCCTCCTTTCTTTGTATTTCCTTCCATAAATTCAAAATTGTTGTATGTAATGTAAAATCAAGAGGATTATGGATTCCTACCAGTATTTTTGATGGTGGATCCTCATATGGCACTATCTGCATGAACTCAGGCTGTCCAATTATCTCAGGCTACAGAAGTATTGTTTCTTCTTCCACCTCTTGTTGTAGGGACTCTTGTTCTTGTTCTTGTTGTGGCTACAAGAACTCCTGCTCTAGTTCTAGTTGTTGCTATAGGACTTCTTGCTATAGGACTTCTTGTTGTAGGACTTCTTGCTCATGCTGTAGGATATCTTGATTTTCCTCAAACTCTTCTGCAATGTTAGCAAGATCGGTCGACGTTATATTCGCTGCTCTCTTGAATATGTCTTCTTCTTTGACATTCTCCTACCCCATTGGAGCTTCAGGTTCCTCATGTGAGGTCTCACCAAACTTAGGGCTTTCCTATGGAGGTGTACCAATCACAAGCCCAGTTGGTCTTGATTTCCTGGGAGGTTTCTCATGCTTTCCTTTGGCTATAAGATGAACAGTGTCAGCCTTCCTCTTTTTAGAACTTGGCACCTTTCTTTCTACAAGTTTTTTTTTGGCCTTTCCTTTTCTCATTTCTACTTCTCTTTTGTGCCCTAGTTTTCATCAGGGTTTCAAGTGGAATGTCATCATCAGAATCAAAGGAAGAACTTTCTTTTTTTGAGTGCTATGTTCCAAAAGAACTAATTTCTATGGTTTCTTCTATTGTGGGAGGATTCACACAAGAGCTAGCACCAAAGGTTGAAGTGCCAAGAGGGGCTTTAGTCATGCTTAATCTCCTGCTAGACCTACGGGGTTAAGGTAAAGCCCTAGGTTGCAAGTGCTTAGGTCTAATTTGATCAACATTTAGAAATTCTTCCCAGGTTATTGCAAATACATCATGCAAAGACTTTTCAACTAGAAATTTAATCAAACAATGGTGGGAAATAGAATTATCCCTACCTTTTTGGGTCTCGGATGCCATGATTGAGAGAAGATTGTATAGCACATTAAGCACATTCATCCTCCTTCAATTCCTCATGTGATTCAAAAGCTTGAAGTGTACAGAATGAAAATTTGACTGGCGACCCTCACAGGTGATGTATTGATAACATAAATGGTTATCTGCTTCCATGGTTTTGGCAAAGATATTCTCTTTGCACCTTGTTTATCTATGCTCAATGGGGGGTCGTTTAGCTCTATAAATTTGGCCCTGGCTGATCTAGCATCTCTGGAGGTAGGGTAATTTTTTCCATCATCTAGTAACCCTGTGACCTCTACAATTCATTCCTCAATCACCACAACTTCCAACCCTTTTACTGTGGCTTTTCCCTCAGAAAATGTTTGGGAGAATTCAAGGGAAATTCTTTCATCAAAACCATCCAGCTTCAAGAATTAGTCTATCCATTCACAATTTCTAAATTTAGCCAGGCATTGTGCATCCTGCAATAAAACATCATGCACTGCGGGTTCATTTCGAATCAGCCCGCCTCCCATTGTCTACAATCAAACAAATGCTTTGCAACTTCTTTTCTTGTAATTCCCATCTAAAAATCAAATGCACTTTCCTGCAGTACCTGCTAAATTTCCAGTGTCAACCTGCTAAATTTCCTTTCTTTGTTTTATGACTGTGGCTCTTCAACTCAAGATTACAGTAGGGTCAATAATGGCAAGAAAAGGAGTGATAAAGGGAATTATGATGGGAAGAAATGGCAGCTGCAGTTAATTATACTTGACACATGCAAGTTGTCCTCTCACTCATATTTCAAATTAGCTTATTTTAAATTTTTTGACGTATTCTAGCATAAATTGACACATGGGAAATATATTTACATCTTTTTCTTTCCCCTCCCCCCAACCTAAATTTGGACATGTGTTCACACATGCAAGATGGGAGTGGTGATTTGATAGGGAATGATGACATTTTATGTAAACTTCTATACTAATGTACAGTGATTAAATGAACGCACTGAAAAGATGATTAAATATAGAAATTAATGTGCACATACCTGAATGTGTGGAAGATTTTCTACAAAGATCATGGAGAAAGTATCGCTCACCTTTTAGGGAATAAATTGACAATTAATGAAAATGAAGTGGAGTGAGGTGAGGTGGAATGAAGTGATGGATGGGTGGATGTGCAGCTGGGTGAAGAAATGGACTTCCACGTAAGTGAAAGTATTTATTATGAGAGAGTGTGTACCTTAATTATCCAGAAGGAGGGACATTAGTTCCACTTCCTTCGGTTGCAGGAAACTCAGTTGTTGAATGCTGGGTGAATTGTTGCAGAAACTCCTCTTTGGAAGCTAGCTTGTGATATAACCTAAGGTGATGACCATTGAAAAGTAATTTGAACCTGATAGGGTCAATGGTAGTAAGCTTAAAAGCTCCATTAGGAAAGACCTCAACAACTTCATATGGTCCTAGCCACCTTGTCTACAATTTTCCTACATTGTCCTAGTATCTTGAGTCATAGAGTAGGGCCCAATCTCCTGGTTGGAATTTATTGTCCTTGATAAATTTTTCATGTCACTTGATTCTCTGATTCTACGCTACTTATGTATGTTGTAGGGTTTCTCGTCTTATCTCATCCAAAGCATTTAGTTGCATGATTCTTTCTCTTTGTGCCTCAAAAATATCCATCCCCAAATCTACTATAGTCCGCAGATTCTTATATTCAAATTCAACCGGCATCATATTTTTCTTTCCATAAAGAAACTCAAATGGGGTGAAGCCTATAGTTGTTTTCTAGGTTTTCCTATAGGCCCAAACAACTTCTAGTAATCTATTTTCACAATCATTTCTATGAATAGCTATTGTTTTAGTCAGAATGGTTTCAATTTCTCTGTTGGTCACCTCAACTTGACCATTAGCCTGTGGGTGATAAGGAGTAGACTTCTTGTGTCTTATGTTGTACTCATTAACTAGTGTTGCAACAAGGGTTGATGTGAATTGTGCCCCTTGATCTGTCACTATTTCTCTTGGGACTCCATATCTTGTGAAAATATCTTCATAAAGAAATTTTGCAACCTTGTTATCTCTTGCATGCTTCATGGCCTTAACTTCTACCCACTTTGTCACATAATCAGTGCATACCAATATATAACACTTATCATTTGATGGAGGGTCAATGGGTCCCACAAAATCCAGTCCCCACTTGTCAAAGGGAGTGATTACTATCTGAGGGCACAATAGCATCTCATTAGGTCTAGTTGGTCTACCCATTCTTTGACATCTATCACATTTTTTGGTATACCTTCCTGCATCCTTGTGGAGTGTTGGCTAGTAATATCCTATGTTCAAAACCTTCATTATTGTCCTCTTGGCTGCAAAGTGTCCTCCACACGGTTCGTTGTGGCATGCATGCAAAATTTTATATGTTTCATCTTCTCTCACACACCTCCTCATGGCATGGTAAAGTCCAGTATAAAACAACAAACATCCAGCAATCCAAGAGAAAGGAAAATATTTTTCAATGAGTGCCCTTTTCTCTTTTGGAGAGAAGTGAGAAGGAACTCTACCTATGACCAAGTAATTGGCTATGTCAGCATACCAGGGTGTTTGTACACTGAGGGAGAATAGATGCTCATCAGGGAAAGAGTCATCTATGGGTTGATTGTCTTCTGATGTAGTTAGCCTTGAAAGAAAATCTGCAACATTGGCCTTCCCTAGCTTATCCACAATGGTTATATCAAACTTTTACATCAACAATAACCATCTTGTCAATCTACATGTGATCAAAGGTTTATTCATGAGATATCTAATGGCTGCATGATTAGTGTGCACAAAGATTTGGTAGCCTATTATGTAATGTCTAAATTTGTTTAGTGCATAGATTACTACTAGCATTTCTTTTTTTGTCCATGTATAATTGAATTCAACTCCTTGTAATTTTTTGCTGACAAAGTAAATGGAATTTTCAATAGCTCCTTTTTGTCCTAAGACTACTCCTATGGCATAATCTGATGCATCAATATGGATGTGGAAAGGAAGTTCCCAATTAGGCCCTTTGAGTATAGGAGCATGAGTCAAAGTTGCCTTCAAGTCAGAAAATGCCTTGTCTTAGGCTTCAGTCCACTAAAATTCAGCATCTTTAGTGAGGAGTGTACAATGGTTCTGCTACCATGTTGAAATCCTTGATGAAACCCCTATAATATCCTGCATGACCCAAGAAACTCCTAACATCCTTTTGTTTTGCAGGTGTGGGCAGATTTGTGATTACCTCAATCTTTGCAGGATCTACTTGAATTCCCTTATGGAAGATGTAGTGGCCAAGAACTACACCCTCTTACAACATCATGAAGCACTTTTCACTATTTAAGGACAATTTTTGGTCTTCACATCTCTGTAGGACTCTCCTAAGATTTTCCAATGCCCGATTAAAATCAACACCATAAGTGGTAAAGTCATCCATATAAATTTCCATGCAATTATAAGAAATGTTTGAAAATATGTTAATGACTGCCCTCTGAAAAGTTTCAGGTGCATTGCATAAGCCAAATGGGAGCACTGAATAGGCATAGGTCCCCCATGGACAGACAAATGTAGTCTTCTTCTGGTCCTCTGGTTGTAGCCACTGAATCCATCTAGAAAAGAAAAGTATTGCTTTCCTGCAAGTGTGCCCAAAACTTGATCAATGAAGGGTAAAGGAAAGTGGTCGTTCTTGGTGGCGGAATTAAGTTCCCTATAATCAACAAAAACTCACTATTTCCCTCCTTTCTTGGGCACAATCACTAATGGAGACACCCACTGACTATCTAAAATGGGGTAGATAAATCCTGCATCTAGTAATTTTTGTAGTTCTCCTTTCACAATCTCTATTAATGTAGGGTTAATTCTTCTATATGGCTATCTTACTGGGGTGCAATCATCTCTTATGTAAATTCTATGTGTGCAAATTTTAGGATCCAATCCCTTCATATCATGATAATCCCATGCAAATGCATGTTGATGGGTCCTTAATAGGTTTTTCAATAACAATTGTTGTTCTTCATTCAATTTACTATTAACATTCAAATATTTTCCTTTTGACACCTATACTTGTGTAGTTAACTCTATCATGGTTGCTTCAATAACACATGGTACCTTTATTTCATATGGAAGCAATGTATGGGATATACCTATTGTTGTAGGAAGTTTGTCTACAGGAATAGTGGTTACAGGAAGAGTGGTTGTAGAAATTCTCTATGTAGGAACAGTGGCTGCAGGAAGATCAGACATAAGTGTCTTAACTGGAGTAGCAAAATGAGAAGATGATGCTTCCTCCACTTCACAATAGTTCTAAATGATTTTAGCCAATACTTCATCCTCATCTTGGAGTTGCATGAAAGATCTTCTACCTAGCATCATAAGTTGTGCCACAAAATTAACTTCATTAGCCTCTTCACCAACATGTGGCCATACTGGATTATCTTCATCATGAGATGGCTGAGTAGGCGAATAAAGAATAAACTTTTTAGTGCTTCTCCCATCTAAAATGGTCATGTCACCTGATTGACATCTAATGTATGCATCTGTAGTTGCTAACCATGACCTTCCATCATAATGGGATACCCACCTAGTGTAGCTTTAGGAGAGAGAATCATAAAGTCTATTGGGTACTCCCAAGAGTCTAGAACTACCACAAGATCCTCCACTACACCATCAAGCTGCAAGATAGTAGGAGTAGATCTCATGCTTGTGATATTTAGTTGTTGCAGGATGTCTTTGGTCATTACATTTATTGTTTCCTCTAAATTAATCTGAGCATTCTTTACTTGGATCCCATTTATGAAAACTGCTACCACAAGACTACCTAGGTCATTATACTTGGGGATAGTCACCTTTCCTAGCATGATGTTAGCTAGCTAGCCCACTACATAAACTGTAGTTGGTCTTTCTTTTTCCTACCTAGCTTCTTAAGACATACCTCCTTGATTGCCTTGACATAGATTGGAACATCCTTTATGGCCTAAAATAGAGGTATCTAGACACATATATGCTTCAGTTGATCCAAGATATCAAAAGTGGTATTCTCCTTTTCTTCCTTCTTAGAAAATTTCAATCTTTGAGGAAATGGTGGCTCTTGTTCGGTCTGCTTAACTTGGACTGGTTTAAGATTTTTAGGTACACTAGGTTGAATGGGATCATTCAAAGGCTCCTCCTCCTCTTCCACAGGAAGTTCAGTGATAATGGGCTTGGAAGGGGTTAGTAGAGTAGTTCTTGAATGCAAGTGGATATCACTTACACCCATAGCATATGTAGGGAATTGATTTGAATCAGCAGAGTATGCAAGCTATTGTTGTGGTTTGTTATTTGGATTGGGTGTGGGATGAGCTAGTAGCTGAGTAGGTTTAGGTGTATTTGATCTTGGATTAGTAGGTGGAGGCATTATAGCAAGTTGTTGGGGCTGAGAAGGTGGCTGCATGTAACTGGTTGTCTAGGTAGGCCATTGTTGTCCTCCTCTCCATTGACTTGTTTGCTACCAATTTCCTAGAGGTGGTTTCCAATGCCCTTGAAATTTTTCCCAATTCCCCTAAGGTTGTTTCCACTGGGGTGGATAACTTTGATGACTGGTCCAAGAATTTGGAGGGTTACTCCAAGGCTATAGTGGATATCCTCCATAATTGGGTGGATATGGGGGCTACCAGTGGTTACCAGATGAATAGGAATTAAAATATGGCCCAACATAGGATAGTGGATCCAGTGGCATACCTTGTCTTGGATCCCAAGGCTTCCTTTGTGCAACATAGTAGACTTGGTCTTCTTCAATCTAGATTGGCTTGAACTTAGGTGAAACCTGCTTGCTTTCAAGATTAGCTACCATCTTACATTTGCGGTTTGTCTTCTTTTGTCTGCAGTGGGGGAAATACTCTGTCAACATTGCCTCTACCTCCTCTTGCTTCTTCTTGGCCTAAAGTGTATCTAGCTGAGTAGCTAGATTATTGATAATGTCTTGCTTGAATTCTTCCAACAAATGAGTAATATCCATTCTTGAAACTCCATCGGTAGTTGACTTACTCATGGAAGATTGATAAGCTCTCCCTTTCTTTGAAGCTTCCCTATAGTAGTTCTGGCATATTTTCTTGATATCCTCCCAAGGAACTTGGGAGATATCTCCTCCTCCCATGAGGTCCAAGGCATTAGTGCAGCTATCATTGATTCCTCTCAGGAAAAGCAACTTTTGTGAGTCTTCATTAAGTGTATGGTGTGGAGATTTTTGTAGGAAAAGCATAAACCTTGCAATGTAGTCTTCTAGGCTCTCATCTTCCTTTTGTTGCATCCTGAAAATGTCACCTCCTCTCATGTCACTACCTCTACAATATTCCTTGTATTTCTTGAGGAATTTTGTCTTCATGTCTTCCCAAGTTTCCATAGTATCTCTTCCTAGGCTCATGAACCATCTTAACACAACTTCTTTCAATGTGGTAGGAAATAACTTAAGTCTATGGGCATCAGTGGTATAATCATAACTCCTGTAAAGTATGTCAAACTCAAATAAAAAGGTATTTAGATCTTCTGTGACAAGTCCATAAAACTTTGGGAGTACTAAAGCAGGAATTTTCTTGATGTTGTCAACTTCATTCTAATGGGAAATGGGGAAAGGAAAAGTTGGTTGGTTAGGTCTGTTCCTATTTGCATCACCCATGTCTGCTTGATGTGGTTCCAAAGCAAAGGGGTTCTCAAGCTGATTTTGATCTTCAGAGGAGATTTAAAAACTAGTTAGATAAGGATATGCATCAGCAAAGGGGTGTGGATCTTCTTCTTCTTCTGGTAGATTCTGATAGTCAACTAGCTGAAATGGATTAGGATTGTTAGGAAGGAATCTCCCATAAGCATCCCTTCTCCTTCCTCTATACATGTGGTATCACTCATTATTAGTCAGCTCACACAAAGAATTGGTAAATAATAAGGGGGGTCATTACTTCCTAAATGAGGATATACTAAGAACAATTTCCAGAAACACTACAACAAGAAAAACTACCAATGACTCCAAAAGACTCCCTAGTTTGACACGATCCCCGGCAACAGCACCAAAAATGTTAACCTCCTACAATGATCTTAATAACTAATCCTTTACAACCATGATTCATAGATTGGGCATCTAACTTGAATAGCCATTTCAATCATCATGAAGGTGAATTTAACTTGTAAATATAGGAACATGAACTTGAAATGGGTCAGCACAGTATGTGCACTAGGAACTCAAAGTAGCCATTTCATTCTACAACTAAGGAACACACAATACTGAAAGTAAATTGCTTGAAAAGGAATGAAACAAATGTTAAACATAAATCAATGACTATGCTAAGCTAAAATGCATAACAAGAATAAAAATCTAAGCAACAAATAGGACACTACTCAGATGCTCAAACTCATAACTTTATTTTATTCACTGTGAATCATGAGTACAAAAGAGTAATGTATTTGTATTACTAAAAACTAGAGAGTGCAAGTACAATATCAAATTGTGCAACCCCTGAAGGAGGAGCATCGGATCATTATTTATACTAACAACTAAACAAGGCAGTCAACTCCATGACTGGGAGGACATCATTTAGGGAAAACAGAGAAAATGGGGTGATGGCAGTTACACGTGCATGGAATCTGGTCAGACATGCAGGTCCAAACGCATATTTAGCTTAGCAGTAATGCCCATGCATGCTCAATCATTAAAGTCCACTACAAGGCAGTTATGTTATGGTGCATTCCCAGCTGACGGTGTCTTCCTCAACTTAACATATTAAATCTGCACATCTATTACCACTTTAAGGAACATTCATTAACCACATGCAAAATCAATATAGATAATCCATATAATATGCCAAATGTCATCAAAGCTTATAGAGATAGGATTAAGTCCAATGTCAATGGTTTGAGGGAAGCAATATGAAAATATGAACATTTAACATTAAATTCCATGACATCTACCAGCAAATAAACTATAGATTCTACCCAAAATTGGACCAAAAACTAGGCTCATCAAAAGAAACATGAATTACTCATACAAATTACTTAATGATAAATCTTTCAAATAAAGAAAATGAGTAACTAATACTCTGATTATACAAATAAATGTCACAACCATGCCATTCCCTCTTGAATTATTTAATTCTTCACTTTGATAAACTAACTTTTCCTAATAAATGAAAGTGACAACAAAAATAAGAGTATAAGAAACTTGATTTTATATATGTTATAGACTTATGAATATCATAATAACCCTATTTATTAACTTTATTTTATATATGATTCATAAAGATGATAAAATTGATTAACATACTATCAATCACATTAATGTAGATCAATCAATGATAATAATTTATCATATAGGTAATCCATTAATCTATATGGATTTTATAAGGGATTGAATTCTTAGTATCTTAGTATGAAGAGTGTCACTGCTTAGATTTGAATTGAGATGTTCTAGCACTACTTTGTAAAAACATAATAGCTACCAGTTTCACTATGTGACTTGGTAATTTTTAGTTACTACATTATACTATTTTATTAATATTATCAATGCAAATATTTAGAAGAGAATATTTTTATATTCAAAGTTTGAATGTTAATCTCAACATTCAATATAGAAATGTGATTTTGGTTGTTATAATAAAGTATGGTACATTTTGGTAGCATGTTATCTTATAGTGGTGAAGGTCATAAGGTTAAATCTTATAAACAAGTTCATATATAGATTTAATATATTCTATCATTAAACAATAATATATATGTATTCCTTCTAAAAGCTTTAATGAAAATGTATTGTTTATATATTCCCATAAAAATAGCATTAAATTATATATATATATATATATTTCTTATATTAAGTGAAATATAAATTTTATTTCTTTATAAATAATTTAATTTAATTTATGTAATACAACAAAAAAAATTAAATTAATTTTCTTTTTATCTATAATAAATAATGTCAATAATAACTTTTAATAATAAAAAAAATTAATATTATATTGTATAATAAATAATAATAATTTTATAATTTACTAATTCATGTAATAAAGGTTATAAATAAATTTAATTAAAAAAATTAAAAGTATCATTTCTTTATTAAAATATTAAAATTTAAAATTTAAAAATTTTATTTATTATTGATAAAAAACATTATTATATTTTTATAAAATAAATTGTAGTTAATTATTTATTTTTATAAAATTACTTAATAAATTTTATTTCTTTATAAATAATTTATTTTATTTTATGTAATACAGCAAAAAAAATTAAATTAATTTTCTTTTTATCTATAATAAATAATGTCAATAATAACTTTTAATAATTAAAAATAATAATAATATTATATTTTATAGTAAATAATAATAATAATAATAATTTTATAATTTACTAATTCATGTAATAAAGGTTATAAATAAATTTAATTAAAAAACATTTAAAGTATCATTTCTTTATTAAAATATTAAAATTTAAAATTTAAAAAGTTTATTTATTATAAAAAACTTTATTATATTTTTATAAAATAAATTGTAGTTAATTATTTATTTTTATAAAATTAAAATAAATAATTTATTAATTTATCATACAACTTTAGTAGTTTTATTTACAAAATTGATTTATTTTTTGTTTACATTTTAATATTGTATTATTAATTATGTATTTAATTAATTGAAAGTGAATTCCATGTAAATATAAATTAAAAAATTTGACAATATTTTATACATCAAATAATTACTATTTGATTATAAAAATAATATCAATATTAAGAGGAAAATTAAAAAATTAAACTTACACACCAATATGCATAGTGGAGGAAGAAACTACCATCTCATAATAGAAAAAAAGTTGGCTAAATCCCAGGCCACCTGTCATTCCATTTACTCTTATTGTAGGTTTACCTTTATTGTTTTTTAAGAGAAGAATAATTTATCCAATGAAAATGAAGAAATATTATTTACTATCTTATTCACTTTAAAAAATGTTCAATTTGAATCATTAAAATATTTGAAACTTTGTATCAATTTTTTATGAAAAATATTTTAATGATTTTAATTGATCAAAAATACATAATTTAATCACAATTTAAAAACTTCCCCCTCCCTTATAGTTTCATGACAAGAACTAATAAAAAACATTTACGACACTAATAAAATTAAAAAAATTCAAATCTTAGAAGCTTAGTTTAATAATACATAGAACTGTCCCTTAAAAGACGGAAGTAGTGCCATCACTAACATTGTATAGCCTTTGATATTAATGAGAACACGTTTTTTGGTAAAATGTTTCATGCCACAACTATTTTATTGAATTTCCATGATCACTTTGATCTTCTTGCATGGTCTATTTTAAATAATGGGTTGTTAATTTTAACATTTTAGGTTGGTCATCTTCACATTAAATATGCCTTCGGTGTAAACAAGTTAAAGTCTAGTGTCTTTTTTAGTAGTGTTGATCATGTCCATAACCCATTTACCTACTAGTTCAGTCCCAACCTTGGTTTAATAGGCAGTTGGTCCTATTGGAACTTGTTGACGGATTCCACTTCAAATCCAATGGTTAGCAAGAAAAAAAGAATACATATGGGTTGGCATGGTGGTAAGAGGGTGGGCACAAGAGTAAACAGAATCTTATTGAGCAAGATATTAGGGAAGGACAAAACTAGAACTGTTGTGTCTTTCTAATTAAGAGCTAAATACAAATCAAGTTTTGTTGTATGTAAAGGTCAAAGACCATAAATAATGAGACTAGTCCTACACAATAAATATTAGGCTAATTTGTAAGGAATGATGCTAACCAAATCATTTTTCATCCTAATCAGAAACCTAAACCAACCAAATCAAAACCTTAGTCCCTAAGAGTATGAAGAAAAAATAAGTGGATATTCAGTTTTCATTTATTTGGTTCATATGATTCTCTCTCAATAGCACTTAACTTATCCATGTTTTCAACACAAAAATATAATGGAATAGAAAATTATTTCATCTTTATTTTCAAATTATCTATACTATCCTAAAACTTCTACAATCTAAAGACTTGATTGATCTCCCAATTCAACAAATAGGAGGCCACCTTGAATATCTATTTTAACTTGTTCGCATTCCTTTAGCAATTTTTTTTTCTCTTTTATGTTCTACCTAAGAGCGATTATCTTTCATTCAATACTCCTTTTCCAAATGATGTATCTATTATCATTGGAGTGAGTAAAATTTTTCTAAGTGACTATTTTACCTTATTCCAAATCTATCATTTCTTTTGAGTTCTTGTCCACTTTAAGCTTGTTTGTTTATTGTGATCTTGAAGCTATAATTTCCTCATCAATTTATTTATTTATCCTCTAGGCCATTCAATATCTTCTTATCTTTTTCAATAAACTTTTCAACCTTATTTGAAATCCCCATGGCCCAATATTCATTTTCTTGTTCATAACACTTATATTTCTATACTTTTAATAATGACCTTTGCACTAATGGAACTTGGATCAAAAGAAGAATCAATTTTCCCTGAAAAACCAAGCTGAAGTATCTACAATAGATTCTAGACAGGAATTCAAAATATTTACATGTTGTTTAAGCTTCACTATTGATTTCTTATATTTTTTAGTTCGCTCCACCAATCTCACAACTGATACTTGAAAATTATGAACATCACCATCCCAAGGAGAATGCCTCAAATTAACTTTGGTGATGTTAAAACCTTTCATTGTTTATTTGTTGGTATCCATTGGAATAGAGGGGTGAGAAATTTCCATATACAAACCTTTGGAGGTTGTATCTATCATCAACCTTGAAGTAGTCTTCAATTTCTTAGGTTGGGGAGTTCATTGTAATAGAATTGAGCCAAAATCATCCTCCAAAAGACTCCATTCTACAATTTGTCTCTTCTTGGATAATGTTTGCTACAACCATGAAGTTGGAATAGTAGGAGGAACATTGGGAGTGAAGTGCAAGGACCTATTGACAAGAGGGGTATCAAAGGTTTACACATCAAGAGATAATAGAGGAGATGGGTTATGAGTAGAGTGTCGAGGTGAAGGTGGATTGATTTCTTATGAAGGGGATGATGACACTTTCATCTCTTCCACTATTTCCAATGTTTTTCTTTCATTTTCTCTTTTGAAGCATCCCCACAAGTGTTTTCTTGCCTTCCTTTAGGTGGGTCATCTTTGCCTCCTCCTCCAACTGCTTGTGATACTACTACTACAAATGTGGTGTGAGAAGGAGAATAGTGTACCTAGATTGACTCTCCCTTTTTTTAGCATTTATTGCTCTTTTTGATTTATGACTTGGTGGTTCTTGTGTTTTCTTTATTATCTAATTTTTTTTCTTTTCAAAACAATTGTTTCCCTTCCCTCAATATTTACAATTTCTTTATTATTCTAGGTAATAGGTAGAATAGGCTTCATTTATATATGATCAAGACACACTTGATCTACTAAATTATATTTTTCATTTATCAAGTCTGGGATAGTTTAGTTCAAGTCGTACATACTAACGTGCCTCATCAATAGTCTCATCCAATCTCTTCTTCTCACCTTAAACTCATTGTCACAATCAGCCTAGTAATCTTCTAACTCAAGTACATGGTAAAAACTAGGTCCTAGTTGCAAATAATTATAATTTATACATTACCCTATATATATTTCTATATTCAGGGAATCTAAGGAAGTCCTGCATTGGTAAAATGATAAGCTAATAGGAAAAGGAATGTCTGCCTTCTTCCTCTCTTTGCATCTTTTGTTTAATTCTCCAATCTGCTTATAAACTTCAATTAATAGAAATATGTCGCTAACATATTTATGCAATTTACATAGAAAGTCGTCATATCCACCAATCTTACTATAAGTGAACCTTTGTAATTGAATAAAGAAAACCCCATATTTATTGACTAACTGGGTAGATTTTAGAGAAATTATGATGCTCAAATCTCCTTGTAATTCCCATACTATCAACATCACAAATGTGTCATTCACCCACCTGAAATGCTTATAGTTATTTTATAGTTGGAGCTTGGAATAATATTCATACGTTGGGGTATCCTTATTCAAATCACCTTCAATACATAACCCTTCCCAAGCCCTCATACTTGCAATGGCATAAAATAAATATGATGACATATAAAAGTGATTGTCAAGCCTGAATTGGGTCATTTGCCTATGGGTATGATCACTGATGATGTCGAATCAATAAATAAATTGTTTCATGAGGAAAATTATTACAATAAAAAAGTACAACCACACTTAAAAATTATGTGTCTTCATTTCCAATTAATCTATATAACAACACTATGATGTAACTTATTTCATTTACAAGGTGTGATCTATGTAAATTTTTAGGTAATTGATATTTTCCCTTTTTTGGGATCACCAACCATTATTTTTCCATTGTATTTTGGCAAGGGATTTTCTTCTCTATGAAACGTTGGTATGAAATTGTGGCATTGAAGTCTACATACTCTTTCCTTTGGGGCAATTATAGTAATAAATGAAAAGTATCCCTATTGATCTCAATAATAACTCTATTATCCTCAGTCTTTACCTTCCTCGTCTTAGGGTCATAATGACCAACAACTTGCGACAATCCACTTTCCACTAGCTTCTAAGTAATACGTGGTCTATTTGCTCCATTCATTCTTTCCCAAAAATCCTTCAAATCAACATGCCCTAGCTTGGTATCTCCAATTTTGAGTAGTGATCTCTTTAGCCTATAAAGATGTTTGTATCACAAATATTTGTATTTCATTTGTCCAAAATGATATTGTAGAATATTTTAACCACCTCACTAAATGCACAAATGATTATTTTTGGGGGGATTTTAATTTCCAAATTGTGTATTTCGCTGTTACTCATGAAATTTATTTTTATGATATTTTTTTCCTTAAATATAATGCTAGTGGAGAAATTGTGTACCTTTAACCCAAGATAGAATATTGTATCTTGCAAAAGCCAAGAATTTCACCCAAATTGCTCCTCAATTACACTTGAAATTTTTCTCTTTTCTCTCACCTCCTAGTAATTATCTGTGAAGTAAACTTAATTGAGGAATGAATCATAATGTATAAGTATATAATTAATTTTCTTGGGCTTAATTATTTCATTAATTATGCTTTAAATTTTGGCGTGTGACAACTTTCATTTATTTCTAAAATATGCCCTTTCCTTCTTGAATTTTGCACCATCAAATATTCAATAGGTTTTCATAAATAAGGTGACCTCCGACATAGTTTTCAAAACTACTTATTTATATGAAATCATATTTGACTCCTAAATCACTTCAATAGCTTATCATTCCATTCACAAGGTCCCCTTTTTTAAATTATTTTCAGATTTAAAATTGGTTATGAGAACCTTGTTGATAACCAATTTTAGGAACTCCTTCGAACACTGAAAAAAAAATTCAAAACTTCTTAATATCTCAAAAATTTGAACCATCAAGACTCATTCTCTTTCTCTTTTGGAGGCCTTACCTGAAAATCAATATTGCAAACTTGAGCTTGGTTTTGGAAACCTTACATCAACAAGGTTTTAAGTACCTCATTGGTTTCTAAAATGGTTTTGAGAACTTCTTCAGATATCAAAAAACTATTGTAAAGTAAATAAAAGAGAAAAAATTCAAACTATAGAGGAGGGGGGCCGACCACTCAACAACACCAGGTCAGGAGAGCTGAGAGTTGAAGTTTTCCCTAATCTACCTCAATCATGCAGGTGTTTTAGGAATTCTTTTATATTAGGATAGAGAATGAAGAGCACTCTCAGTACTTTTATCACTCTATTAACCCAAGAGTTAGGTTTGGACAAGGCAAGTGGGTTTCTAGAACTTGAACTATGCCTCGAACAGCTCTCTACCAGAGGATAGCAACATAGAATATGGACAACAACATGGCGCGTTGGCATCTCACAGGTGTGTTGGTGTCTGTACAAACATACAGTGAAAAAGGATAGTCAAAAGTGTTGGAAACCTACTAACATCTTAGCTACTAAAGTTTTAAGCAATGATAAAAGCAAGAAATAATAGGATAACTAGAATACTAAGAAAGATGCTATAAGAAATGAAAAGGATAAGAAAGGTAAATATTCAACTCATGAAAGGTCCAATTCACTAGCAAGCTCCACATGAACGATCACTTACACACAGCAGAGAGGGAAAAAAACTGGGTTTGTTTCATGGCTTGCCACAGTCAAACCCCCGTTTTGGTGTTTCCACCTCCATGGACAGCCAAATAGATCAAAAAGTAGAAATGTGATAAAGAAAGTATGCTAGAAAGGAAAGTAATACTGAATACTACAAGAAGCACTAAGCTACTCAAATCCAACAACAATGCAATAGTAAATGAACAATACCAGCCTCAACTAGAGGCACTCAAGGCCAATGAAAGAGGAATGCAATCTTACAATCATGGAAAATTTGATGTGGCCACAATGATGCCAAAGAAAGTCTTGCAAGACACCAAGTTGTAGCTTCTATGGTAGATGTGAAGGATGTTGTGATGTTGGAATGATGAAGCTAATAGTGTAGCATGTAGCTCAAGAGTTGCTAGAATTTTCACAAGAGTTGTGTAGAATATGAAGAAGATGAGATGAAAGTGAAAGATAGGCATTTGAAGGTCAATTAGGAGGGAAAGCACTATTCAAAGGTTGGTTGAAGGGAACAGGGGCATTATATTTCATCACCAATGGAAAAAATAACGCCTCTACGGATTCTAAAGGTAGAATATTGTCAAGATGGTAGTGCACCATGTATACATGCAAGTGTCTCACATACGTCCCCAACAGAAATTCCCCCATTGACACTAAAAACAAGCACCAAGTGGATAGAGTATGGATAGATGATGTGGAATTACATTGTCGGGTTTGATTTTTCTAAGGTGAAGCATGTAAAAGGGGAACTTACAAGGGGGTGAAAATTTAATCCTATACATTTTTCCCCCACTTTAGCGAACATGAGTGCCAATAAGTTTTTGGTAAAGTAGGTTTAAAGAGTTCAAATAAAATATACCTGAACCATCAAGGAAGCAGACCGCAATCTGGCATACTTGAAAATGCAGGGTAGGAAAATGGATCCACAAGTACTCTCTCTTGAGGATGATTGAACAAAGTGCGTCGAAGGCTCATAGACCAATGGTGAACAGATCCCACAAGATGTAAGTGCCTCACAATTCCTTGGACTTGCAAAGAAGGTGCCCCCCAAGTGCTTTGTTCTGAAGGAAGCCCAATGTAGGGGACTCTGTAGAGTTGGATTAGAAAGTAGCTTCATAGGCACACCAACAAAAGAAATATGTTAATTTGTAGATAAAACATGTTAGATAACAAAAAGAAGCCACACAAGTAGACAAGTAGATAGTCACAGAGATAGTCAAAAATTAAAGGAAGAGCTTTCAAAGGGGTCCCTCGGGAACCCTTCAAAAGGAAAGGGGTCCACTCAAGGGACAATGTTTGAAAGTGCAACAATATTTTTCATGAATCAATTCAACATCAAGGAATCCTTTTGAAATATTTCACTTCATAAAAGAATTTGAAAGGAAGAAATCCCCCTCACAAGGGGGAAATTGAGACCTCTCCCACAAGAAAAGGTGCTCCCTCCTTGGAGGAAAGTTTCTCAAATTATTTCTTTACGAACACATGATGAAGGAAGAGTATTCTGCTAGGGGTACTTGTTGAGGAATGCAATTTTTGAAAAATATTTTGAAAAATTAAAGATAAATATTTTCAAGAAAACATTTTTTGGCCACCAAATGCATTTTTTGAAAATTGAAGAAACATGAGAGTCCCCCCTTAGGATGGTGCGTTCCAAACACAAAGGCACATGACATCTTAAGGAGAGAAAAGCAAGAATGAAAAGTGATGTTATGGCCTCTGAAACATGATGAGATGTAACTATGGTAATGTTGTCACACACGCGAGGAATAACACATGAACACCACAACATCACAACACAAGAAAAGAAGAGAGAAAGATGCAAGGAATAACGTAACGAACAAGAGACAGGGGGATCTAATATTTTGAGGTCATAGCTACTCATAAATATAGATAAATAGATATAATAATAAATAAATGAACTATCATCAACCCCCTGCAACATCATACCATATGAAGAAAGCACATGAAGACAAAATGAAAATTAAAAAATTGGGTCAACATGGAAGGGAGGCCTAAATTCCCCCAACACTTTGCATTGTCCCCAATTGTCAAAAATCAATGCACGACAAAGAGAAGAATGATGTGACAAATAGAAGAAGTTTTATGACATAAAAACACTCCTATATCCAAGCACCTACGAGGGTGACAAGAGTCATCTAGGAAACCAATACACACACACAATCTATTCTACAGATAAAGAAGAGGGTGCCCCCTAGTTCTCATCAACCAAGAGGTCATTTTCCTCCCAATCTAAATCATTGTAAGGGGAGGAATATCAGAGGGATTACCCTTCGACCCTCCTAAAACAAGAGCTAAGAAAGAAGGCCCCTCGAGGTCTTCTCCACTAGGTTCCTGTGAGGTGAACATCAGGGATCTCACAAAATTTTTTGATAGGGCTAGGACCTCATCCATAGAGTTAAACATGCACTTCACAAGAGTGTCATGTGTCAACTCAACGGGTGAGGGAGGTGGCACCCGAGATCCATTGCTAGGCTTACTGAAAGACTCGAGAGTAGTGAAAAACTTCAGGGATGTCAGGGCTTCCTCCATCACTAGAATGACACCAGCCAATGCAAAACCACCCTCTGAAGAAGGTGAACCCTTCTTCCGACCCAATTTCTAGTAGGTTTTTCCTCCATATTTCACTTCATCAGAGGATGTGAAATCCCCATAGATGAAGCAAAGCACATGAAGGAAGAGGAGAAAACCATAGCAAACACCATCGATGTATTTGGCGTGTCCATGGGTTTTGAAAATGTTGGGATGTACGGAAGGGACATCAAAAGGGGAGGATCAACCAAAGGAGAAATGAATACCTACACCCTCTTCGAGTGAGGATCTTTCATGCTCATAAGGGGAGCTGAAAGCAAGACTAAGACTAAGGGAACTAAAGTAGAGAGGATAGAAGAGGACATAGTAGAAGATGTCAAAGTAGGATCTATTGGCTCCTTTTACTTCTTCTACAAGGCATCCTACTTAGCGGTGAGAGCCTTCCTCTGACATTTGCGCTCACACATAAGGTAGTTTTTATGACTTTGGGAGCTAGATGCCACAACCTAAGAAGGGATGGAAGCCTCCTATTCAACCATTATAGTATCCATATTGTCATTTCCAGTGGAGGGAGGAACTCCTAGATGGGAACAAGAGGAGGAGACAGAGAGGATGATGGGACAATAGCATGGGGAGTAGGCTTGAGCACCTCAATGGTGAGCCTCTTCCCATTCACTACATTAGAGGTATGATTAGTAAGAGGCCATGGAGGTTGATACATAGAGGATGCTCCATAGGGACCCTTCCCCTTACCATATAAAATGGGTTGAGGAACTATAGGTAAGATAGGAAGTTCAAACGTTGGATGCTTGGGCTTTCACAAAGTAGTCACCATTGGAATCTCCAGTAAATTCCTAGGAGTAGAAGTCAATGGTGGGTGAGAGGAAGCGACAAGTGGGACAGTGGAAGAGTAAGAGGAAGAACCTTGAATAGACTTCTCCTCTTCCCTTCTTCGAGCGTCCAAGGCAGCCTCACATTCTACCTTTATGCAAGCTCTATGAAAAATGGCATTGGGAGAAGGAGGGTATATTACCTTTGGTGTTATGCCCCCACTCTTGTACTTCACATAAGTTTGGTACAATAGATCTATCCTAGGAGGAAGTGGACCAACAGGGGCAAGCCAAAAGTGATCCAATGAGTATCCCCATGTACAATCATTGATTTGTAACTAGTTTCATGGAATAAATGTAAGAAACCCTTGTGGGGAAAATTCAAGCACTTATGGACTATCGAGGGAACTTCATTCATCACAACCATCCAGGGAATGCCCAGTTTCACCCTAAATAATTCAAACACCCGGATGACATCAAAGAGTACATTCACAGTCCTAAGCCCAACCAGGACTGACAAGGTGATACAATTGATGGGAGGAACAAAAATACCATCATGTGTATGTGTAGTGATTTTAGACTCATCATATCCATCCTTATGTCAAATGCTAATCACCATGAACTCCTCTGTAATGACATTTTCTTGACATGTAGGGTCAGCGAGAACACCAGCTACGGTATTCCCATTGATACGTGTGGGGATGTATAAAGGGGATGGTTCTATATTAGATTTCATCGACAAATCCTATGAGGTAAATGTTATAGGGAGAGGTCCACTCGCAGGGTACACACATGGGATGGGTAGTTGTAAGAAGGAATCCATCTTTACATACACTAGATAGAGATTTCATAGGAGCCCCCAAGGGTTTTACAATTAGATGATGACTCACTCAAGGTTTCATTCTTCAATGCTTAGGGAACCTCCCAGCTACTCCACTAGGGGTCATAGGTTGGGTTGCAAGGCTAGGCACCTCACAGCACTCATACCCACAACACTCCTAGGATTCGAGGGAAGGGTCTTTTAGCACTACCAAATGGAACCAAAATGGTTCACATCAAGTTCACCAAAATGTAGAGGAGGGAAACCAAACACTCAATGACTCCAATTCATGGAGAGCCAAGAGTTGAAGGTTACCCTAATCTACCTCAACCATGCAAGTGTTTCAGGAATTGTTTGATATTGAGGATAGAGAATGAAGAGCACTATCAATACTTTTGTCACTCTACTAACCTGAGAGTTAGGTTTGGACCAAGTGAGTGGGTTTCTAGAACTCAAATTATGCCTCAAATAGCTCTTTTCTAAAGGATAGTAGTGCAAAAAAGGGACAACAGTGTGGCGCACTTGTGTCTCATAGGTGCACTGACATCCATAGGGATAGATAGTGAAAAAGGATAGTCAAAAGTGTTGGAAACCTACTAACAACTTAGCTACTAAATTTTTAAGCGATGATGAAAGCAAGAAATAATAGGTAACTAAAATACTAAGAAAGATGCTATAAAAAATGACAAGGACAAGAAAGGTAAAGATTCTACTCATGAAAGGTCCAATTCACTAGCAAGCTCCACACAAATGATCACCTACACACAATAGAGAGGGAATAAATGTTGGGATTGTTTCAGGTATTGTCGCAATCAAACCCATGTTTTGGTGTTTCCACCTCTATGGATAGCCAAATAGATTGAAAAGTAGAAATGCGATAAAGAAAGTATGTTGGAAAGGAAAGCAATACTGAATACTACAAGAATCACTATGCTACTCAAATCCAAAAACAATGTAATATTAAATGAACAATACCACCCTCAACCAGAGGCACTCAAGGCCAGTGAGAGAGGAAGACATGCTTACAATCATGGAAAAGTTGACATGGCTGCAGTGACACTGAAGGAAGTCTCGCAAGAAATCAAGTTGTAGCTTCTATGGTAGATGTGAAGAATGTTGTGATGTTGGAATGATGAAGCCAATAGTGTAGCAAGTAGCTCAAGAGTTGCTAGAATTTTCTCAAGAGCTATGTCTAATGTGAAGAAGCATATAGAGAGTGTGAATACGATGAGATGAATGTGAAAGATAGGCATTTGAAGGTCAATTAGGAGGGAAAGATTCATTCAAAGGTTGGTTGAAGGGTGCAAGGGCATTACATTTCATCACCAATAGAGAACGTAATGCATCTGTGGATTCTAGAGGCATGAATCCTTTCAATATGGAAACGTACCATGCAAATGTCCATGTACGCATGTCTAACAGGAATTCCCCCATCAGCACTAAAAACAAGCACCAAGTGGATGGAGTATAGATAGATGATGTGGAATTACATTGTTGAGATTGATTTTTCTAAAGTGAAGGGTTTAAAATGGGAACTTGCAAGGGGGGTGCAAATTCACTCCTATACACAAGCATCTTGAAGATAAAACACAATGTCGGCCTTTCACTTAAAACAAAGGTTTTGAAAGCTTCATCAATTTCTAAACATAGTTAGGCTAACCTTGTTAGGAGCCAACAAAGTTTTAAGAACTTTCCTAAGGACTAAAAAATAAATTTGACACTTGATAATTAGACCATGGTTTGAATTCTTGAATATACAATAGTAATGATAGAACCCAAAATATTTCTTTGAGGAGCAATTCATAAAAATCAAAGCAACAAACACCATTGTCTAATCTCATAGCAACATCTAAAAATAATGTATTCTCATGACTATCATTAGTGCATTTGTAAAATTATTCAAAGTGTCAAAATTTGATAGCATCACTCTTCTATCCTTTATTGTATCTTAAACAAAATAATACTAGACATCAATATATTTCATCTTCACATGAAAGGTTGGGTTCTTTGCTAGACATATGGCACTCTAACTACCAAAATGAACTGAAATGTATCCTACCTCTAGCCCAACATCTAAACACAATATATTAAATTTCTTACAAGATAAGTTGCTACCATGTACTCTACTTCTATAGTGGATGAAGAAACCACAACCTATCACATACACATCCAACTAATTTCCCCACCAAACATAGTGAAAACATATCTAGATGTGGATCTTTTGTTATCAATATCTCCAACTCAATTTAAATCCTCATATGCATAAATATAAACAAAAACTTTATCGCTTGTAGGATAACCATGATAGCATAAGGGATAATCAAACTTACCCTACAAATACATAAAGTCCCTCTTCACTACATCCCAATATTCTTGACCAAGATTAGCCATAAATTAACTAAGGACTCCCACTTCTTGAGTGATGAATGGTTTTGTATAGAACATAAAATGTATCAAACTCTTGATTGCACTATCATAAGGTAATCTACCCATATCCTCCATCTCACTAAGGAGAAATTGGACATTGCTCAAAAAATAAAATTATCTCCATTGTAATATGAATATAAAATGGCTTGCAATATGTCATATTAAATCTCTTTGATGAGTTCAAATATGTACTCTATCCCAACCATTTTTTTATGTTCACTCTATTTCTTTTGATCTTCATTCCTAAGATGCACATGGTTGCCCCTAATTCCTTCTCAAACTGTATTGAAAGTTGTGTATTCAAATCACAAATTAAACCTTTCCCATTGCTGAAAAATAACATATCATCAATATATAACACAATAATGAGAATACAATCACTATCCATCTTATAGTAGATCCAATGATCTGATTTGGATCTTATAAATCCCAAACTTAACATAGAAAAATAAAAAAATTGATACCAAATCTTAGGAGATTTTTTTAAGAAAATACTAATATTTCAACTTATAGACCAAATTTTCTTTACCTTTCTCAATGTAGTGCTTCAATTGTGTCATATAAATCTCTCCCTCTAAATCACCATAAATGAATTTTATTTTTACATCCTTCTATTTAGCCTCAATATCATATGATATAGCAAGAGACAAAAGAAATTAAATAGATATAAGCTTTTCTACTAGGGATAAAATCTCACCATAATCTATTCCCTCAACCTAGGAATAATCCTTTGCAACTAATATTGCCTTCTACTTCTCAACATTGTCATCAAACCCTATTTTTATTTTGAACACACATTTGCATCCAACATTGTTTCATCCATCAAGCAAGGGTGCTAGGTCCCATGTGTTATTTTTCTTTAAAGAATCCATCTCCTCATCCATGGCCACCTTTCAGGACTTTGTATCATCCATGCCTATAGCCTTTTTATAGTCTTAGGCTCATCAATGTTAGTAATCAAAGCAAAAATATATCTCCAATTAGAGGGCGTATACCTTTTGTTTGTTTTCTTTGTTGAGTGGACCTCCTCAATGACTCAAATGGAGGTTCTATCTCTTCTTCAAAATTATCTAATATATATTCCTCTTTAGGTCCTTTATGGGTTTCAAGTTCATCCTTCTCATCTCTGAGGTTAGTTGAACCACATCTTTCTTTCCATCCTTCTTTAGTTACAATTCTATGAAAGAAGGCTTAACTTCTCTAAATATAACACTTCTACTATACAAAAATATCATATACATAGGATCCTAAATATTTTATCCTTCACACCAACACCATAGCCAATAAAGATACATTTTACAACCTTGTTCTCTAACTTTGGTTTCTTCTCCCTAGGAACATGTGCATATGCTTCATAACCAGAGACTTGAATATGTCTCAATGAGATATTTTTTCTTGATGAGTCCTAAAAAGTTGTATTATCAACAAGAGATGATGTAGGAGACATGTTAACCAAATGAAAAATTGTGGAAACTTCATTTTCCTAAAAAAAAATTCTAGTCCAACCCCACTCAACATACTCCTAGCCCTCTCCACCAACATCCTCTATTCTTTCTACAAATCCATTCTATTGATGGGTGTACTAATTTGTCTTATGTATTTCTATCATGTATTCCTTACAAAATCTTTCAAAATACACTAAACAAAACTCACCACCATTATCAATCCTCAAAATCTTAATCTTCCCACCAATTTGATTCTCTACAAGAGCCTTAAATTCTTTAAAATGATCAAAGACTTCAAATTTAATTCAAAGAAAATATAGCCATATCATTCTATTGTAATAATCAATGAAAGAAACATAATATACAAATTTAGAGATTGAAATAAAATTAACAAGAGAAAATACATTATAATGGATTAAATTTAACACCCTAGAAGATTTATGAGAATTAGAGTAAAATTGAACACAAGTATGTTTTCTATATACACAATGCTCATAGAAATAAAATTTAAGATTACAATCATATAACCCTTCAATAAGTATTTTATCTTTCAAGGCCCCTAGACCTTTCTCATATATGTGACCTATCGTTTGGTGTCATAACGTTGTTTTCTCTATTGACTACTTATTCTCCAAAGCATGAGAAACCTTAGTTACCCAAAAAGCAGGACCATCAAAAGTAGACACAATGCACCTCTCTATTGCTAGTTCTAAAAGAAAAGTGAATATTTTATAGGTCTCTTAACTATAGGAATTTAAAAACTATTACACTAAAAATTTTGCATGTATCTAGTTGAAATAGGGTGTCAATCTGAACACACTTAGTAAGAACTATAGCTCCTTTGACCATTGTGAACCCTCCACTTGAGAACATAACTTTCATACCTAGATAATTTAGTTTACTTACAAAAATTTGGTTTTATGCCAAATAAATGGTATATAATACACTATAGATCCCATTCACTTGTCCATTAAATAATCCAATCAAACTCTACTATGGCCAATAATCTTTAGATGAGAATCATCTCCTAGGTACACCTTTTCATGATCATATTCTTCATACTTTGTAAACCAACCTTGATGTGAGGACATGTGGAAAGAGGCACCAAAGTATATCAACCATGTACCTTTTGATGCATGATTAACCAAGGTAGCAAGAAAAGCATCACCTTCATCTTGGTAGAATCTCTTAGACTCATCATCAAGATCCATCTTCTCCTTCTTCTCCTCCTTATAGTATCTTGTTAGATGTCTAGTTTTTTCATAGTTCCAAAATTTCTCCTTGAACTAACTAGGATATTTGGATAGACTTTTCTTTCTTTTTTCCTTCTTTCCTTTTTCTTTGGATATTCGACAAACTGCTAGGGTCTCCTTAGTTGACTCGAAATTATTCCTTCTCATTTCTTCTAAGAGTAAAGATGCAATAAATTCATCCATATTGAACTTGTCGGTAGTGCTCCTAATGGTCATGCAACTTTTTCCAATAAGTTTATCAAAGAGCACAACAAATTCATACACCAATCCTCCTCTTCTATTTTCACTTTCATATAGTGCAATTGGGTAACTACCATATTGAAGGCATTTAGATGTTTAGCCATAGACCCATCATCCTTCATCTTGATGGTATACATAGATTATTTGTTAAGAAAATATTATTCACCAAGGATTTATCTTGATAAATTTCTTAAAGCTTAAACTCTAATACTAAAATAAAGAAAGCAAGTTACATGGAAATTCTTCATACACTAATATTATAAGGAGAGTGTTGTGTAGATTTCAATATTTTAACAATTATGGAAAGTAGAAACATATTTAAATAGAAATTAAATTTAATAATACCATAATACATGTGCACATGTGGAAAAAAATTTTGAGAGAAAAAACCCCACTCCAAAGCAGCTCAATTTACTATTCAATAAATCACAACTACAATGCACTTGCAAAGCAAGCCTTCACAAGAGTATCACCAACTAGAGATGTGAAGGAATACTTATATCTTAACAATTTCTACAAAACTCCACACACAACCTCCATCTCAAGAACCTAATATATATGAGATACAAAACAAGAAATCATTAAATGGTAATTAGAAACCCATGGGATAGAACCACCAAAATTTGGTGCCAAAATTATCCCCCACTACAATATGTCTTATGATGTGTCATTGTTGGTGTAGGTTTTATTTTCCTAGTGGGTTAATTTATTTTCCTTTAGTCCTAGGTTTATCCTACACTTTATTAAGCTTTCTTAGGATAATAGAGTGATTTTATTACTAGGAGATAAGGGTGTGTTTTCCCCTTCCTTAAAGGGTGGAACCACTTTCCACTTTCGGTGGTCCATCTCCACTTTTTGTGGTTGATTCCTATTGGTTGGATTTTCCACCTACCTTCTCTCCTAAGCTCTATATAAACTCACTATCTAGCTTGTATTTTCATCTCTTGTAGTGTATTAATTCAACTTGGAAGCTCTTAATGCAATATTGTCACATTGGCATTGCATAATCTCTCAGAGTCTTGGTTTGCATTCTTATTTTTTTCCAGTTGATGCAACTTTGATTTTCTCTTAAAAATTTGGGTTATTCAATATATTTCATATTCCTAACATGGTATAAGAGCTTTTGTTTTGAGAAATCTAAGTTCATAGATTCTTAATTGAGAGATTGAATTTTCATGTAAAGATCTTGTAAATTCCTATATGCTCTTCTCTTTCATTTTAAACAATCTAGAGAATCATAAAGGATTTGCAAAGATACATATTACATATGTGTTTTGTGAGATCTAGGTGACTGTATAATTATTTATTGTTTCAATGTATCTAGAAGGCTCAAGAAAATTAAGATTGGCTTTTGTTTCATCCAAATTGGAGATCATTTGACATGGTTGCAAACAAGGGTTTGAAGCTTAGTTTTTTAATGGAGCATTTTTGGCCCAAACGGACCTTTTGATTATATTCAGAAGGCCCAAAAACCCCTATTCTCATATAAAATTTGTCTATTTTAGGCTAATTTTATTTTTGGAAATTTTTTATTTTTCTAGTGGGTCATCACTGCAAGCTAAATTTAGCCAATTTTTAAGAGAAATCTGAAATAGATTGAATAACCCAAGGAAATTTTTAAGAGAAAACTAAAGTTACATAAACTTGAAAAACATAAGAATGCAAACCAGGACTCCAATAGTTTATGCAATGCCAATGTGACAATATTACATTAAGAGCTTCCAAGTTAAATCAATACATGAATGAATGCATGAAAAAGATGCAAATACAAGCTAGGTAGTGATTTTATCTAGAACTAAGGAGAGGATGTACGTGGAAAATCCAATCAATAGGAATCAACCATAAAAATTATATATGGACCACCAAAAGTGGAAATTTTTCCATTCTTTAAGAAAGGGGACACCACACACTTATCTCCTAGTAATAAAATCACTTTATTATCCAAATGAAGCTTAATAAAGTGTAATAAAAACCTAGAACAAAGGGAAAATAAATTAACCCACTAGAAAAATAAAAACCTACACCAACGCCCCCCTTAAGTATAGATTAGGAGGATGTAAAAGATGATGGGTCTCAGCAAATGAGGCCATGTTAGGTACCCATGTATATCTCAAATTCCCCCAAAGGAAGAAACAACCCCCTTCACAAATAGAGAGAGAACATCCCCTAGAATATAGAGAGAAGAAAAAAAGGACTAAGTATCCCCCCCAAAAGAGGACACCAACTACACCCCAAGCAAAGCTCACAAATGAAGGAACTTTCTCTCAGTGAAGGGTTTGGTGAAAATTTCTGTAGTATGATCTGATGTCGGATAGTACTTGAGATCAATGATCTATGAATGACTCAACTCCCAAATGTAGTGCATGTGAATCTCAATGTGTTTGGTCCATTGATGATGGATCGAATTGTGAGAGATTTGAATCACACTCTAGTTGTCATAATAGATGACTGTAGGCTTCCAAAAGGGAATACCAAACTCAATGGGAATGTTCTAGATCCAAATGACCTTAGCAGTAGCATTAGTTGCTCCTCAATACTCAACCTCTATAGAAGAAAGAGCAATAATAGAATACTTCTCACTCGACCAACAAACTGGATTAGTACCAAGGGAGAAGCAATACCCAGAAGAATACTTGTGATCCTAAGAATTGCTTACCCAATTTGAATCTATGTGTCCCACCAAGTCAATATCCACACCCACTACTAATGAATCACATAATTGTGAGTACCCTCAATATAGTGAAGAATCTGCTTAGCTGCTTTCCAATGTAGCTCATGTGGCTCCTGCATGAATCAAGAGACCATGCCTATTGTATATGAAATTTCAAGCCTTGTATGAGTCAGATAGATGAGAATAAAAATAAGTTGTTGATACAAAGTGCCATCAACCAAGGGTAAATAACACTTAGCCTCAAGTTTGACCCCTGAAAAAGAATGGAGTTAGTGTAGGCTTACAATCAGCCATGTGAAACCTCTGGAGCATGTCAAGTGCATACTTAGACTATGAAAGAGTGATACCTAAAGAAGAATTAATGATCTCAATCCCCAAGAAGTAGTGCAACAAGCCCAAGTTTGACATCGAAAGTTGATCAGGAAGGGCGGTTTTCACTACCCGAATGGTGGATGAGGGACTTCCTATAGAGAAATAGGAAGGTTTGAATATCATCATGCTACAATATGTAGATATTAGGATCAAAATAGCATCAAGTGAACCCCACTTTCAGAAGGAAGGTCATCTTGACGTACTAAGCCTGAGGGGCCTGTTTGAGGCCATAGAGAGACTTACGAAGATGACACACAAGCTAAGGATCTTGAACAAACCCATATGGCTACTCCATGTATATCTCTTCTTGAAGGTCATCATGAAGAAGAGCACTCTTCACATCCATTTGATGAACATCCCATCTATGTGTTGCAACTATGGAAAGAATAAGTTGGATGGAATTCATTTTGGCAATTAGTCCAAAGTCTCAAAGTAGTCAATCCTTGGAACTATGGAGAATCCTTTGGCAACCAAATGAGCCTTATGCTTTTCAACTGACCCATCTATTGCATATTTTTTTGATAGACCCAATTGCATAAAACAAGTTTCCTCCCCTTAGGAAGTGGGACAAGATCCGAAGTGTGGTTCCTCTCCAAGGAATTGAACTCTTCCTGCATGGTTGCATCCCACTCGAGGACACTAGAAGCTTCCCAAAAAAAAATTGGATAGGAAGTTGAAGAAAGGAAGACATGTGAAGCATCTTGATACTATGATATTTTTCTCCTTTGATCTAAAGGATCCCCTACCTAATCACCTACTGACTGCAAAGTATGACAAGCCCAAAGAGGCCCTATGGCTAGAGAAGGAAGAGAATCAAGAGGAGAATCACCATCCTTTGAAGATGAACTATGAGCATCCTTATGATCACTATCATCATCTAAAGTGGAAGAAGAAGACTCCTTATCATGATCTAAAGTATTATGAACCTTTGTAGAACTATCATCATGATACAAGGACTCCAAATTGATGGTGGTGGGAGAATTGTCAAGAGAAATACTAGAAGTACTCTCCTCAAATTAAACACTCCTCTGAATGAACAACTCATGTGTGGTAGGATGAAGAAGCTTGTAGTCTTTGACATCATCTGGGTAACCAACAAATATGAAAGGCTTGCTCTATGGATCTATAGCCTTACATTTCTTTGTTGGAATGTGGGCCCATGCACTAGAGCCAAACACTCGAAAGTGCTTAACTAATGGTTTCAAACTAGTCCAAGATTGAAAAGGAGTTACCCCTTTCATAGTTTTGTGGGCAACGCAGTTCTGGATGTAACACATATAGTTAATAGCTTCTACCCAGAAAGGTGGTGCCAAAGACTTGGAGTGAATCATACAATTAGCCATCTCTTTCAAGGACCAATTCTTTCATTTTTCAACTCCATTTTGTTGAGGATTGTAGGGGGCTATATGTTGCAAATTAATTCCCTCTGAAGCACAATACTACACAAACCTATGGTTAACATATTCCCCCCATTATTTGTACATAGAACTTTGATATATTTTCCAATTTGTTTATCTGCAAAAGCCTTGTACTCCAAGAATGAATCAAAGACTTCAGAATTCTATTTTAGAAAGTACACAATGGTGTACTTGGAGAAATTGTTAATGAATTTCAAAACATATCAAGCTCTACTAAAAGATGATTGTGGAAATGGCCCTACCAAATCACTATGTAACAAATCCAAAAAATGTGAGGCTCTCCAAGATTTTCCTTTGTCAAAATTCTCTTCAAGATTCTTGCAAGGAATGCAACCATGACAAACACCTTTAAAAAAGTGAATTGTAGGCAATACTATAACCATGTCCTATTTGTTGAGTTGTTGCAAGTAGTGGTAGTTCAAGTGGCCAAATTGCCAATGCCACAAGTTACATCATATAAATGAGTGAGTAGAATAGTCGAAGGAGGATCAAGAACAAAGTGAGAGAACAAATGAAGTTGAGACTGTTGATCTTCTCTCCCAACTGCAACTGTAGAATTACTCTACATCTCATGAATCACCACTGAATCTAGAGTAAACTAAAATCTATTTCCTGTACCTTTGTGAGTGAATTGATAGATGGATAGTAGATTAATTGATAATGAGGGCACACAAAGAACATCCTAGAATTTTTCATCCCCCATATCAAAAAATCCTCTCCCACACACCTCAAGTGGAGTGTCATCACCCATCAAAATGGAAGGCATAGAACATGGCTCCATAGATTCAATCTCATCTTTAGCTGAAGCCATGTGGTGTGAAGCACCTGAATCAATAACCCATGTGGATGGTGGAGAAGCAACTAATACAAGGGCCTTGTCATTTCCTTTCCCCTTAATGTTGTCTTTGGCCTTGTGAGAACCCTCTTTTGAACTTTGTTTGATGGAATCAGGAACACTGAGATTATTCTTCTCAAGAATATGTGTCAAATGATCAACTTTTTTTCTTCAAACATTTGTCTCATCATGACTAGGTTTCTTAAAATAGGAACATTTGACCCTCTCTTTCTTAGGCTTGTCACCTTTTGAAGATGAGGTATCACTACTTTCTTTTGGAGTAGCTAATTTCTAATTCTTCTTCTCTTTTATATTCTTTTGTTTCTTATCCTCATTACTACTTTGTCCTCTTTGTTCATTTGTGTCAAGGTTGATAGCCAAGGCATGAGAATTAGAAGACTTAAGAGTTCCCATCTGAATTAGCTTATCTTGATCCCTTGTGAGAGAAGTAGAAAAATCATCTAAAGATGGCATCTTTAATTGACACCCAAGTGCATCTTTAGTAGCATAGAAGGTAGAAACAAACACTAAATATTTAGAACTTAGCTTTGAGAGAATACTTAGAATCAATTGCTCATCTTTCTTAGTGATTCCACATTATTGTAATTGCAGCCTTAGTGATTTCAATTTGGTGAAGAAATCCTAAATTGTGTTGAAGTTGCATGGATTTAAAATAATTAGTTCATTCTCCAATATATGACCCCTCATAGAATCTTGTGTTCCAAAAAGAGATTCTAGCTTTTTCCATATTTTATTTGGAGTATTCAAAGATTCAATGTGAAAGAGTACAGACACACACAATTCTCCATATGCTTTATCACATTTGTTACACCACTTAGGCCTATCTTCATTTTTATCTAGTTCAATTTCTAGTCCCATTACTACTCTATGCAAACCAAGTCTTCTTAAGTGAATATCTATTTTTAATTTCCACTCAAAATAGTTGCATGCAGTTAGAGTAGGAACTGTTATTGATGCCATGATGAAGAAATGCAAAAGGAAATGAGGAAATAAAGTGAACACAAGAACGCCAAGAATACTCCTATTCTCATATAAAATTTGTCTATTTTAGATGAATTTGACTTTTGGAAAATGTAGTACCCCTCCATTTATGCTTATGTTTTATGTTGATATGTTTTCACACTGTTAGACTATGATACTTTATTTGGATATTTTGATCATTGGTTTTGAGTGACAGTGGATTTACTCTGTGACATGATGATACATTATATTGCGATATTTGATTTTTGGTATGCTTTGAGATAGCATAGATGTTTACTTTCAGCTGATTATTGTTATGTATATGTTTGATGGACTAACAGTTATTTATTTTGTCGGTCTGATGTGACGTGTATTGGTGTGGAGAATGGAATCGCATCACTCTCTTGCTAGTGCCCTGTGATATCCATGATTTTCTCCGCACGGTGTGCCTGTACAATGGTTTATATATATATATATGCATGTTATTGCTTGGTTGCAGGAATTGCAGGTACATGACACCGACTCCACCTGGGTACTCAGGTCTGAGCGTGTCAAGACTCAACAGATATATTGATTGGGAGGTAGTAATTTGGTTTATCATAGTCTAGTCTATTACCCGGTCACTGTACATTGTCAGTTTTAGTTTGAGTCATAGGTTGTCTTGTATTTTTTATGTTTGGTTTAATTTAATTGCTTGAAAGGAAATAATGTTAATTTTAATAATAGTTTATTATGTTTTATTTACTGATATTTAAAATTAATTTTTAATGTTGAAGAAATTAGTTGCATATTATTTAATTAATTAATTAGCTTATTTGGTTAAATGGTTTGATCTTAAAAGATTAAACTTATTTAATTAAATTAATTAATTAATTAAATTAAATTATTTAAGTGTGTGAATAGCTTTATTTGAAATTAAATACTATTTTTGTGAAAATGGCATGCTTAATTAATAAATAAATTTTGCATTGAAAATTGTAAATTTAAAATAAATTAATTAAATGCATGCTATTTGAATATTGATTTTAAATTTAAATAAATTAATTATATGCATGCAATTTGAAAAGAAAAGTTATCCAAGAAGTGGTTGAGATATTTTTGCATTTTCTCGACATGTGTGCAAGTTCCATTTATTGGGTTTGTTGAGAAATTTCTCGGAGGATATTTGGGATCTGGGAAATACGGTAGGGACATGAGTTTTCTTCATGGGGAAATGAAAAATAATTTTACTATGTAAAAAAAAAAAATTATAGAAGTTGTTACTTCCTCTGTTTAGTTGTATATTTGTGGAAGATTTCTTGTTTGGAGGATCTATGTTTGGATAAAGCTTTCTTTGGAATTCGTGCTTTGAAGAGGATTCAGAGGATTGCATTCTACAGGTAGAGGATTCTCTCCAACTACCAAATCTTCAAAACACAAGAAACAGGTATTTCTCTGGTTATTTTGTTTGTTGTTTAAAAAAAAAGAAGAATTTTCTTTATTGTTGAAATTCTTGTTCTTCTTTGAATTATTTCTATAAAACTTCCTGTTATTTGTACGAATTTCAAGAAAATAAGAATAGAGAAAACAATGAAAGAAATTCAAAAGAAACAGATGTATGACCTATTATTTAGTAAAATAATAGTTCTTTGTTATTTTGAGAGAAAAAGCTTCTGAAGGATTTTTTCGGAAAAGAATTTTTTTTGGATTATTTGAGTATTTTAAATAATGGAGGAAATTGTTTATTATTTTAATGGAATTGAAAATCCATTGAGGATAAATTGGAAATTGTGAAGAAAATATTCCTGTACAATGTTATTTTTCTCAGCTTCCTGTAGCAAATTTCTGTAGTATTTAATCCTCTGTCTGATAGATTTTGATTATTAAATAAATTACTTATATATATATATATATATATCAATGTATGTATATGTATATTTGATGAATATACACATATACATAAATCAATATATATATATATATTGAAGAAATTTTATAATATCGAAAAATTTTTGTCCGCGGATTTTCGTTTAAACCATGGAAGGAATTCTGAAGTTTTAATGGAATAAAATTTATTAAATTTTCGTTATACTGTGAGAGGCCAAGGGCTTACCCCCACGGCCAACCCCCATAGGGAGCTGGCTGTGAGGGCAGCGCTCGGCGCTGCCTTCACAGGCAGTGCCGGCACTGCCGGCACAGCCGAGCCCTCCCATGGAGGGTTTCGGCTGTGAGGAAGTTGACCCCTACCTTTAAAAAAATATAATTTATATGAAACTTAAAATTAGTTTCATTTTAATTAATATTAAATTTACTTTTAGATTTACATTTGTAATATTTAAATATAAATTATATATGATGTATATTAATTATAATATATATATTATATATATATATATATATATTTGTGTTTGATTAAAAGTGTTTTAAATACATATTTTGATTAATATATTAATGTGGGTTAGTGCATTATAGGTAAATGGGGTGTAAGTATATATTTATTTACATTTAGATAATTATGTAAATAATGATTTGATTGTGTAAATTTATTTAAAATGTATTGAATATTGTTGTTAAGTATAAGAAGATTAGAAATAGATATTTACTTTTATGACATGCATTAAGAAAGGAGATTTTTTTTAAAATGCATGAACGAAATTATGTTTTAGTTGATTAATTTCGAGCTTATATTATTGTTTATCTGGATTTAGTAAATCTGAATAGTAGATATTTATTTTTCTTGATTTGCTTTTTATTTGTGTTTTGTTTGGGCAAATTGGGAAAGTTATAGTCGTATAAGTCTTCCAGAATGATTTGTATAGTAAGGGTGTATTAATGTTCAAATGTATTTCTCGAGTTGACTTGGGTTGTGCATGTGTTGAAATATGGTGTTTTGTTACCTGGTTTATGATAAAAGTTTTAATGATCGTTGAGGGTCATTTGTTATTATGTGATGAACTTTGTGCACTTTGTAAACCCTAGTCAAGAAAATTTAGTATATCCTTGTTATGTTTAGGGGAGTGGCTTTTTGTAAGGGCTGACACACAAAGTGGTGTCAGGGTAACTTACAAAGAGTTAGTAAGTCAGTGAAAATTAAATGACACAATAGTTAGATTAAAACTCTTAACAAGATGATTATGCCTCGCTTATGACTCTTGAGCTACTTCAGTCTTGAGTATAAGTTGAGAAGGCCTGGAATGGAAAATCAGTGTCTTGTTTCTTCAAAAGACATTCGATTCCGCAATGTTTTGCAATGGGGCCGGGTTTCATAAGAGGTTGCTAGGGTAACCCAAGTTGGGGGCCGAAACCTAGGAAGAAACACCAGGGTAACCTTTGCAATATTGTGATGACACTCCACCTAAAGTAACAATTAACCTTGTGTATGTAGTACATTCAATTGTCAAAGAATCAGGAAGCAATGTAACCATTTTTTAGTTGTGTACTAGTGTCTAGGGTTATTAGATTATGTCCAGGTAACCATATTACTATCTCCTAGCACGGGGGGTGGACCTACGGGTACCACATGGTTCAGTGGAACGTGCACCTTACTCCGTTGGGTCCCCAATTTTGTGATCATGGCATCGAGAGCTTCATGGATGGAGAGCTCGCATTTGGAAAACTTATGTGTACTTCTTCATTGTAAATTGTAAATCTGGTATTTGAAAATATCCCTCAATTGTTATGAGGAGAACAATGTAAATGTAATTGTAATTATTATTGAACTACCTCATCAGATGGATGAGTATTGTAATATCTTATCAAATGCAATGTAAGAAACAAATTTGTACTTTATGTTATCTTGTATGGAGTTTCAAATGAAATGCAATGTTTATCTTTATGTTAATTTATATGTGCAATGCGAAATACTAAAGTCATCTATGGAAACTCAAAGTAGTGTAACGTCGCGTAACTTAATGAATGTATGCAACTAATTAATTTAATAATTATACTTTAAAAAAAAATTATTACACTTTTATACACAATTGCAACATTCCTTAGGTTATTATGACAGGGCATTACAGAAAATTTTTATTTTGCTAGGGGGTCATCACTACAAGCTAAATTTAGCTAGTTTTTCAAGAATTCATAAATTTTTGCCACAATGTCCATTTTTGGAAAAAAAGATATCACCATAAAGATGGAGACAAGAACTTTCCATCCACAGAGATATTGAAAAGAATTTTTTCTATTTTCTACCAGATATTGTAGGTTGAAGCTGTTTGTTACAAATTTCTTCAAAAATTCATAACTTTTTCCTTAGTGATCCAATTTTTGGAAACGAATAGGCGTTGGAAAGGTATTGAAGATTACTACACAAATATAAGGCTTAATTTTTTCATATTTTATCTTAGATTATCAAAATTGTAAATTTGGCTATTTTGAGCCCATTGAACATTGTATCTTGGAAAAGGCTTTGTAATCGCACTGAATGATAAAATGTCGACATAATAATATTTGGGGGGGTGATTTTTGATACTATTGAAAAGGGTGGGAGTGTATTGGTGTTCTCTTTTTTTGTTCCTTTGTAATCATTTGAGGATTGTATCATAGGTTTTGTTCTTCATCCTTCGGTGATAAACTTAGATAAGGCCAATTTGAGTCTTGGAAAAACAACATTCTAACCCATCTCAAATGGATAAAAAAATTTCCTTACCCTTATGGATTATTCTTGAACCAAAGACACCTAGAAGGAAATCAATATGGGGTAATAGAATTGATCATGTATTAGGAGTAATTAGTTCTCATGTTGATTATGACACTATGTTGGCTATAGTGGACATTGAATGTCCCCACACAATTTGGACCGAGATTTGGGAGATGTTTGGAAACCCTAATGTTTCTCCATCCCTAGATTCTCTTGCTATATATTGACTCATTCCAGTTGATGATACAGATAATATACACTTTGATGATGCTACTTTAGAGGAGCTTAAGTATTATGCACACCATGAACATTCAGATGACACAGAGAATTCTCTTCTTGCTTCTCATCCTCATGTTGAGATCACATCACCATCACCTATTGTAGAGTGATGTAGATCAGGGAGGCAAACTTCAAAAAAATCACAATTCAAGCTATTTCAAACAATCCTTCAGCCCTCAAAACCCTAACTTGGCAACTTTTCACAATTCCTTCTTATTTCCCTTGTAGCATATCAAGTAGAGAAAATTTTGCTTATCTTTCCAAAGACAATTCAGACCTACAAAAGGATTGGAAATTTAGACACCCTTTATGGCATTCTTAAACATATCCAATTTATGCATACCTTTGTTTTGGAACATCAACCTCTAAAATGGACTACTACACTGGAAATGGCCACAATTAGCCTTGTTTTACAAAGCTTCACCCAACCAAAAACTCTTCCAACCACAAATATCTACTATAGGATCACAACTAGGTTAGCCAAAACAATAAATTTTATCAAGAGAGACAACCATAAGTTCATCAAATCACAAAACCCTTGTTTAGGCTTGTTTAGACTAGGTTTCAAGAGGGTTTATTGAAACTCTATTCTCCAAAGATCCAACCACTTTTCCAACACCTCAAACACACTAAATATGGTTTGTACATGCTTCCCAAACCATCATCCACTCTTTATCTTTTCCATTTCATCAAACTAAAACTCTTAACCTCTATTCTTTATTCAAAACATGGATGAAATCATCTAGGGCATCACTCAAAATGCAAAAAATTGCCTCCCCTGCTCTTAGAAACTACATAGAACAAAAATATACCCATAATTATGCCATTCCACCAAGATATCACAATTTTCACTAGGTGGAATGGCTTAAATTTCCATTTTACCCTATCAAACCCTCAAAATAGGGTTTTACAGACCAATTTCAAGAAAATATCTCTAAAATCCTCCTAAGTTGATGAAATTAGTTAAAAAAAAAGCTAAAACACCCTTAACTCATGCCACCATAAGACTCAATACATTTTTTAACATTAACCCTCAATATGAAACCATACTATAGACTATAGCAGCAAATTTTCTAGAAAATACACAAAAATTTGAAGGTTCTCTTATTGCTTTCACAAAAATGAACACCAGAAGATTGCCTTGAAGTTTTTTTAGGCCTATTTAACCCTTGCACACAAAACCAAACCAACCCAACTGACTCTAACCAACATTTGAACTAATTGATCGTTGGTCTTCCCATTTCTTACATTTTTGCAATTTTGTGCATGACAACAATTTGCAAGATTTACAAAATATGACAACTTCCAACAACCGACCCCTAGATGACTCTAATTACATTTAAAATGGTCTAGTATGATCTTATTAGATGACATTAGACTCTAAACACCCAAAATATTATATGACCATATTTACACAAACCGATATGGTGCCCCTACACCACAGATTTATATTCTAGAGATGACTCTTTGAGAGCCTCTAGTGATTCATTATAGTATGATCATTTAAGTCTTCTAGATTTAGTTCATTGGGACCAAGTTCTACCAAAAATCTCTTGTTTTTTTGGAGAATCCTTCATTTAAGATCTAGATGATACTATTGAGGAAATGTGTCTTCTCTTTGAGAACTACCCTTTTGTCCTTACATCTATTGCTACTTCAAAGTTCAGTGTTGCTTCTTTGAAAGTGGTGTAGGAGCACCTACACCTTATCCTCTATTTTTGATCACTTGAATGTGAGTAGGTGGTTAGTATTTTAAGTTTTTGTATTTTGAGTCTTTTCTTCTTGAATAAGGTCCATCAAGACCATTAGTGATGAATTAGGGTGAGTCTTTAAGATTAGGAGTCAAAAATGTGGAAAATTGCAATCTTGTAACAATGTTGTTTTGTAGCCTTGAGAAGGAAAAATATTAAATTTGTCTATCCATATGCAAGTTTGGAGCTTCAATATTGTAATAAGGCTATTTTGGAGCCACTGGAATGGTTTTTAAGGTCTTAGGTCTTTAGGAATAAAAGTTGCTTCAAATGCAAAATTGTCATGTTGTAATTGATGTAAACCTAACATTAAGAGTGTAATTACCTTAACCAACGGTTACCTCCTTCAAAAAGTAGTTGAAGTCCATTGGTTAAGGTGGGGACAAGTTAAAAAAGCCTCCATTGGGTTGTGGTAGGTTGGATGTTGGCATTTTTGGAGATTTGAAGCAAACAAACTCTATTTTTCAAATATTTCCAGCGTTTTTCACTGTTTTCATGCTTGGTACGATCTATAGCATTATTGTACAACCTCCTAATGCATATGAATTGAAAGGGAGAAGATTCTACTTTAATTTTGTGGTTATTTTTCCTGTTTTCATTAAGTATCAACAAAGTTACATCTATTTTAGTGAAAGAGGGTCAGAAACCCTTCAAAACAAGGGTTTTGATCACAAAATGTTAATGATTCACCATTCCACCATGGGAAAATTCTAAAGCTTGGTGGAATGGTAGATTTAGGGCCCCTCTTCATGTTGAAATCTGTTTTAGACTGAAATATGGAGGTTGGTAAGAGATATTTGATGCCCTAGCACTGGTTTTTCCTTATAACAGTCTAGAAAATGTCTATTTGAGTGCACTTTTTCTTGATTTTTGAGTTTTTGTGTGATCATAATGAATTTAAGGTGTTAAATGGGTCTTGGGGAACCTATTGGAGTCTTTTAAAGGCATTAGGAGTGTTGGGGTGTGCCTTGGTAGGTCAAAATCTTCCTTGTACAGGCCTAGTTAAGCCTTGTTTGTGGCTTGTAAATTAGTCACTTAAGATATCTATCTTTAGTATTTGGTCTTGTTATTTTGGAGATTTGTAGGAGTCTATGTTGGATGTCTAAAAACAAGTTTATTTCTCTGTTTATTGCCTTTAATAAGTTTTTATCATGACTGTCCTCATTGGGTAGTGCTACATGAATGCATTGGTTTGTAAGGAAGCAATGGAAGAATGGAAGGTTTTGAGTGCAAATTATGGTTGTGTAGTCATGTTTTGTCATGTTGAGAGTATTCAATGCATCCCAAAGTCTTGTTGATATGCCTAGAAGTGAGAGTCAAGTTGAATGGTTAAGTTGCTTTGTTGAAAGGAATAGTGAATGTGTTATATAAAGTATTTGAGAGAAGTTTTGAGGAAAGTGTTGGTTCCCCTGCCACTCTGCATCAAAAATATTCCTATGACTTCTTGCAACAGGACATCCATCATCTTCCCGATTCATCTTTTTGAGATGATCTCTTGATAGGTGTTTTAGACTTGTTTGTGGAGATGCATATTTCACATTTGGAGGACATATTTGAGGGGTTATCTCTCCTCTTGTATGACAATCATTTCACAACTATTGTCAAACCATCATTGTCTTTGGATTGTGCTTTATACTAGTCTCTACAAGATTATGATTTGTCATCTTCAACAATGTGGCATAGAATGCCTAATTTAATTGTGACTAATTTCAGCATTTACATGGAGACACTTGAGCCAACTTTAGATACTTCATACATTCTACACTTTATTCCTATATATTCCTTTCAAGACTTGGGAGATCAATTTTGCATATACCTTTGGTTTTGTTTGTTGCTAAGGGTAGAAATGTTGTTCGAGATTATTGTGGACTATCTTCTCCATCTATTTTCGAGCATCTACCATTGGTTCTCCTTGGGGGGGCTACTTAGTCCTTTTCTTCTCTCTATTTTGGGGGTGTTCTCTCTCTATTCGTGGGGAGCTTCTTCTTCTTTTTGGGGGAATTTTATATGTACATGGGTACCTAACATGGCCTCATTTGTCAAGATTCATCATCTTTTACATCCTCCTAAGCTATTCTTAAGGGGGTTGTTGGTGTAGGTTTTTATTTTCCTAGTGGGTTAATTTATTTTCCCTTAGTCCTAGGTTTTTTTAAACTTTATTAATCTTTCTTAGGATAATAAAATGAGTTTATTACTAGGAGATAAGTGTGTGGTGTCCCCTTCCTTAAAGGGTGGAACCACTTTCCACTTTTGGTGGTTCATCTCCACTTTTTTTGGTTGATTCCTATTGGTTGGATTTTCCACCTATCTTATCTCCTAAGTTCTATATAAACTCACTACCTAGCTTGTATTTGCGTCTCTTGCAGTGTATTGATTTAGCTTGCAAGCTCTTAATGCAATATTGTCACATTGACATTGCATAATCTCTTAGAGTCTTGGTTTGTATTCTTATGTTTTTTCTAGTTTATGTAACTTTGATTTTATCTTAAAAAATTTCTTGGGTTATTCAATCTATTTCAGATTTCTAATAGTCATAACACACATCATAAGTTAGCCAACAAGTGTAACTCTGTTTTATAGCTCTTTTATGCATCTAATAACTTTTTTACATTTCCTATGAAAAATTCCAAAGGTCATATCTTTTGATCCCATGGGTTGATTGGGATTTATTTTTAAATTGAAGTACTCAAAGAAATCTACTAAGAAACTAGAAATATCTATTTTGGCCAAAAACCAACTCTATAGCCCAAAAAATGATTTTTCTATTTTATAACTAAAATCACATTTTTGTAATCTTAACATTAGGAGCAAGGTCACATCACATTTCCTAACATAAATTATGTGTTGTGCCTTATATTATGTATGAAATTCCTTTCACTCCTAAAATACATCTACATATGATTAAAGTACCATGTTGGGATATTGTTGCTACAATGATGTTTTCACAATATTGCTCATTGCTAACTCCTACCTGCTTTCTTGCACAAGTGCCTTTGGAAGGATCATCACAACAACAAAAAATTATAGTAAATGATCTCATAATATTATTTGTATATATCAAGGTTTCCTTGGCCTTTGATGAATACTCTAAAAGTTAAAGTAGTGGTTGTTGACATTAGTTTCTACCATTGTAGTTTTGTTTAATAAGCACCATCTTTACCATACACATGACATCCTAAGTAGAATCTTATAGAATTCTAAAGGTGTGACATCACAATTGATTGTTTATTTCATGGTTTTAACTACATACTTGAAAGTGTATAGGCATATTGCGCAAATATCTTTACCTTGCTAAAATCACTCCAAATTGTATGAATTTTGGTGCACTTTATCTTGTAAGATAATGTTATTTTTCTTCTATTATTAATTATGGCATATAATTATTGTTTAGTGAACCAAAACTTGGTGTGAATATATGATTGTGTTCCTTTTAATTTTTTATGACCATGCTGATAGCATAGATACAATTTTCCTCCACATGAATGTCATAGCTTGTGTAGGACATTACATGGCTTATGTAACAAAAAATAATGTGTGTGACATTCAACATCATCATGAGATTTGGTGTGATGAGGATGACACTATTTATCACCTTTTTTTTTCTTCTTTTCCCTATCCTTACTTGACATACATGATGTTAATTCATTAGTATTTGGTGCAAATGACTTGGAGCTTTAAAAAAATATATACATGGGGAAATTTGTGTTTTATGTAGATTATTTAGATTTAATTTTATATATATGATTAATCTTGCATGAGGAAATATTCTACTTGATATTTACTTTAGCTTCAATCCTATAGATGTTGTAGAATTCTTTCCCAAGGTTTCTAAATTTCATAACTGCAACTTGGTGTGAATATTAGGTGATAAATAATTGATACATTTGAGTAATTTTTGTTTCTCTAGAGTTTTCTCAAGTAAACATGTAAAGTGTCCAAGTAAATCATTAAATTATTATTAAAATAATTACTCCTCATATTTTTGTAGATGTTTAAACTTCAAATACTCATCCTCACATTGTTTTAAGGGGTGGAATTCTTCCTATAAAGTGCTAAAAAATAACCCCATGTTTAGAAAGGATTAAAATATCACATTTTGTGCATTGAGTGTTTTCAACCTATAGGACACTATAATGTACATCTTCAATGTTGCAAAGGAAATATTATCTATGTCATTGTAGTTGTTGATAGATAATTATGCCTTGAGTTGTTATCAATCTTTCCTTTGAACATTAGTATATATAGATTAAATTGCACTCAAAAAGAGATTTTGTGTTGCATGATAATATGTTGATCTATAATTCATTGTGTTTTATGAGCATCTTGAATCATTTTTCTAGACATATAAACACATCCCAAGTGTGCACTTTTACCATCAACCATTTTTCTCTTACTACGGTTCTCATTCAAAGACAAAAAAAATAAATCAAGAATACAACCTTCCTTTTATTATTGTACATGTGCAAGAATATGCATGTGAAAAACATTTTTTTTATACCAACTATTTGAATCCCAAGTGATCTTATGGAAAATCCTATCTTAGTGAAAGATATAATTCTAGAATATGTAAATAAAAATAGAAACATAGATAAATATACACATTTTAATGCACACAAGACTTGCTAGAAAAGAATGATACTTATTTATATTGTAGAAATGAATGGGTTACAATAGATGTTATATGTAGAAAGGTTGAGAATGAGAATTATCATGACCAAAAAGGGATAAACACATCAAATTATTTTTCCAAGAATATACCCTAATTTGAAGAGTTGAATGTCTATATGTACAATAAAATTACATGATTTTTTTACAAAAATTTGGTTAGAGGAATTATCAATTTAATGATTAGTTTGTCAGTATGTGTGCCAAAACACCACAAGTTGAGTATCTAGTATTTAAAAGAAACCATAGGAAATTAATAAATGACACATAGTTAGAGAGTAATGGAAGATCTCATGGCATAAAACATAAACATATACACTATAAAATTACATCAACAATTACATTTTATGCATTACATCATTTTCTTGGTTTGTTTTCAAAAAATGTTATCATTGGTAAAAAGGATTAAATTTCTATCAAGTAATCCAAAAAATATTATACATATATAATTTATTTTGACACTACAAAACTAGAGCAACAATTAAATTATAGGCATTGCATCATTTGATTCTTGTATCTTAGATTTTTCATCATTGGCATAGAGGCCTAGCTTGTTATTGAGGAAATTGATAAATATTTTCTCTAAACATAGTAGGCCCCACTATTCTTTTCAGCACAACCCTTGTTCAAAAATAAGGATTGAAGACTATTGTATAGGTCACATTAAAAAATAGCTAATTTTCATGAGGTGGACTAGATTGCATGCTTAAAAGTGTCCCTAGACTGGACTATAGGTGTGAACTAGTTCAATATTAGTCTAATTTTTATCTATATTACATCACATGCTCCACCATGTAGATCCATCATCAAATTCTCAATACTAGTTCTTAATCATAGTTAAATAACAAAATCATCATCAATAGGAAATCAATAAAGAGATAAGCAATTATAATTTTTCTCTTATCATTTATTTTTTATCTCAACTCTGATTAGTTTAGGTTTAATTGTATTTTTTTTCTTTATTTTCATAAATTTGTGTGAACTTGTAATTTTGAATGCAAACTAGTACCTTCACTCTTAGGTTTTCTTTCTTCTTTTCATTATTAGAAGTAATAATTTTCTTGTTTAATCATCTATTTTTATATTTTAAATATTTGACATTATTTGATTATATTTTGATACTTGTTGCATTATTTCTTAATGTTTATCCCTCACTATCATTTTCTATTTTTTCTATTTTCATTTCTATCCGTGTATGCTTTTCATTGTTGAATCTTTCTATTTTTCAAATTGTCTTAAATCCTAAGTAAAAATATCCCATTCTAATGTCTTCACTACAAGCTTCCATCTATATTTTTCATGAATACTTTATTAGAAAACAAAGGAATATTAGTGTGCTTGATAAGTTAGAACCTCTAAAGAATGATATTGTAAATTTACACAATGATCAAAAATATTTTATCAGTTTTGAGGAGCTTTAATTATTTTTCATGTTCAACCCACATTGCATAGACTTGTCTAGGAAAGCTTCTAAAATTATTGATGATACCTATAATGCCTAATATTTGAAACTAAAACTAAAACAAACAAGCATGCAAATTGTTATTTCAAAACAAGAAAAACCTCTATTTAGATCTCACAAAAGAGATCAAAATAAATAATAACATCAAACAATCAAAGAAAATGTTACCATAACCTTCATTGTGATTTAATTTTCTCCTTGATTGGTTGGGATGTGGATGCTCTTTTCTTAAACATACTAATTTGATAGCATGTACCTATCATATATGATTATTGATATGGAATGAAGGATAGAGCACCTAAATTTATAGACTTTTGGGAGGAGGAATGGATGGTCAAGATCTGATTATGAGATCAAGGGTGAATAATGGTTGAGAAAAATTCCCTAGGATCAAGGAGAAGATGGAGGGTGGAGATAAAGTTGGTTAAATTTTGAATGGCTAATAGGAATTTACTAAATTTAGTAAGTAGTTGTGAGCATGAGGGAAATAAGGGATATGTGCACCTAAGAAGGCTATAATTTTGGGTTATGTCAAGAGAATAAGAGGACCATAAGTACAAGTGTTCTTAGATGTCCTTTATTCTTGGAATGTGTTGAGGTAATATAGGCCTAATTAAATAATAATATTTAATTATTTTAGCCACATGTGTGAGATGGAAAATAGGTGGAATATGTGAATTATTTCTTTATTTATTGTGAGGAGATTAAAAAATTTAGTTAATTAAATAATATTATTATTTAATTAAGTGATGAACTTTAGGTAAAGGGGAGATGTCCTAGGTTATGAAATTGGTTGACTAGGACTATGTGATAGGAAGTGGGTCTAGGTGATGAAATTGGTCAATTAGGGTTAGGTGATGGATGACTAGGGAATAGTGCAGGTGTCTACAATACCTTTCAAAATCCTAAGTATAGTGTTACTCATAATCATAAATCTTGTGAGGTATTAAATGTAAGTTGAACTAAAAATTAAGGGAAAAGAACTTATATTTAGTTACTTGGTACTCTTGCTATCAATTATTACCAAATATTTCAAGGGTTGGTCTTATTATTTTTTCTATCCATTATATCTATGGATATATATTGTTGTCTACCTACACATTATAATGTTTCCTATAAATTTAGTTGGACATGTTTGTGCGACAATTTTCTAGAGAAAGTATATGCTACAAAAAATGTCATAGGATTGATCATACATGATCAACATGTTGGAGTTAATGATTGAACTCTCACAATGTTGAAAATATCACCCACAATCAAAACACCATATCACAAAGAGAGAAACAAATAGTTTTCTATGAAGCCAAATCTACTGAATAATGATTGATTATCACTATAATATGCAATGAGAAACCCTTGTTATAAACTGTAACATTGTAAATTATCACCCTTGACAATTTCACACTGCCTTGACACACTATTTGGCTTACAATACTAATTATAATAATAATTTGTTCATTTCGGGGCTAGATCATAAAAATACAGTAAATTCCCTGGCATCCTAATAAATTTGGGCAAAAAGCACCTTGACAAGGTAGGTAGCACCCTTTTCCTTAAATGGGTCCTAATTCAAATTTGATACTTTGTTGTCAAGGTGATCCCACAATACTTCTTTAAAAAAATTGGCCAAACTAGATATTGAACTGAATTTTTTTAACTAAATCTTCACTTTCAGGCACCTATAGCGGCTAAATCATGAGGAATTTGAAGATGATGCAAACTAGTGATTTGTGACATTTTGTCTATAGATTTCAAATAATATTTTTTCATTTTTTTTGAATGAGATTTCACTTCTTTTTCCATCTCCTTCGAAAATTAGTTTTTAACAGTAAACACCATTTTTAAAGAGTGACATTACTGGCTAACACAAAAAAAAAATCTATGAAGGATAAAATTCTAATTTTTTTGAATTTAGATTCATAACTACAATATCTAGTGCATGAAATTGGTTTCATAGCATTTCATTGAATATTTTTCCTTAATTAAGTTTCAAATTCAAACCAGTTACAATTTAGACATGATTTATTGACTAAAACATAACTTTTTTTGTATGTATCGAAAGTCTTTCTTTTTTTTTGGATCAAGGACATCATTATCTAGGGCATAGATATTTTTCAAAAAAAAAATTTATAATTTTCTATTTTTCCACGTGTAAAACATGGAGCTTGATTTTTGGTGAAAAACCTACATTCACAAGAAATAAAAAATAAACATAATAATCAAATTAAATTTATTTAAAATTATATTTTTGGGAAGCTTATAATAAGGACTACATACAAAAAAATTGTTTGATCCCCCAAAAGGTAAATCAAAAGTGGTTTTTTATCAACATTTTGATAGGTGTAAAGGAGACTTCATTATAGGTATGGTTTAAAACTAGTGGGGTTCTATCCAAGGGGTTTGATCTAAGGTGGTTTGATCAAACCCTATTCAATTGGAATCCTTTAAATGGAAATTTTCAAGGATTAAATCATTATATTTTCTAAAAATATGTGATTTAATCAAAAATTAGGATCTCTTAGAAAGTATAAACCTTATTGTGGGATCACCCGTCAATCCTTGGAGGATTAAAAAGATCCCAGGTCGACCTATAATCAAAATTATCAATTGGAATGCATATATAAACAAGTTTTATTCTCATTTAAACATTAGGAAGAGAAAAGGAAAAAGGAAATTATGAAGAAGGAGCTATTTGTAGGAGCTAAAAATTAGCTTTATCCCAGGGCCACCTACAAAAACAACGAAAACCTTCCACTAGAGAGCATGCAAGAAATGAGCTTGCTTGATATTAAGATCTATCAAATATGATGATGAGGTGTGTTGAAAAAGTGTATAATTACCTTTCTTATATAGACAAGGTGTGATGAATTACCAAATACTAAAACATTAAATGATTGGTGTCATTATTAAATGACATGAGCCATCATTAAATGACCTAGGACTAATATTTAATAAAATCTAAAAAATATATCTTATCTAAATAAATTAAATATTCCTAGTACCTAATTGGACTTAACATGTAAATAGGACCCCACTAATAACTAGTTAGGAGAATTACTTAATTACACAAGCACCCCCTTAAGTGCAACTTAGGGAGAAGCAATTATTGTGCAAGAATGTAACTATGGGTCCTAGCTACAAGACCATTTTAGGTACCCATGTACAAATGCAAATGAAATCTCTCACATATGGAGAAAAGGATAAAAAATACATGAGAAGAAACCCCTCTCCAAAAGAGAGAAAAGATACAACCAAGTGATGAAAAATGGAGGACTCCATAATACCCTCAAGTAAAACATTCACCACATATATAAATTACAAATGATCCCCCATAAGAGGGAAATAAATAGGTCACATAGCCCCCCATAATGAAGTAGCTCCATAACCACTAAATAATGTTTGAAGACAAAGGAGAATCCAATATCCACAAACATGTCTCCACTTGGGAAGAAAGAGATCCAATGGTTGATGCTAAAGAAATCTCATTTTCATGACGAAGAAAGAGGGAAGAAGCATCTTGGATGATATCTCTAAATATGCATTAAGTGTCTCTAAAGATGTCTCAAAAAAATTAGGTATGAACCCAATCAAATAAGAAGACACAAAATATTGAAACTCAATATTAACCTCTAAAGAATATGTCTTATCAAAGAGGAGAGAGGCCCCCTCAAACATGTCCTCAAAATCTGCAGAAGAGGAAAGACAAACCAAATTTGATATACCTATCATGAAACCATCCTACAAAGATAAATCTAGAAAAAAAAATATGTCCTACTAAATTGAAGTCATAGAAACCATGGAAACACTAAAATCTAAAGAGTTATGAGATGATAGAACCTCATCAAAGGGATAATGAAAAATGAGGTTCAAAAAACTACCAAAACCACCATTTGAACAACTACCCACATTAGATCTAGGAGAATGGCCCTTAGAAAATTCACCATCAAGAATAAAATGGGAAAAGATGTAGATGTGTGCATCACAATCAGCCCTACCAATTGCATCAAGTTTCCTATTGAAACATAGAAAAAGGGGGAACCCTAAGTTTAATGTCTAAACCTAGGGTCAATTATATTCCTTTTTCAAAGTTCATTAAGAATAGAGATCAAAAAGGTGAATAGATTGGATTTCAACCATGAAGGTGAGTCAATCAAACTTAGATTTGTATTCTTGAGGCCTTGAAAATTGAATATAAATTATTTAGAATGATTAACCTTATTAAGATATATGACCTAATATTATAAATGTAATATTCTGGAAGCACACAGACTGAAATAGTAAATTGTAAGCAAATCTGAGAAGTACTGGAGATTGTGCACCTGCCAAAAAAAGTTGGATTTGGCATACAAAGGAGAACTAAGATGCCTAGGGGCATATGGGTCCCTGATAGAGGGTCCTAAAACTAGTTTTTCAGTCCTCTGATGTTGTATTTGACCTTCTATTCTCTAGTTACAAATTTATCAGAATGTCATCAAATAATTTTGTAGGTGAGTTTTTGTAGCTTGAAAAATTTTAGGGCTTTGAATGCAACAATGAAAATTTTTTCTTCAATATTCCTTTAATCCTCTTCAACCTATAACCTACACATTCAAAGAGAAAGAAAATGTTAGGCCATTTAGGGGCTTGCCTTAGTCAAACCCTGTGTAAGTTTTTCCACTTCCACAGTGGAAATGTCGATGATAGAAATGATGATTGATAGGAAGGAATGATGAAATAAAAAAGTGTTGCAACTCACCACCCTTTAATGGATTCCTTGAAGGACTAAAGACATGCACATCACCTCAATTATTTTAATCTTTCTTGCTTGATTTGCTTCAATGCTTGAATTTCTTGGAGACCTAAAAAAGTGTTAGCCTTCACAAAACATGAACACATGTAGAATTTGGCATGATGTTGGATCTTGAATTGCTTCAATAAAGCTCTTAAATTATGTTTCTCTTGAATTAATCAACAGTTCTCTTAATCATAATTTTTCCAATATTTTTCTAGATGATCTTCAAATGATGCAATAACTAGGCATTTATATGCAATTGTTCTAATTTCTTGAAAATTAGAACCCAAAATCCAACACTTGAGATTTTAATTTTGAATGTTAAAATATCGACAACAAAATATTAAAAAAAAATTCCCCAACAAGATAGGGGGACCCATATTCCCATGGGCGTATGGGTCCTTGCCCCATCTTCCAGGACATTTAGTATCGAGATCAAAACATTAATTTTTCGCATTTATTTAATGAATCCTTTAGAAAATGGTAAAAATATGATTTGGAATGCATAATTTAAGAAATTAGGGACTTAATTAGGTCCAATAAATTGAGGGGGAAAAAAATAATGTGAAATTTTTAAGGGTGACACTTTTTGACACTACACCTAGTATGAAAATCTTGAAGGAAAATTGAATCTAGAGTGAGCTCAATGGACTTACCAGTTTGCACTATTTGATATACAGAAAGAAGATTATATTGAATATCAATAATATAAATAACATTGTTAAAACTACCATTAGGCACATCAACAATTCCTTTACCAAATACATCCAAATAAACACCAATAGTCATCAAGATCTTCATGACCAAAGTATGCTTCAAGGATGAAAACCTATCAAGTGATCATGCTATATGATATGAATCCCTAGAGTCAAGAATCCAATTTTTAGACTCATCAAAATATATTACAATAAGAGAATGACCTTTCAGCTTATGATATTTTATCTTATCACCCTCATTAGCAATTATTGTGGTACCTATGTGTGTAGATGATATTTGTGAAGAAGAAGAGGGTAAACTTATAGATTTAGAAGGAAAATAAATATTATGTTTCTTTAGAAGTTTCCTCATTTCATCTAACTCTTTCTTATAGAAATTATGTTCACCATGCCCAAGTTTGTTACAATAACCACACTTGGGTTTCTCCTTCTTAGTTGTATCCTCTTTAGGAGAGGTGGGTGTATCACAAGATTTTTCCTTAGGTTTTGACTTCTTTCCTTTACCTTTAAGTTATGATGCAATCAAAGCATGATCTTAGAGTGTGTATCATGTTGATTAACTTTAGCTTGTTCCTTAGTCAACCTATCATAAAAATGTCTCAAAAGAAGGAATGACAAATGAATCACCTCATCCATCGATTGTATAATAAAAGGAAGTAGAGAAGTAGGAAAATGTACCTTTCAACCTAGATAAAATCAAGAATATGGATCCCTTATCATTTTTATCCTTACCATAACCATCCAATTGAGACCTTAATGATTTAAATTTTACCAAATAGTCTTCAATGGTAGGAAATAAATATGTGAAAAGTGATTCTAATTATTCCTCCAATTACATAGATCAAACCTCACTAACTGAACCAAACAAGTCCTTGTAATTATTCCATACATACCTAGGAGTAGTGCATTCCTCAATACGGAATAACAAACTGTTAGAAACATGCATAGCAATCAAGCCCATAGTGCCATCACATTTTTTCCTATGAGAAAATATTTCATATTCTCTAGTAAAATTAGGTTGAAGGTCACCAAGGTAGACCACAAACCCTTAGACCAAAGAAATATTTTCATTCTCACCTTCCATGTATGATAACTATGAGGAGTTAGAACCTCAAACCCTAATTTATCCATTAGGACAACATGTACCAAGAGTGAAAAATATAAAAATATATAAAATAAACTAATATGATACCTACCAAATTTGAAGTATAACCAAAAATGAAGCCCCCCCCCACAAAAAACATTCTCCAAGAGATAATATGTGCAAGTAATCAACCAAAATCTAAATAAATAATACTTGGGGATGAATTTAGAAATGCGCATGAACCAAATGATAGATCTCCTAAATACCTTTGAATTATCATTGGAATCATAAAAATCAAATAAACTGGTAAAAATTTATGAGCTTGGAGGTCCAAAAGGGAAAAAAAACTTCAATTGGCAATAAAATGTACCTGTAGCAAAATCTAGAAAAATGATTTACACCACTACAAATTACATGGAATCAACTTTTTGTAGATATCTCATTTGTTAAATTTTGATATCTGGGAAAAAAGATATGGCCTTTCAAAAAAAAACCCCAATTTGGGCACTAAGGGCTATAGTTTGACCCCCTGGGGGCTAGTAGATGGTCACCCCATGTGACCACAAGTCTCAGTGGTAGAAAAAAAAGGTGTCATCGCTCAAGCAGTGGTGAGGAAACTAGATGGTGGTGGGTGTGGTCATGCCACTCCCAGCAAGGTGGTTGGGTGATTAGGTACCCATCGGGCTTAGCCCTAGCACTAGGCCCATGGTACCTATGCTTAAAACTAGGAACTAAGACTTTTAAAATATATCAAATAATAAATTAATATTATTTTTTTCCAATCCCATACCTTTTGATTTGACTTTGATACAACCACTACTGTTGACATAAGTAGAGTACTAGGATGATTCCTACACTGTGCAAGAGGAATATTTTGTTGAATATCCCTCTTAATTCTACTGAATGTGCATTTGACAACTTCAACAATATATAAATTGTACTAATTGTATGGATCTATATAGTATGAAAATAGTGATGAGGTAGAAAACCCTCTAAGGTCCCATGGAAAAAATCTCTAATTTGGACAATTTGAAAAGTGATCTTTGCATTTATGGGCCTTCCAAATGTAATGCTAAGATCAATTTTGGCCCAAAGTGCTCCAAAAAATCAGCTACCTCCTAAATCTAGAAACCACCTCTCAACTTCAAACCCTCGTAGATCTGGTAAAATATGTCATATTTTGATGGATGAAATCCAATATTAACTTTCTTATACACCTTGGACTCAATGGTGAGCTCAGATTACCTTCAATACATGCTAAAAATAACCTACAATAAAAACCCAAAAAGAGGAACCCTCTAAAAGTGGTGTTTTTTTTTTAAAGTTTTTTTGATTCCCTAAATCACCATATGGTGTAAGGGAAGAGCATACTCAACCTTACTAAAATTCACCAAGATATCTCACTAGCAATAGCTCTACCCTCAAATCTGAGAAGAATTTATAAGGTCATACTCTGATACCATGTAGGAGCTAAAAATTATCTCTATCCTAGGTGTTAAACAAGCACAGGACAACTAAGAGGGGGGGTGAATCAGTTGTCAAACAAGTTCAAACTTAAAACTTTATCAATTATTAATTCTTCAACCACACTATTATGTTATTAAATATGAGCATGAAACATAAATTACAGAAAGTAAATCAACACAATGAACACTAGATTTTTATGTGGAAAACCCAATAAGGGAAAAAAACATGGTGAAGGTTAACTCACACTATATAGTATTTTCAAAAGAGGCTCACTTCCAAAAGAAGGACTCACTGTCCAAGTACAATGGCTCGCTACCTACAAAAAGGACTCACTTTCCAACAAGGAGACTCATTGCCTCCACAAGATTATACAAAATAAAATAAGGCTTTACATCCCAAAATGAACTAGAAAGATGCGCCTATCATGTGTTGATACAGTTCCAGAGATGCTCAGATTCAGACTTTACACCCTTTATTCTTCACTCATTTTCACATCAATTTTTTCCTTTATAATCACACCTTCCCATTCATTACTTGCTCACTATTTCTTTTATCTCTTCTCTATTGTCTACCATCCACACTTTTCAAAAATTGTTCGCCATATATTTATATATGATCTCCATCGCAAGAATTGATTAGGTTGGCCTAATTATATGCAATTCATTTATAAAACATATCAACTATCAGCTCCAACATATCACAAAATATTTTCAAAATGCAATTTAATCGTTAGCATGTTACATTATGTCAGCTCAGACCAAAAAAAAGATCGCACATAAGTTTTCATATCATATCAAAATTATCTTAACAAGTTGGCAAGAAATAGACTTCAACACAACCAACAAAATAATGTCACTTCATTGTATGAGGACCAGAGCACAAAATAACCTGATCATACATTCCTTTAACATCCATAAGTAATTTCCAAAAACTGCAATTAGAAATTTTCAACTGGGGAGAAATGAGGACTAGAATACCGAAGAGGCACCAAAAGTATTGAATCTACCACCAGAGAAGATAAGTCATTTATACACACCATTTTAGAGTACCGAACCAAGCTACCAACATGGTGACATCAATGACAACATATAGATAACCTACTCATTATTCCAACAATCTCCCCCTTTGTCACTGATGGAAACATGTAAACAAAATTCTCCTTCGTTCCTCAAAAAATTTTAACTTTCTTTAACTTTCTCCACTATCTCCAACACTCTCCCCCTTTGACATCAATGGAAAATGGTGCCAAAAATGAGTGTGAACATGGTGACATCAAAATTTCAAAATATTTCCAAGAAAATCAAAAACTTCCAACAATCCAGAACTTTTAAGCATACAGAAATTAAGTGAAGATGACATTCTTCAGGTCTGAAATACCTTCTTATACCTTTCCTTGAGAACTGGAAACAACTTCTTCTAGTTGAATACAACAAACTACATTCTTGTGCATGTACTTTCCAATAAACCCAATAGAGTAAAAGAGGGTGACCAATCTGTAATGGAACATTGTTTCTTAACATCTTCTACATCAATAAGAATTCCAGAAAGATACTCTAACCAAACTTCAACAATTTCTTTAAGAAGCCAGAAGGTCTTTGTCACATCATCTCTTTGTCTTCGTGTAATGATTAGTTCAGCCTATAGTTCACCAACTCTTATTCTTTGCTTCCCTTATTTATCTTCAAATATATCAAAACTCTTTCCAATTTTGTTCACGTCAGCTTCAATCGCTTCAATTCTGCTTCTGAAATTATCTACAGCTAAAGGCCACCGAAGACAATACTTGTAAACATTTGAAATTTATTTAATACACTTCTTTGTTTCCACAATCAATCCAGATAGTCTCTACTTAGCTTTTCCACATCTCCTTTCAACCAAGATTCCCATCTTACGTCCTTCTGGACCTTCAAGCAACATCCTTTCTTCAAACATCTCAATCAGATTTTCTGGCAAGAAATCAAAAATAATAGATACTTCAATACCTTTTTGAAGTAGATATTCTACCAGAGCATCATCAATTTTTAGTTTTTCAATAGGTGAGGAAGCATTCCATAGTTCACCAATCTTCTTCATTTTTCCTTCAACTATCATGGACTATATGTCATTAGGATCAGGGGATTCAGTTCCAATCAAAGATTCTTTCTCCTTCTCATCTGAAATGTCAATGATGTCTTTAGTTATCTCTTTTCTCTTTTTCGATTCTGAAGGGGAATCACTGATAACATCCTCCAATTCTCTTTTTCTAGAGGAAGAGCCCACTTTGAATTGACTTGATGCAAATATACCGGAGCAAGGGTTTGCATTCAAAGATGAGAAATATGATCTGCACATGTTTACATTATCTTCCAAAGACTCTAGATATCTGTAAATTTTCTTTCCAATAGGGATACCAGATTTCCACGTCAAATTATATTTTCTAGGTAGAGAATTCAAAAAGTAAAACACCAAACACACTAGCAAGGATCCAAAATGAAAGGGATAATTCTCAACCAATGACATTCAAACATTTTCAAGCAAATTCTCAAGTAACAAGCTACATAAATCAAACATTTTGTTCTCCTTAACCATCATGTGGGCAATATGTATGACAATAGCCAAAGTTGAACTTTCACAATTTATGAAATAAATTTTGCATGAAATACCATACACAACATACCTAATGGCTGAGTTAGCAAGTGTATCAATCAATAGTTCTCTAAGATCTCTATTGATGCTAGTCAGTTCCTCCACATCTTTATACTTCACAATTTTCTTTCCAAGGAGTTCTCCAATGTTGCATAATCCAATGATCACTTTGATTGCTCCCTTCGAGATCGAATAGGGTTTGTCCAAAACAATGCTTCTGTCCTTGAAATGATTCAACAAGAACAAGATAACCTCTTTATCTATAATCCATGGAAATTCACTCCATAAATCCATCCCTAGGGTTTTTATGTTATGTAATTCGACTTCACTCAACCCTAGTTCAATTCCTTTCATTTTCCTATGATCGTATTCTTCTAATTCGATGCTTTTCAACTTCAAAGGGGTAACACAACATGATCCACTATCCATTGCTATGCTTTCTTGAAATTCAATGAAACTTCTTTGATTTTCTTCTTTCCTTTTGCAATCAGAGAAAAAGGTTTCCAGATTACCTGATATAATCTCTTTGAATTCCTTTCAGAAATGCTTCAGGCCCACTCCAAGATCATTTTAGGCTTCTATTCAAGCTCTTCAAAAGAATTATTTAACCAAAATGAATTGCAAAATTCATCTTATAAACCATTTAACTTACCCTAAAACACATTAAATGTGGTAGACACCAAAAAGTTGTTAAAAGCAGTCTTCTTATCACAGAAAGCCCTTATTCGGTCCTCAAATCCTCATACCAACATGTTTTCCTCTAGTTATTTTTCCAAAACCTTTGAATAATCATTCTTCACATTCCAACCACATCTTAGCCTTTGAAATGCCATTCTTCCAAGGGATTTTATATTCTTCTGATAATGATCCCCCTAAGACCATGCTAGGTCTAAATTCTGAATAAGTCATATGTACTGGATGAGGGCACATACACATCAAGAGTCTTAGGTTTCTTCTTCTTATTTATTCTTCCATATCTTATCCCTCTCTTGCTTCATCTCTTCTTTGTCAATCTTCTTTACGAGTTCACTTTTCTCTTCTGGAGCAGACTTCTTTCCTTTCTTACTCTTGCAAAATTTTGATACATGTCTAGGTATGTTGCAGTTATAACAGACCACACTTTTCTAATTAATCTATCCTCCATTATTCCTCGATCTACACTGATTTTCTCTGTGTCCAAATTTATTATAGGTGTAGAAGTAGCCATTAAAGAATTGGTTCATTTTTCCTTCATTAAAATTTTTCCTCATTACCCGACTGATCATTCTCACTTGAGATCTACATTTTTTAGCCTTATGTCCAATCTTCCCACATTCAAAACATTTTCCAGAAAGAGAACCAAAAAACCGGTTCATCCTGCTTCTACATTCAGTTGCTTTATGACCATATTTGTTATAGGAAAAACAAATACCATCAAAAGAGGGGTACCTCTATGCATTAGGCTATCTCACAGTTGGTCTTCTTGAAAAATTCCTTCTATGCTTCCTCTTGCCTTGATTCTTTTTCACATCTTTCAAACTTTCACTGGTATCAACTCCTAAGCCACCTTTTTCTTTACATGGTTTTTTTCCTGCAAGCAATTCTTCAAGTTTACCAGAGCTAGATCTAAAATTATTTTCATAGAGTTTAGCCTTCTCTATTTCCACTCTTAAGTTTACTATCTCCTACTCAAGTCTAGAACATTCATCATACTTTTTCTACACCATTGTATTCAAAAATTATTCAATCCTCTTCTTCTCTTCTTCTATCACTTTCAGTTTGATTATCTCTTGTTTCAGTTGTTCACTTCTCTATGTCTTTCCTTAGATTTCTTCAACTGTTCCTTCAGTTTTTGAGCACATTCATTTGCTTCATCAAGATTCTCTTTTAGATCTTTGTTTTCTCTTTCCACTTTATCAAGATCTTCAAGAGCAATTCGGAGCTCTCCTTTATCATCCATTCAACGAGCCTTTAAGATCCTCCTCAAGTGGTTAATCTCTTCACCAACGAACCAAATGCTCTAATACCAATTGTTAAACAGGTTTAAGACAACTAAGAGGGGGGGTGAATCAATTGTCACACAAGTTCAAACTTAAAACTTTATCACTTATTAATTCTTCAACCACACTATTATGTTATTAAATATGAGCATGAAACACAAATTACAAAAAGTAAATCAACACGATGAACACCAGATTTTTACGTGGAAAACCTAATAAGGGAAAAACCACGGTGAGGGTTAACTCACACTATATAGTATTTTCAAAAGAGGCTCACTGCCAAAAGAAGGACTCACTATCCAAGTACAAAGGCTTGCTGCCTACAAAAAGGACTCACTGTCCAACAAGGAGGCTCACTGCCTACACAAGATTTACAAAATAGAATAAGGCTTTACATCCCAAAATGAACTAGAAAGATGCACCTATCATGTGTTGATACAATTCTAGAGATGCTCAGTATTTAGACTTTACACCCTTCATTCTTCACTCATTTTCACATCAACTATTTCCTTTTTTATCACACCTTCACATTCATTACTTGCTCACTATTTCTTTTATCTCTTCTCTATTGTCTACCATCCACACTTTTCAAAAACTATTTTCCATATATTTATATTCAATCTCCATCGCAAGCATCAATTAGGTCGGCCTAATTAGATGCAATTCATTTATAAAAGATATCAATTGTCAGCTCCAACAGATCATAAAATATTTTCAAAATGCAATTTAACCATTAGCACATTACATTATGTCGGCTCAGACCAAAAAAAAGGATCACACATACGTTTTCATATCATATCAAAATTATATTAACAAGTCAGCCATAAATAGACTTCAACACAACCAACAAAATAATGTCACTTCATCGTATGAGCACCAGAGCATGAAATATCCTAATCATACATGCCTTTAACATCCATAAGTAATTTCCCAAAACCATAATAAAAAATTGTCAACTGGGGAGAAATGCAGACTAGAATACTGAAGAGGCACCAAAAATACCGGATCTACCACCAGAGAAGATAAGTCAGTTATACACACCGGTTTCAAGTAGCAGACCAAGCTACCAGCATGGTGACATCAATGACAACATATAGATAACCTACTCATTCTTCCAACATTAGGACCACCTACAAAAATAATGAAACCTTCCAATAGAGAGTATGTAATAAATGAGATTGTTTGATATTAAGATCTATCAAATATGATGATGAGGTAGGTTACAAAAGTGTACAATGACCTTGCTTATATAGACAAGGTGTGATGAATTACTAAATGCCAAAACATTAAATAAGTAGTGTCATTATTAAATGACATGAGCGATCATTAAATGATTTAAGACTCTAATATTTAATAAAAGCTAAAAAGATAAAATCTTATCTAAATAACTTAAATATACCTAGGGCTTAAGTGGACTTAACATGTAAATAATACTCCACTAATAACTAGCTAGGAAAATTACCTATTTACACCAACACTATTATCTTGCCATTATTATGAAGATGTATGATTTATCCTCTACATGATAGCTACAAAAATCTATTGTGTTTTATGGACTAACCTATTACAAGTATTCAATCCATTCAAGAAACCGTCAAACAACCTTTAGTGGCAACCCATGGTGTGGACATCACTTTGACAAAGATTTCATACCAAGATAATATTGCCATTTATCATTTACTATTTCAATCAATCATTTTTATTTGACCTCTACTTGACCTAGGGTAAGCCCTCTTGATCATCATCATTTATTGTATGTGATGTGGAAACACCAAAATGGGGTTTGACTTAGGTAATCCCTTATACAACACAACCCTTTCCCATCTTTTCATGTGTACAAGACAGATTCAGAAGTTTCGATAAGAGAGGTCACCAGAAACAAACAGAAAACTATAACCTACCTTCTAGAGTTTTCATATCCCAAAAAAGAAACTTTTTTCTAGACAAGGGAAATACAAAATTTGTCCCTCAAATTTAGGCCCATTTTTTTTGTCATGGGTTCCTCTTTGTATCCATTTTCTAGATCTATAATTGTTTTATCAATTTATGTTTTCATCTATGAGATAAATTACATTTTTAGATCTAGGGCTTATGTCAAATAGGCTTGTTAAAACACACGTCTAATTTCTCCTCTTTGCAACTCAAAAGGACCAAACCCTAGGAGATTGGATCTCTCTTGTGGTAACTATTCAATAATCAAACCCTAGTTGTTTTATGTCTGAATGTAGAGGTGAAGTGAAAAGAGTTGATCTTAGTTAGGTCTAGGATCTAGTTTCCTACTCTACATTTTGGTGAACCTGACATATTGCAATTTTCTAATTTTTATGGTATAAATTTTGAAAATTTATTTAAAACCTAGGTTATTTGAATGTCTTTTTATGGATTTGCATTGGTTTCAAAATTAATCATTTTCTCCTTTTGTTTATAAAACATTATTAAACACCTTAGTGAATTCAATTTGGATCAAAATTGCCAATATTTTGAATTTAATTGCATAATTTCATATCTTATTTTCCTTGTTTATGGATTAGATTTAAGTTATTTCATTGATAAGTCTAGGTGAAATCTTAGGTTTTTTATATTTATCAAAGTGCATGCATTTTTTAGTAAAAAATATTGAAAATTTTAAAGATCTGCATAATGTTTTTCATTTCAAAAGATTAAAAAAATGGTTTTCTTTTATCATTTTCAAGATAAATTCAATTAGTTACAACATTTTAAATTCTAAAAAAATCATTTAAATATATTTCCTTTCTTTAAAAACATAATTTTTTATGCATGTGTGTTCTTCACATAGGATAATTAGGTTTTCACAAATTTCCAAAAATAAAATCTTCTAGACTCAAACTTGTGCAACCTTAGATCCTCAGACACTGTAGTTGACTTCTAGAATTTTAAAGTATTAAAATATTTCTCTTCTGGTCTAGGGCACCCATGCCCCTATCCAATCAATTTGGCATCAAGATTTTTATGGAAAACTCTATCTGTGATTTGTTCAAATCCAGTTCCTATTTATGGCAGATTGTCCTGAAACTTCCAATTTTTTTGTGCATTTCTAATTTGGCCCTAATTCACCTATTCCATTGTATTTTCATAAGAATTTTTTTTCTCATCAAGAGCGAGCAAAATCTTATCCAAATTGCTTGGTTCTCCCTTGGGGACAATAGCCAAACAAATTTTTGTGCCTAGACTTTGTATCTTCTCAAGATGTTTCCCTTTACTCCTCTTAAGAGATGTCCTAAGCCAAATCTTATAATTTATCCTCCTTCCTATTTTCTTAATCATCAAACTATTACTTCCCCCATTATTGGACCTCCTTCAAATCAGTTTAAACATCATGTTCATATCCTAAACTTTGCAAAAAAACTTAGACACCCAAATGTGTTGCAATAACCAGATTATCATGTCGTCACCCATACATATAACACTCAAACTAACAAACAACCAAAGAAAATAGCAAACTCCATTCCATTTCCTCAACCATATCTTTCCCCCATACCTCATCTTTCTCAGCATAGTGACAAAGTGTATGACCTTGTTGAGTAACATTGTAATACTCTAGCTAAGATCTCTCTTTGGGATTTAATTCAAACTCCACCTACCTACCATGATATGATCCAAGAGGTTTTGTAAAATATCATTGTACCACCTTTTGTTAAATTTAATGATGTATTAGCCTTGTTAGATAGTATGAATACAACAAACTTGGATATTGCATTCCCTCAACATGAATTACCTCTTGAAGTCCAAAACCAACATGAGGCTCTAATGGTATTTTTGTTATTAATAAAACTAGGGTTAGGAATACTCTCATTGATAATGGATCAGATCTTAATGTTTGTAGCATTAGCCTTTTAGATAAAATTTATGTGGATAAAACTCTCATGAAATTAGATAATATTTCTATTCATGGTTTTGATAATGTTGGTAGGAAACTGTTAGGGACAATCACACTACCCATTAAGATAGGACCCATGACTTTGCCTACCCCTAGATCTATGTCATGTTAGCTTTTCTTTTAAATAATATTCTTTTGGGTAGACCATGGATTCATGCCATGAATGGAGTCTCATCTACTCTTCACCATACAATTAAATATGAATATAATAACAAGATATATATATGATTAAAGTAGATAAATAAATTTATTTCCATGCCCAAGTTGAGCATAAAATTTCTCTCTTATTAATTTAATTCCATCTTCAAAGGTGGAACCATCACCTTCTAATGACAATGATACTATGAATACACTCTTAGGTTATGATTGGAGATTGTTATATTTTACACCTACTTTCATTGGAGAGTCTAAAATCTCACCATAAAATCCCAAAGAGTTGAAGGTTGTTTCATTAGCATCAATGCAATCTAACACAAATAATGATCATGATATTGCTTAATATCAAAATACATGTTTTGGTGATGATTGGGATTCATTAGTTTTTACACCCTCATTTTTGGGAGAATACAAAATCTCATAATCTCAACCTAAGGATTCTTGTGTTTCATTTTCTCAATATTTTTCTACATTAACAAATTCAAAAACATCATCCCGTGATGGTGATGGGGGATCTTTAGCTTTCATCCCTCATGTGTTGACAATGTCTAACCTTATAATTTCAACACCTAAAGAGAATTTTCATTCTTGCAAAATAATCGATTCTTCTCATAATAATTTAAACAAGACTTCTCCTCCTCCATCTGAGTTGGAAAAGTTTTATGGTCTTGGATTTAAGATTCTTTCTAAAATTAGATATAATGAAAAACATGGAACAAGGAGTTAAGGATTATTTGAAGTATATAATATACCTTGCTTAAAGGGGTATAGGTTTCCAACCTTCTCCTTTGTATACATATCATCCTCCATCATCTACTATATTTATAACCTCTGATGGTAAGCAAGCAAAATTTTCGTCACATGAGAAAGGATTTTCTCCTACTAATTATCCTCTATCTGAGAAAGAACATATATTTTTGAGGTTTCTCAAAGTCCACTTGATTACTCTTCCTCTGCTAGCATGCAATAAATTTTATAAAATCACTCTTTTATGCATATCATTGAGTGTGCAATCATTCTACCAATGAATTTTAGGCCTTGATCAATAAAATACTTATTGATTGTGGTGCTCTCCCATGTGTTGATGCACCTAATCATTCTAAATGATAATCTCTCTTCTATGGTGTTCTCCTCACTATGTGGCATTTGTAGCTTCATATATTTTCTCATTTCCATTCATGGTGGTGCAATATTACATGTAACCATATTTGTTCTATGGTATCAACAAGATAGTATTTAGCATTGGTGTCCTTACCTATACATATAGGGGGCGAGGATAACTAGTTTTGGAGGTTTGCATCATTTTTAAGGATCCCCTCTTCCCCTTCTTTTTCTTAATTTAATATCAACCTATAAAGTATATTGACATTTTAAAATGGGGTATTGTTAGGAAAATGATGGTGTCTCAACCTTTGTTTTTTCAAAGCATTGATTATTTAAATATTTAAGGATGATAAACTTCTCATGTTGTCTTGTGAAGTTATAACCCACAATTTCTATTTTTTAGGAGGATTCAATTGGGAAGTTACCATTTATAGGTGGAGTTGTACATGAAGGAATTTTCTATTTCCATGTTGAATTTGCATGGAATGTGAGTTTTCAAGGTGCAATTATTATTTAGAAAGTGTGAGTTTTACATGTGCAAGTTTAGTGACAATTAATAGTTGCAGTGTTGCATGTGGTGACAATTGGAAACTTATTGCTATGCATGTGTAGTGGTTTTGGTGCTTTCCATGTTGCATCTTCATCCTTTGGAAATTGATTTAGAAATATCTAATTTGTGCATTGTAAGCTCCTATATATTGAGCACTTGTATTTTGGAGTTGTATGATGTTGTTGTTGAGATATCGTTATGTTATAGGTTTGACTCCAAAACTGTAACATAGACAAACTCCTATAGAGGCTTGCACTGTAAGTGTATTATAACCATTTATTTATAGATAATACATTTTTTAGGTTTTTGGAGTGTGGTTTTTCTCGCATAATGGTTTTCCCCATGTATATTTGGTATTATGTGTATTTTCATTGTATCGCTGATGCTATTTGGTTTACCTGTTATGTGCATATTCTTTTTTTTAATTGAATAAGGGTTTGAAACTGTAGAAATTTGCATATTCTCTCCTTTGATAGATTGGTGTTGGAATATTTTCCACATATCTGGCTTCCTTTTAGGTATATCATCCTATCCATTTCATTGGCATCTTGTGAGATTTGACTTATTGGCATACCCCCTTAGTGGTGGTGTCATTTATAATTCCCCTTGAGGCATGGTTATCAATTCATCCCTTATAACATTAAGCATTTATTTTTCCCCTATGACGTTTAATGTCTATGCACCTCTTTAGGTGTGGTTGGAAATTTTTTCCCCATGATGTTAAACTTTTATGCACTCCCTGAATCATGATTTGCATAGACCTAGCATAATGGAGCTTGTTGGCCTATGAATTTGAGAATATTTACATGGAAACCTAGCATAGCACAACTTTCTTGATAGTAAAACCATGTGTTTCATGAGTCTGTTGGAAGAATGAAGGATAATCCCTCTGGTGTGTTGTCATTAATGCCAACATTGTTTGGTGATAGTTTTTTTCCATCTGGTAAACAATGATTTTGTTACTCTAATCCAATAATTTGGTTTGAAATTGTTCATATTAAAAGATCAACCTATGTAGTTTTAATATGTTATTTATAACTATTAATTGCATCTATGGACAAGTTTTCAATGATTTTGGTTGAATGAGCTGAAAGATAAAAATGATAGAAGTTCAGCATACAAGCTTTGTATATTCCTTTGGCTGACATGGATAAGTGGTGTATGCTTCATGGATGGTTAAAGAGATATTTCTTAGGTTTGAGCTGACCTAATTTAATAGCTTGCACATTTTTTTTAGTGCAAAATAAGTTTAGGTGTGAGTCGACAAGCTATTTTGAATTGATTATGTATACACTCAATTAGGTCGACCTAATTGATGTATGTAGATGTAACAAAGCTTATATATATGAAACATTTTTGTATTGAAAAAGATATATAAAGATAGGTGTGTGATATGTGATAAGTAATAAACAATGATACACTTTAGTGTGATATTATGTGAAGTTAATTGCTATAAACCTACAAACCAATGCAGGATTTTGTATTCCAGAGCTTAATTAGAATTGAACTCAACACATAGAAGGTGTAATCATCAGTTTATCCTTTTGGCAATGAGCCACACTCCCTTTTTGTAATCATTTTAGGCTATGAGCCTTTCAAGGATAGTGTGTCTTGGAAGTGTGCCCCTGTAATATCTTATGACCAATTATAATATACTGTGAGCTAATCCTCACCATGGTTTTTCCCATTTTGGGTTTTCCACGTAAAAATCTTAGCATTCATGAGTCATGTGGTGTTATGATTCCTTTCATTTCTTTGTTTATAATTGGAGTTAGATATGTTTTAATTATTGAATGGTTAACAGTTAAATGGTTTGGTAGAATACTGATTCACCCCCCTCTCAGTATTTTGGGTGTTCAAAAATTGATATCAAAGTTGAGGTCACAGGTTCGAACCCCTCACATACACTAGGGGGTATTTTTGCGAGATGGTGTGTCCCTTGGTCTCCTTTGTGCAGTGTGTCACTTGGGTTCAAGACATGGCTTAACTGCCTCTAATGGATCTTGTATAAATTTAGCAATTTTATTGGGCATTGACTTTCCTAGTATCTACTAGTGAGTGCATCATAGAGGCAGTAGAACGTAGAACTCTATGGATAGAGCCTCTAGGATATAAGATTGATGAGAAAGTAGTTGAGAGACTCATTGAAATATTGCTAAATAGCCCTAAGGATCCCACTCTACCCCGACATGGTACATATGAAGAGAAGTCAACCAAAGTGCATTTGGAAACATTAGGACCTCAAAGGGATAAAAGGGTAAATGAAAATGTTGAGGAATTTTTCAAAATGCATTCACTTTATAAGGATGATGTTGAAAGACTAAAGGAATTCATAGAAGAGAAGAGGGACATATCAGTTGAAGTGCCCTTCGAGCCTAGAAGATCGGGAATCTGCATTACCTAAAATACCTAGTGTAGCTATAAAAGTGAAAGGAAAGAAGTTAGAGCACAATGATCCAGAAACAGTTAATGTAACTACTTCCAATTGACCTAACACATGAGCTTCTAAAAGGAACAATATACCTCCTGTTGCACCCTCTGCTACCCCTGAAAAAAGGATAAAACAAAATGCTAATAGAAAAAGGAACTTGAGTGATATTGTGCAAGAGGAGATTGACCTTGTCCTACAAGAGGAAAGTTAGTTGAAAAGGAATAGAAGTAGTGCTTCCACCAGCAATGAAGAAGTAGAAACCAGAGAAAATGTTGAAATCTCATATAATGAAGAAGAGACAGGGGAAGAAAAGAATGCTTTCACAATTCGTGTGCATGAGAAGAAGGGTGAAGACACATCATAACCTATGGAGGACATGCCTAGCTCTCCTCCGATAAGAGAACACTCACCCTTGAAGTTGGAATCTTTAGTAAATAATATGATAGAATCTAAGGATTTTCTAGCTACTACTAAGTTGTTTGATGAGGCTAACGTAGAGGATAGGGAAACAATTGTAAATTATTTCATTCAATAAATGGTTATTTTTATGAGAATATGGAAACTATAAGGAAGAAGGTGACTGAAAATGTATGGGACGCTCTAGTACAAAGAAGGCATGAAGTTGTAGCTAATGATGACAAAATAAAATATGATGCCTTGAACACATATGGATCCTCCTTATCTGAGGAGGATGTTGCTACCCTATTAAATGAATGTTCTATTAGAACTGTAAAATTCTGATGTATTCTACAAGTTGTTTCATACCCCTAAGTTTCCAAATCGAGTCCTCACCATATGCTCAGGGCCTCTCTTCATACTATTTTGCTCACATTCTGCCCATTTTTATCCCATAAATTCCATCTAGGTTTGAGTATTTCACATAATAATTCCTATCGGCATGAAGAAATCAAGGTCTCCTTGATCCATATTGCATTTTCTGCTAATATACATTTGTTACAGATTATCGGCAAGACTTCAGGAATGTCACACCGATTGGAATTCATCTGCAAGTGTCTTTCGACAGGACATTAGTCATTGTCTCAGCGCTAGAGGAAGTTTCATATCAGCAAGAATGATTTCACTGGGGTGAGGTCTCACTGAATGGGTCGTGTCTCACTAGCCAATGCACGAGGAAGAACACATCGGTAGGAGATTCATCATTGGAGTGAAGTCATAGCAAATTCTTTGTGTCTCACCGACTAGCGTGGAATGACCAAGCACTTTGGCCAAACAAAGGGTATTCAGAATAAGGTCTTAGCGAGTACCTCTGGTCTCGCCAACATGTGCAGGGGAATCCTATCAAAGGTTTTCGGGGTAAGGTTATACAGTCTTGCTGACCCATTTTGTCACACTGACATTTTGTTGCATCGGTGTGAGAATGATATTGTCACAACGACCCATATGTCACACTGATGAGGATATGCATATCGGTAAGACTACAGTGCATGGGAGTAGGGTCTTACCGAAGGTGTTTGGTCTTGCTGACACAGTGGAGGGATTATATCAAAGGTTATCGAGAAGAAGCTATGTAGTCTTGCTGACTCAAAAGTCACACCGATAGAGATTTGCATCGGCAAGAGAAGAAATCTTCGACGTGAGTTCTGCCGAAAATTGAAAGTTGCACCGATAGAATACTTCGGGGAGAGTCTCACCGAATAGAGTAATCTAGAGGAATGGGTTCGACGAGACATTTGGCATCGGTATGAGTATTTTCAAAGATTCATAGTCTTGCCAATGAAATTTATTTCATCAGTAAGATCAACTTCATCGACGAAGGGGTGGTCGTGTTTCAGCGACATGAATGTACCACAGGGTATTTCGGTATGACACAGGGTGTTCTATGAAACCTCTTCCTCACTTAGAATTGTCTTAGCGACCAGAAAGTACACTAAAAAGCACATCTTGGTAGGATATAATATGATATGTGGGATGTCTCCCCGACAACAAAGGTCACAGTGAAGCACATGGGATGAATGGACATTCGTCGGTAAGACTCAAAGTGTCGATAAGACAACATGACTTCACAGCGATGCATAGGATGACTATCGGTATAACGTTGAGGATCGGTATGACTACAGTGTGTCTCAACAAATGTCTCAGTGGTTGTTAATTGAAGCTCGAATGCAACTGTTGCTTGCTGACATTGGAATGTGAAGCGTTGTGTCTCTTCAAATGCAAATGTATAAATATTCATTCTCAATTGTAAATAGAGACATCAGACATTAGAGAAAGATTAGGTAGGAGGATAGGAATAGAATTTCCACAGAATAGGGACTATGATGTATGATTTCAAAATGGATATTTTAATGAGAATCAGTTGATGTCGCAGTGCATTTCTGGTGTCAATTGTCTGTTGAATTTATTGAAAGTATTATTAAGTTGTCTCCAAGATTGATGCTTTCTGGTTGTTTAAATTGATATAACAAGTTTATATTTAGTTTATCAGGGCACCTTTGTTGTATCTGTGTGGTTAATTAACTGGTTCTTTCAAGGAGAGATTAAATCCTTTTGATTAATCACAGTAATCAGGGAAATTCATCTGGATCATTAAGAAGAGCTTAGTAGTTGCAGTCTTGCATGTTTATACAAGTTATAAACAAAACATATGCCAACAATTTGAGTGTTTTCCAGAAAGAGGTTGCTCAATCCTATTTCATTTGACTCTGCTTACCCAATAAGGCACTAGTCTCTGCATTTCACCATTTTGATTCATTCATTTTCTTTACATCTGTTAACTAAGCATATTAGGATTTAGTTTTTAATATTGTATACAATTTATACCAAATTTAATTTTATTTTTCACTTCCATCTACCATTGTGGACAAATCATTGCCAAAGAGAAGATCGAAAGTCAAGTCTGCCCAATTCATATAGGTAAACCCGCCTAGGTCTAGCAGCACCTGAAGAGTAGAAGGTTTAAGCAATTCAATCTTGTTTGTTACCCTAAAACGTATCAAGAGATTGGCAGCCTCTTGAGGTACCCTTTAACTACTTTTTTGAGAGCTAACACGTTATATGTTGTTCAAGGTCAAATAGAGAGTCACTCTTCTAATGAATAAAGAGAAAGACAGTACCAAAAGGTTGAGGAAAGAGACTCTTGATATAGTAAGGGAAATGGCAAAGAGTAATGGGATGAGAATTGGTTCTTCATCTCATATAGCTCAAGCACAAGAGCCTGATAATGTCACATAAGTAAAGTACCAACATATTTTAGATAAGGTTGGTGATATACATGCTGCTTCAAAGACATCTACTCTAAATGATACAAAGGATACAACCAACAAACACACTAAAGATTAGAATAAAAAAGATACTGATAACAATCCAAAATAACACCATGAGAATACCAAAGAAGAAGACAAGAATGAAGATGAAGGAAACAAGGATGAAAAGAGTAATGATGGAAAATATGATGAATCCAAGGAGGATGAAAACAAAGATAAACCATTAGAAAAACCCTCCGGAGAAGATAGGAAAAGATGAAAATAAGGAAGAAACAGAGGCTGGAATAAGTGAAGAAGAATCATCAAAGACTACTGAGCCATCAAAGCCATCCATAGAATCATTTGGAAATACTATTAAGGGTCTATTGACAAAGAAAACTATATTCAGCCTATGCTACCACCTCAAATGATTCAACTTCCATCACACCCAGGCTATGTGGATCTAAGTAAGATCTCACCAGTTGAAAGGATAAATATTTGTGGTACTTTTCTTAACTCTGATACACAGGAAATTGTTGAAACCTATCAGAAAGGGACTAAATTGGTAAATGATTCTATTAAGTCCTTGCAAGAGACTGCTCATGGTGCCACAATTGATGATTCCTTAGCTCATATTGAAAACTTAAAGTTCTTGGTTGATTCACTCAAAGAATATACCTCTAGCCTTAAGAAGTAGACTGAAAAAGAGGTAGAATCAAGACTTTTGGAGAAAAGGTTACTATTATTGCAGGATAAATGTGTAATAACACATAGCAAGGTGGTTAAATGTCTAAAAGAGGTAAAATATTGTGAAGAGGAAGCCCAAATATTGTTTGTATATTGCATACGGTGGTTAGATGCCACTCAAGGAATTAAAGACTTAATGGACTCAATAGAGTCTCAACTTGCCAATTCCTCTAGAGCCTATAAAATTATAGATGACATAAATTATACTACCTGAACTTCTATTGCAGACTTGCAAAGAAATTTTTTCACCTTATAAAGGTAGAAAGAAGATGCAATGAGGTGGTTTGGACAACTTGGAGATCTAGTAATGTCTAGACACATTCCTATATCAAGTGCCTTGGTGGATGCAGAGAAACTAGAAAAGAAGAATCTTAATCCATCCACTTCAGAAGGAGAAGAATGCTTAGTAGAACTGGAATCATTGTATAAAACACTTTCCAAAGCGAAGAGGATCTAGGATGATGGAAAACTTTCTTGGGAAGCTATTCTCAAGGAATTACAGGGTGCCCCCAGTTCCAGTTAAATATTTCTTACATTTTTGTTTTTGCAATTTCATCATCGCCACACCCTTTGTCCTTGATGTCAAAGGGGGAGAAGATATTGTTGTGGAGAGATTTTGATTTTGGATAAGTCTTGTATAGTTTTGTGTACAGTTGAAAGGGTGAGCTCACATAGCTTGAGTGAAGATAGTTTTTTTTGAAGATCCATTTTTGGCACATGCTGCCATCAATGACAAAGGGAGAGATTGTTGGAAGAATGAAGAAGAATCCCTTTGGTGTGTTGTCATTGATGCCAAAATTGTTTGGTGATACTTTTTTTCCATTCAATAAGTAGTGCTTTTGTTACTCTAATCCGATAATCTGGTCAAGAATTGTTCATATTAAAAGATCGACCTATGTGGTTTCAATGTGTTATTTAGGACTAGAAAATGCATCTATGGAAAAGTTTTCAGTGATTTTGGTTAAATAAGCTAAAAGATATAAATGAAAAAATTTTGGAATACAGGATTTGTATATTCCTCTAGCCGACATGGATAAGTGGTCTACGCTTCGTGGATGGTTAAAGAGATATTTCTTAGGTTCAAGCTAACCTAATTTAAACTCTTCCACATTTTGTTTTGAAAGCAAAATAAGTTTTGGTTTGAGCCGAAAAGCTATTTTGAATTGATTATGTATACACTCAATTAGGCTAACCTAATTCATGTATGTAGATGTAACAGTGTGTATATATATGAAACATTTTTGTATTGAAAAAGATATAGAGTAAAGTGTGTGATATGTGACAAGTAATGAACAGTGATGAACAAAAGTGTGATATTGTGCAAAGTTAGTTGTTGTGAACCTACAAATTAGTGTAGGATTTTGTATTCTAGAACTTAATTGGAACTTGTGTGAACCCCAATCCTAATACCTGCAAAACAAAGAGAACAAACACATTAAGTTAGATATTGCAAGCATGAACAAGGATTCCCCATTAAATCCATTTATAAACTTCAAATTAGGAACAAAAACAATGAAACAAGAAAATATAGATTCAATCCTAATTAGAATAGCAAATACATGATCCCATGGGGGAATTGGTGCCAATTTGATGTGAAAATTGGCGCTTTCCAAATTCCAAAGATGCAAGCTTGATATGTTGATGATGATTGATCCACTTTGTTGATGAGGGATGAGAGCTCCAAGCCAAAATCTGCAAAAAACCTAACTAAGAACTCAATGGTGATGGATGGAAATGGCTAAATATTTTAGCATAATAACTTTGCATAATTTGTGGATGATCAAATGAGGATATGAGCACTTTATTTATAGAATGCCAAGATGGATGAATTTCCACATTTGAGCAATGTGGGACTAACATTCATCCAATGGCATGATGCCACTTGTCAATCTATGAGTGGATGGAGGATATGCAAGATTTGGGGATTGTGCCAATAAATGCATATTTTTGAATTTCAAATTTGTTGAAATGACTTGCAGTAGGGAAGGGAAAATGCAATAAATTCCACTTGTCTCAAGACAAAGGACATGTAAGATGAATTTATTGCCTTGTTGGATGTACATGTTGACTTGGAATTTTTGAATTCAATTTTGAGGGACTATTCCAAAAGATGCCTTGTGAGGAAAATAAAGATTTAATAAATGAATTAAATCTATTTTCATGTACAACTTGAAAAATCTAGAGGATGGGACATGATAAGAGATTAAATTAATCAAGGGTTAATTAATTTAATAGGAGATTAGATGATGTGACCTATTTGACTCAAATTCATGGATTTATTTAAATCAAATAAGAGAGGAATATGATAAGAGAATAATTAAATAAGGATTTTTGATTTATTTAATTAAAAGATATGGTGTTAGATTAAATCAAATAAGGTTTTAATTTATTTAATTTAATAGATAGACTTTAGGGATTTAATCAAATAAAATTAATTATTTAATTAAATAGGGATAATTAGATCAGATGGATTGATTTAATTAACAAAGCGAGTGACTTAATTAAATAACTAGTTTATTCAATTAAGGGAGGAATATTGATGAATTTAATCAGATAAGGAGATTTGATTAAATGGTTAGACCGAGGGATGATTCAAGATGAAATGATGTTAGTAGTTGAGATCAGATGCACAATGTCAATCGGTATATTTTACGTGTTTACATTTTTCCCCTCTTTGAAGCAATGCACTTGTTGCGTTGGTTCAAAGAATAAACGATCTCGATCAAAGCCAAAATTTTTGCTATTTAAAAGAATTGCCCCACTATTTCCTGGCGAGAGAAAACATGCCATTATAATTCCCCCTCAAGAGATTGGACGAAAATTTTAATTTTTGGGTGATCTCACGAAAAAAGAGGACAAAGTGCCCGACAGGTCCGAAAAGGCTTCGAGAGGCTAAAAACATGTCTAAACACAATAAAACGATGTAAAACACACCTCCACTGGACAAAGATAGGCTCGGGGGTCCAAAACCCTAGTAGGACAGCCAATTAGGGTGAAAACCCCTAATTTTTAGGCTTAAAAGGGGCCCGAGGGGTCACTTTCAAGTCATTTTCAAACACTTCCAATAGTAACCTCGAGATTTGAGCTCTGACCTCCTGACGATATGGTGCAACAATAGCTTCCCCTGCACATTTCTAATCGAGTTCAGACGTACTAGCGGCCACCTGGCATCGAGGCATCGGTATGTGACCCTTACTTGAGCTTCATTTTTCATTTATTGCTTCATTTAATGCTTGTAAAGGTCGGTCCATCTACAGCGGCGATATATAGCACCGCTCGAAAATCAAACTATTCCGCTTGGTCTTAAATAGTGTCATGATAGTGCAGTTAAGAGTTTGAAAACTCTGACACTAAGCTCGGGGCTGGCGGGGGGATTTGAAAAGTGCGATGCAGCGGTCTCAATTCTACCCAAACAGTGCCATTGGATGACAAAGTGCACTGCGGCAGTGCAATTTTTCTCTTTTAAGCCCTAGCATCAGAGTTTGATTAGAAATCAAACTGCAACGCCTTCATGGGTTGACTGTTCGAAAGGTTTTTTGAATGCTTGGCAAAGAATTTTTCAAAAAATTTAACATGGTGACCTTCCTTGATACAGGGTGCAACGAGGGAGCTCTACTCTCAGGAGCACAGATTGCGGGATCTAGCTGGCTATTTGCGGGACCTAAGCGATAGGGACTAGGATCAACTCTAGATTGCAGGGTTATGGTACATTGCATATGCAGCACCCATTCACACTCACCTAGGGATGTTGTCAACGCAGGCCAAGAGATGGCACAGTGAGACATCTTTGTTTCATCTTCCCACTAGCGAGGCCATTGTCACCTTAGAGGATGTTTGGCATATTTGAGATTGCCAATTCATGGTCACCAGGAAATTTTTGACATGGACTGAGGCCTACTATAGAGTCCTCACCACAAACAAGATTGTCTTTTGCGAGGGGCAGATAGAGCTCGAGTGGCACAGGATCCTGGCACGCCCCTACCACTGGGTGATTGCATCCATCATCTCAGGTCTTGTTTCCCCTGACAAATGAGGCCAATACTTCAGTCCCAGCTGGGGATATTGTTGGGAGCAGATGGTTCAAGATAGGCCAGTTTTTTTTCCTGGGGGACAGTTCTTCTAGCTTCTTTATACAGAGATCTCCATGAGTACGTGTACATGGATGGCAGAGCACTCGGAGTAGGGGTGACCCTTCTTCACATTTGGGCATGGGAGCACATTGTTGTGCTTCGATCGTGCATCGTTTCATTTTTTATGATGCCAGATGATCCCCTCATGTGGCAATACAGAGGCAGTGTGTCGTTTACACACACCGACGAGCATGGGATCCCCTACTGGAGGAGGGTCCTCGACAAGATGCAGGATTTCACCTAGTGACCATACCTTGGTCAGCCCGGATGGGCCGACGATGCTGATCAGATGTTCTATTGCCGTCAGGACCATTTTATACAGGGCAAGAGCACACCATGATTGAGAGGTACTTGCCTGGGCGCGTGTAGCATTAGTTTAGGGAGCCCTAGGATTGCCCCGATGATGATTACGTAGCCATCTTTGCCTACACCATGACACAGGTTTCATGAGGGTGGTATATTCCTGCTTTGAAGGAGGTGGATAGCTTCAAGTAGTTGGTAGCCCAGCCATGGGCTTATGATCAAGGGCCTGCAAACCCAGGTACGACTCAGGCCTACAGGGATTGGTTCTGACCTCTGCTTCAATTGACAATTCCAGGAGTAGTCCCAAATCTGTGGAGACTTAGAGGCAGAGGAGGAAGACAAGGATGGAGGGCTGAGGTTCGATAGGATCATCCAGTTGTGCCTCCAGTTCAACCAGGGCAGGGCAATGTTTCAATGCCAGACCAGCAGCAGGTGCCACCAAGTGTACCACCACGAGGTGAGGATCAACCTAGGGTGCAGTTGCAGGTACATCCATAGGTACAGCTAGCAAGATAGGCGAATCCTCAGGATGTGTTGATTGCACAGTTATAGGCTCAAGTCCAGGCCATGACAGCCAAGAGAGATTAGGCAAGGGTCGAGAGAGAGTAGCTCATGGCCGAGAGGGATCAGGTCATTTAGTAGAGATAGGTCACAGAGCTACAGGCAGCCACAGAGCTAGGCAGGAGATAGCAGCTAGAGAGCATGGCATCCTCCTCCTCCCAGGGTACAGTGTCAGTTCAATCCTATAGGGATTTCATCTGAGAGGCTGAGTACTATTGGAGGCATTATCATGAGGTCGTACCTAGAGGAGGATGAGTCCCAAAGTACTCGTAGCAGACCAACTACAGACCTGCAGAGGGTCACAGTGACAGAGGGGAGGGCAGCATACATGGGGATGGAGCTTGACTAAGGTTCCATGATACCTTTTGTGCCTTATGGGCTCATTTTTTATAGCCCAATGGGCCTTTTTGTACTAATTGACATATATGTACAGTGATCCAATTTATTATTGTACTATGATAGTTGTGTTATTGATGAGATATATATGAGTCGATGATGATTTTGATATGATGTGACGTGTACTCTTTATTTATGCACGGATGATTTTATTTCTATATGTTGTGCAATGATGTTATATGATGCTTTTTGATGGTATATGATGGATTTATGGATGCATTTATTTATGATGATGTATGCATTATGATTATGACTAACAAATCTATATTATGTCGCCTTATGATATGTAGATATTTATGTGATGTGCAATGATGTTGTCTATATGATGATCTATTTATTTTCATGCAAATAATGATGTGATATGTGATATGGAATTTAATATGCAAAATGATATGGTATATACGTGAAATGTTATGTGAATTATTCTTATATATATGAACGGATTATGGATGGATGTACGTTTTGTATGTGATGGACTATTTATGCTTATGTGGAATGATTTTATGCAATGAATGATTTATGATGCTATTTATGAGATGATGTGGATGATGTGGATGATACAAATGAGATGGTTTTTTAAGATGCTTAGAATAACAAATGTTATTATCCTAAACATATTAAATGATGATGTAATGTATGTGATGCATTTAATATGATGCAATGCTATGTTAATGCAAAGTGGTATGATGATGTGTAATGTAATATGAACGTAATGTGGTGAGATGATGTTATGATGTTATGCAAGTATGTATGCAAATGAATTATTCATAATTCTTATATAGCTATTGTTTATGATTATGCAGTATGTGATAATGGTGAAATGATTATGAAATGCTTATGCAAATGTTATGCAATGATTTATGTGATAGATGTAATGTGATGCAAGGAATGGATGCAATGTAATAAAATGGATGAACTTTTATAATATGGTGGAAATGCAATGCATATGTTTCCTATATGATATGTTGATGCAATATGCTAATGATTTGTGAATGCAGGATCGATGGCGATGGCAATGGTGATGATCAACTATCATAGTACCTTGTTAGTGCAGTGACCAAGAAGAGAAGAAGTCATTTCAACAAGACACAAGATGATGCAAATGAAAATGATGATGATGATGATTACTTGCCGAGGAATTGGGATTTTCAAAGGGCCAATTTCCTTATGTTTGATAATGCATGTGGTACAATGCATCAAGGTATAGAAAACCAAGATGGCGTTGTACCTAGTGTGATGGACTTTGATTTGACAAGCAGATAGGAGTATCCTTGTTCACACCTAACATACAGAAATCTTGCTAGATTACACTTTAGAAGTTTCAAACACCTCAGACCAAAACATGGAAAGGTAAAAATTTCAATGCAATAGTCAACAAGTTGTCCAAGACCTCCTCCATACATACCTAACAAAGAAAGTATTCACCAAGGTTATATTACAAGAAGGTCTAACAAGCATAGCAAAATAAAAAGATAATAGTTGTTGCCCCGCTCCTATTTCTCTAAATCCTCTTGTTCGAATATCATCGAGAGTCCTTGGAATGAGCGCAATAAGATAAGTCAAAAGATAAAGACAAAGTAAACAACCAAGCTGATGCTCTTCAATACCGCTAACCAAAAGAGGATGTGTTTTCAAAGGATAAGAACCGAAACTATTACCAAAAGATAATGCCCATTGTAGGAAGGATTCATCCTAGGACATGTTAGTGGATGGTGGCATGTCATTTCGTTTATCCAAAGCATTCTTTCAAATGATTGATATGGGACCAATTGGATGATGGGTTACTGACACAAAGAGTTCACCAACTTGCTTACGTACTAACTTAGACCTAAAACTTGATGATTTTCAGTTTTCATTTTCAACCTACTAGACTTGTTTCTGATTGTCTCACCAAAGGTTGAGGATGACGATCAGTTTATTATGGATAGTGCTGGTGCAAGCAATATGAGATGGATGGATTTTTTTTCAAATATTTGGATGTTTTGCAATGTTTTGCAATGTTTTGAGGCTCTTTTTGGTATTTTTTCAAGATTTTTCAAATGTTTTGATTTTTTGATTTTCTGAATGTTTTGGAGATTTTCGAGATTTTGACAAAGAGACTAACATAAAGACCTATCCTAGGGGTCTCAAGGGCTGATCAACAGATGAGCCTTTCCCACATTATACACACAGAGACCACGTAGTTTGACTGACAAGTTGACCAGTTTATAGATGATGATATACATGATGAGATGTCAGTTTATTATGATGGACTCTTGTAGGACTGGCCTAAATGTCTCGGGGGATGATCAAAGATCAACCTTTCCTACGTTTAAGCTCAAAGATGATGTAGTTTGACAAGACAACCTTGTTTTTGACTTTTTTGACTGACTTTTTGACATGTTTTTGGGATTTTGATATGTTTTGATGATTTTGGATTTTTCAATTTTTTGAATGTTTTTGGATTTTCTGATGTTGGGACCTTCAAGAATATACATGAATCTGATCCAATAAAACATTCCCTCAGCATGATGCAATAGACTACTCTGATAAAGGTGGGACAGACTGACCTTGAGGATGAGCCGAGTAGTACTAGGAGGGATCATGATACGAAAATAGGACCAAGCTATGATGCGGATGCGAGTGGCTGAGTGATAAATGCGATGGATGCAGAACAAGCCGTAAAGATTCTGGTGGATGGAAAGTGCTTATTTACATGAGCCACCTATTTTCTAGGTTTTCACCAAGGTACTTGCCCAAAGTTCCACCAAAGTGGTTTTCACTAGAGGACGATTTTTCTCTTTACTGTTTTCAATCCTTTTTCTGATTTTTTTGGATTTTTTTCTTTTTTGATTTTTTTGTTGTTACCAAGATGCTTGTTTGCCAGGTTTTTGCCGAAGTAACCATTTTTTTAGGACATTTTTCTATTTTTTTGGATTTTTGGTTCTATACCTTGAAAGATTTAGGCATAAAACTTTTTGAGGTGAGAGTTGTTCATGGGCTCTTGCAGAGGTTCCCCTTTGGGTGTTGATAATTGATATGCCCCTAATTTGTAACTTGTTGTGATGATGAAAGGTCCCAACCAATTAGGTTCAAACTTGCCTTTGCTACTTGGGTTTGGGACATTCTTCTAATTTTCTTTTAACACTAGTTCTCCAACTTGGAAATTCATGCTTCTGATTTTCTTATTGTAGCTCCTTTTGAGTCTATTTTGATAGAATTGCAAATGATTCAAAGCATCTATTCCTCACTCATCTAGTAGCTCCAGCTCATTCAATCTTTACACTCGATACTCTTCATCTATGATGAGGTTCTATAGTGATATCCTAAGTGATGGGATCTTGATCTGAATAGGGAGTATTACTTATGATCTGTAGACCAGGGGAAAAAGGGGTGGCGCCGGTGGGTATGCGGATACTGGTTCAATAGGCCCAGAGGGTGAGATTAAGCTGTAAATGCTAGTCATGACCTATGTCATTGACTATTTTCTTGAGGATTTTCAAAATGGTTTTGTTTGTAGCTTCTGCTTGGCCATTGCCTTGGGGATAGTATGGGGTGGAGAAGCGATGTTGGATTTTGAATTTCTTGCATAAGTCACGGACCTCCTAATTTTTGAATGGTGTCCCATTATCTGAGATAATGGCTTGTGGAACACCATAGCGGAAAATGAGATAGTTCAGGATAAAACTTTGAAATTTGCTTCCCATTTATGTACGTCATGGGTATGGCCTCCACCCACTTAGTAAAGTACTATGTTGCGGTTATTATGAATTTGTGGCCATTAGATGAAGTGGGTGTGATTTTTCCAATCAGATCAAGTCCCCACTGTGAAAAGGGCCATGGTGTGATGATAGGATGAAGCTCTTGAGCTAGAGCATGGATGAGATCTCCATGTTGCTAACATTGTAGACACTTTTTGGCATGATCATGTGCTTCTCTTTCCATTGTGGGCCAATAATACCCCATCCTCAGCAGTTTCTTAGCTATGGTCATTCCACTTGAGTGTGAACCACATATACCATTATGTACTTCAGTTAGAGCGGTTAATGTCTCCTCAGCATTTAAGTAGTGCAGTAGGGTTCCTTTTATGCTTCTACAATATAGGGTATCTCCTAGGATGACGAATATGGATGCCTTTTTTACAAAAGTTCATTTTAGGTTTGAGGGTAGGTCAGTGGGTATGACTCCTATACGAAGGTATGTGTAAATGTCATGATACCAAGGATCACCGAGACCAACGATTTCACACACATATTCTGATTTTGATACCTCGAATGCGGGCACGAGAAGCTGCTCAATCAAGAATTCATATTTTGGAGCATTGTGGGGGATGTTAAGCAAGGATCCAATTGTTGCCATGGCGTCTACTACTCTATTGTTGGTTCTAGGAATCTGTTCAAATGTTATGTCAATGAAGGATTCTTTGAGAGTCTCCACCAATTTCTTGTATGGAGTGAGCTTGTCGTCCTTGGTCTAGTATTCATCATTCACTTGATTTATGATCAATTGAGATCCTTTGTATACTTTGAGAGCTATGATGTTCCACTGCACTGCTATTCTAAGACCTATGGTCAAAGCCTCGTATTCCATAATGTTATTGGTGCAAGGAAATTCTAGTTTGTAGGACCTTGGTATGCAATCCCCTTGTGGGGTGATGAAGAAGACACTAGCTCCTGATCCATGCTACGTGTATGATCCATCGAAGTACAGCTTCTAGTGGTCAGCCACATTGAGATTAAAAATAGATTCATTTGGAAACTCTGAGACGAGAGGGTTTTCTGAATAGATTGGTGCTTGTGCCAATTGATCTGCAATGACTTGGCCTTTGATTTCTTTTCGCTCCACATATTTGATGTCATATTCTGACAGTATCATCACCCATTTTTCCATTCTTCCTGTGAGCATTGCCTTTGATAGTAGATACTTGAGAGGGTCAATTTTGGCAATGAGTTTTATTTTATGTGCCAACATGTAATGTCTAAGTTTTTGTGAAGCAAACACTACTGTGAGGCATGCTTTTTTGATGAATGAATAGTTTAGCTCATGCCCAACCATTGTTCCATTTTCATTGTGCTGAGCCAAGAGAGCTCCAAGGGTTGTTGTTGTTGCTGATACATATAGAATCAATGGTTTTCTTGGGATGGGTGGCATTAAGACTGGCGGTGTTAGTAGATATTCTTTAATTTTTTTGAATGCCTCTTCACACTTGGTATCCCATTTGTACGCTACTCCCTTGTGGAGTAGGTGAGAGTATGGGTTTTGTTTGTCCAACAACTGTGCTATGAATCTTCGAATGGATTGGAGTCTGCCTTGGAGACCTCTCAGTTTTTTTAATGTTTTTGGTGCCTCCATCTCAAGGATTGCTTTTACTTTTGTTGGATCCACCTCGATACCCCTCATTGACACTATATATCCTAGCAATTTTCCTGATTGTACACCGAAGATGCACTTCTTTGGGTTTAATCTGACCTTGTACTCTTCCAGTCTTTCAAAGATGGCACTTAGGGTTGCTATGTGATCTTTTCTTTTTCTGGTCTTAGCTAGAATGTCGTCAACATAGTTTTCGACCGTCTTATGGATCATTTCATGGAATATCAATGTCATGGCCTGTTGATATGTTGTTCCTGCGTTCTTTAAGCTGAATGGCATCATGTTCCAATAGTATGTCCCCCATGGACAAGTGAAAGTTGTTTTATGTTGGTCCTCTTTAGCTATCATGATCTGATTGTACCCTAAGAATTTGTCCATTAGTGACAACATCTCATGTCCCACTGTCATGTCTACTATCATGTCGATGTTGGGAAGCGGGAAGTCATCTTTTGGACATGCCTTGTTCAAATCTCTAAAGTTTGTGCAAATTCTGATATTTTCGTCAGGTTTTGAAATAGGTACCAATTTTGATACCCATTCTAGATAGTCTAGCAATCAGATGAATCCTGCATCTAATAGCTTCTTTAGCTCCATTTTCACTAATAGGTTGATTTGAGGATGCATTTTTTGAATCTTTTGTTTGATAGGCTTTGCTTCTGGATACACTGCTAAGTGGTAAACCATGGTCTTTGGATCAAGTCCTAGCATGTCAACATAACTCCATGCAAAGTTTATTTGTCTTTCTCTTAGGAATGCCACTAGGAGATCTTGCTCTTCTGATAGTAGTGATTTCGCATAGAATGTGATATGTGGGGTCTCCTCTATTCCTAGGTTGACTGGATTGCATTTTTTTGCCAAGACTGCTGACTTTTCCTGATGAATAGCTCTTAAAGGAAGATTGAATTCCCCATCCTCAGGCGCCTCATAAAGGTTTTCATCATTGGATGCATCCTTTCTTTTTACTTTTTTCTGGTCAGAGAGTGCCACAGTGTGGTTTTCAATCAAGGACTTGGATATTATTCTTAATTTCTCACTTTTGTGACTGAAGGATTCAATCGTTTCCCCATAATAGGCATGTGTATCCAACTCTATTATAAACCATGCTTTGTGAACCCCATCTAGAATGTTATCCCGCAGTCCCATGAATTCTAAGAGCACCTCATCATTTTTTAATGTATCAAGAACTGGTGGTCCTCGTTGGTCGTAGTTGATGAGTTGGGGATATACTAGGTGGATCTCATGATTTTGATGGTTTATTTCAAAAGATAGGGTGCTAATCATGTAAAGAGTGGTATCCTCAAATAGCCTAGGTAAGTTGGTCATGGTATCCTCATCATCACTACTACTATAGATGTCAGTTATATCAAATGTAAAGTTATCTATAACTCTACCTATAGACACTGGTAAGCGTAGTTCTGCTGGGGTTGGCTGAGGAGGATTGTTAATCATTCTAACCGGAGGACTTCAGCCACATATGGTTATACTCAGAGGGGTACATCTGAGGCCAAGATTTTTTATCATTCACATCTCTGGCATGATAGGTATTATGAGCCCATTGTCCTTTTGTCCAATTCTTTGATTTCTGTCGTAGCCCAATGCAAGCATCATTTGCAGACCCTTGCTTCTATCATCCATTGGTAAGTCAACTACCGGTCTTTCATCTTGATATAGCATATGAGATGGATCTGCCTCAATAACTTCTCGTCCAAGATCTCCCCAACTTGTAAAAGTGGGATAGTTTTCAGGAGATGTTTGGGATGTGGAAGCTTCATTTATTTGTGGACGTCCCCGTGATCTAGGAAATTGTGGTAACTCTCCTACCACAAAAGCATTATTAGGGAGCTTGTAGTTTCCACAACCATTATCTTGGATGATAACCTTAATGTCATAGCTGGTGGGGATGGCAGGAGTGGTGGGTGTCTCTATCGCAGAAGTGGATGCGAGAGTGGCAGGGTCAATGTATGGTGTGGATGGGCCCTCATAATTTTTTGGTACTTGGGGGATTTTGTAATACTTTGCTTCAATATTTTTGCAATATGAGAAAGGTTCAGGATCTCCATGGATGGTAACTTCTTGTCTGTTATGTGTGAATTTCACACATTGGTGGAAAGATGATGCTACTGCTTTCATCACATGAATCCATGGGCATCCTAGGAGGATGTTATACAACAAGTCAAGGTCCAAGACCTGACAAGTGGTTTCCATGATGGCAGGCCCTACTTGAATAGGGAGTTTGATTGTGCCCTGAGACACTCTTTCTTGATTATCATATGCTCTTATTGTGATACCCTTCCCTTTTACGATAGAATCCTCTGATATTTTCAATTGCTTGATGTGACTGAGGGAACATATGTTCAAGCCTACACCTCCATCCACCAAGACCCTTTTGATTTTTCTCTTATGTACTATGGCTTCCAAGTGAAGTGCATGGTTGTGAGATGGTTGAGTAGGGAAATCATAGTCAGAGAATGTAAGAATATTAGGTGTAATGATATTTTTGACCATAGCTTGGAATTTCTCTGCATCAAGATCTGCGGGGACAGTGGATGAGGCCAACTCTTCTTCAAGGATTTTCCTATGGGCATATGATATTTTAGCAGCTCCATGATGGAGATTTGCGTTGGTGTTCTTTTGAGTTGATCTAGGACATTATAGCCATTAGGAACGGATCTAGATGTAGGGACTTTGTTTGGCTGGGATGATCCTACGATAGTAAGTTTTTCGCCTCTTGTGGTGACTCCACAATCCTTGTCATAGGCACCCTTGATGGTGATGACCATGCAATTTTCATCTAGGAAGGCAACGATTATTTCATACACATGATTACGTATGAGTGGGTGCCTTTCCCTTTATCTTTGTTATTGTTATTCCCTTTGTTTCCATGATTAGGCATCAGATTCATATATATCTTAAGATCTTGGTTTCCTATAGGATGTTCCACATTTATGATTTTATCGATGAGATCTTGAATTATGTTCTTTAATCTCATGCAACTGTTCGTGGTATGCCCTTTGATTTTATGGAACTCGCAAAGTTGATTCTCATTATACCAAGGAGGTTTCACATCCGGTTCTTGGTAATTCTCAAATGTAGGAGCTTTGATGAGTTTTTCATCTATTAGCTTTTTCATTATTTCCTCAAGTGGTTCCCCCAAAGTGGTGTATTTTCACTTGGGATAACTCTTGCATTGGGGTGGTCCTCTTTGATCATTGAGATTATTTATTGTTGGATTGTTGTTTGGTCGGTGTGTTGTGTGATGATTGTTTTGGTGTTGGATTTGGATTTGTGGTGCGGGTGTATGTTGGCGAGGGGCACTAATGACCACCTTGGCATCGACAACATTGTCATTAGTAATGTTTTTGTTCCTTTCCCATGTGCGAGGTTTATCATTGTAATTGGAGGGTGGGCGGTTGTTTTTTTGTTCAGGGTATGAAGTTGATCCCGCAAATTGAGTCATGAGGGCTCGTTCGATGCTGAGCACCTTGGGGATCAATTGGTCATATGTGGTGATTCCTTGAACCTTGAGATGAAATGCCAAGAGGCCGTCAAGGTTGGCTATGATGGTGCAAACTTGTTGTTCTTCTGGCATGGTCCACTTGCTCTAATTGGCCTTGAATTGCCATCATTGTAGGAATGAAGTGAATGATTCACCCTTTCCTTGTTTCAGAGCTAAACATTCTTCTAGACTAACATCCATTGCAATGTTACATGCATATTTTTTTGTGAATGCGTCTATAATTTCTTGAAATTTCCTAATTCATGTAGGTAAGCAAGAGAACCATTCCATAAAGTGGCCTACCAAACTCCTAGGAAATAGCCACATCAGATAAGTATTGTCATATGCAACTTCCATGTAATGAACCTAGAATTCCCTGATGTGATCTTCAGGGTTTCCTGTCCCACGATATTTGTCAAACTTGGGGATCTTGAATCCCTTGGGGAATGGTTTCATCACTAGGCTCCTATCGAATGGTTAGGGACACAAGTTGCTTAGTTTCTTTGTGGTTCACCCTGATTGAATATCGAGCACTTGTTGCGAGAGCAACCTAATTTGTGTCGTCACATCATTTTGCGGATCAGGGGGTGGGATGAAAGTTTTTTGGGGTGTTTCGATTGTGGGTTGGATGGATGGGTTGTTTGATGTGTTGTTCAATGGTATATGTATGTTCTACTGAGCTAGGTAGGCTTCTACCTATTGTTGTATGAACAACGCTTGTTGTTGATCTTGTTGTTGTTGCGGTAAGATTTGTGCTTATTTTTGTGCTTGTTGTTGTGCTTGTTTTTTTTTTAACAACGCTTGTTGTTGTGCTTGTTTTTGTTCCAACAATGCTTGTTGTTGGGCTGCCAATTGGGTTGCTTCTTGCTGCTCTTGAAATTTCTTTATTGCTTGTTGATATGCTTTGAATTGCGTTGCTTATCTTTGTGCAAGAAGTTGTGCTTGTGTTTGTGCATGTTGTGCTTGATATTGGGCATTTTCCTGAGCTTGAGCTTGTGCTTGCACTACTTGTGCTTGGGCTTATTCTTGTGCCACTTGTTGTAATAGAAATTGTGCTTGAACAACCTTTTGTGCTTGCAATGTGGCTTGAGCGGCTTGCGCAGCTTGTTGTTGTTGTTGCAATAACGCTTGGGCTTGTTGCGCTTGTAATGCAGCTTGGGCTGCTTGGGCAGCTTGCATAGCTTGAGCGGCTTGTTGAGCAGCTAGTTGTATGGCTTTTGTCTTTGCACTTGTTAGAATCCCCTTTGAAAAGTAGCTTGCAATGCTGCGTTGTATCTGCTTGATGTGGTCAAATTTGCTGGTGGTGGGGGTGGTGGTGGGTTTGGAATGGCATTTGTGGTGAGTGATAATTTTGTGTTGGTGATTTGAGTGATGGATGGTGGTGTTGATGTGGTTGGTCCTTGAGTAACCATACTTTGAGATGTTAGAGGGGTGGTTGATGATGTTGTGATTGCTTGTTTCGTTGTCATCTGTTGTTGTGATATCGATGACAAGTTTTGAGCGTTTGGCATAATGCTTTGATTGATATTTGGGATGTTGGTTTGATTGATATTTGGTAAAGGGGGAATCTCTAAGCCAAGGAGTGATGTGTATGATAATGGAAATGGTGGAAGAGGTGGAAATTTGAGGGGGGTGAGTTCTTGCAAAAAATTTGAGGTGTCGAAGATGCCCCCTAGTCTGAACATGTCTCCCTCCTCTTGCCAATTTGTGAGGAGAGAAGTTTGAGGTGTTGCGTGAAAAAATGATGATGATGGATCATGATGGAAAGTGAGAGGAACATTCTTATGTAATGGGTTTTCTAGTATGTTTTGTTCCAAGATGGTATTTGCATCCAAATTTTTATTATTAACAAGGGGGCGTGTTTGAATAGCATTGAGAAATGCATTTCCCTTATTAACATTGGGTTGGGTTGGAGAAAATGATGTCGTGATCTCTAGAATGTTTTGCGTGATGCTTTGGGATGGGGGTGTAGATGAGATGGGAATGGTGGATGAGATTGGAGGAAAAGATGTCTCCACTATGGTACTCACGTCAAAATCCGAAGGTAACTTGGCCCCTTGTTTTGCTAGTTCAAGCATGTATAGTGAAGGGTTAAGTCTCATCATGATGTTGATGATTTTATGGTTCTCCAAATTTTGGAGCATTTTAGTTATTTCTTCGTGAGACATTACAAAGGTAAGATCCTCTCCTTGGTTTTGTTCTTGTGGATTTTGTGATGATGAGATGGTCAAAGGATTGCTTGATTCGGCAGGATTCATTTCAACATTTTTTTGGCTAAGATCACTTGAAGTGGGTGTTTCTTTGTTGGCTTCCATGCTCTTCTTATATTGAGATCTAGTTTGAACCATAAAACAAGGATCAATTTTTTAGAATAGGAGAGATGAATCTCTCGGTTCTTTGGATTGATCTTTACTTTATGCCCCAAAGTAGAAAATTTTAGGATATCTTGAGGATCGAAAAGGTGATATGATGATGATGCAAGGGCTGGATGATATGAATGTTTTGGATTTTGATAAATCTTGAAGGAGATACTAGGCTTTTAGGACTTTTGGATATGTTTCAGATTTTGATTTTTATTTGATTTTGGCTTTGGGATTTGTCCTTGATTTTGATTTTGATTGCTTTTGATTTTTTTGAACAAAAAGACCCTAAGATGTTGGATGATTTATCTAAGGGATAGATTTGATCAAAGGATGATAATTTGAATATGTATAGGGAGAAGAATGCATCTACCCACACCTATTCAAACAAGATGATAGTTTAACTATGTATATGAAGAAGGATACATCTTCATATACCTAGCTAAACAAGATGATTTTGATAACTTTGACTAAGCATATGCAAAAGGATACATTTACACATACCTAGCTAAACAAGATGATTTTGATAACTTTGACTAAGCATATGCAAAAGGATTCACTTACACATACCTAGCCAAAGATGATTTTGATAAAGTTTTTCAAGGATTTAGTCTCAAGGATTTGATGATTTTTTATTTTTCCAAAAAGCCTAGCATTTAAGGATGATTTCAAGATTTTCCAAAAGGTGATGGTGAGATGATTTTTGTTTTGATGGATGAAGGATGGATGAAAAAGATTTTGATTTTCTTTTGATTCTAAGATGAACCTAAAAAAGACACTTTGTTTGACTAGACCTAGGTATTGAAGAGCATACAATGCTTCTATAGACCTTTGAAACCAAAGAATGATTCAATTTGAACATACATTTTTGAACCAATGACTTGTTTTGGGATTTGGATTTTTTGAGAATGGTGAGGCTTCAACACACATGAAAGTTCATTTTTCTTAGCTTTGCTTAATGGATTTGTTTTACCAAAAACACTTCTTTGATTAAGTTTTCAAACTAATATGTCCAATGTCTTAATTTCTTCAAACCCCACAAGATATGTTATGTGAAAATTCGATGAACTCAAGGAAAAGTTTTACCTATTGTTTACTTTAGTAGAAAAATTGAGATGTAATCCAATGTTTAGAAACCTCTAAGGATGTAAATCCCAAGGGCAAGCAATAACATATGGATTGAGTCAATTTTATTTGTCTCTAAAAGGGTTTGAAATTTGGATGATGATGTTAAGTGTTTGTTTTCAAGATGTTTTTGATTAAGCAATGCATTTTGTAACCCAAGAATAAGTACAACCCTATGGATGTGAAAGACAATATTTGTTGGATTCCCACTTGGACAAGTCCAGCTATACTTATCTTTAGTGAATGGTTAGATGCTTGACCCCACTGGCTCCCCTCCACAGCACTCACTTATACGGGGCAGCCAAGCATCAACACCCATGAAACTCCCATGGCATGCTTTCCATTTCTACTAAAAGACCGTAAAAGTGTGGGGTGGCTTCAAAACGACCGTTCTTGCAACAACAAATAGATCAAAGGATTTTGGAAAATTCTAGAATATGGGTTTTAATAAGGACTTTCTGTTCGTGGAGATTGACCCATATGGCAAGAGTCTCGTTTCGGATCCATCTTGTTGGAATCAACCACGTGATATTGGCATTTACTCCAATACCCACATTTATATACCGGTTGGAAATACTCTTGGATTTAGAGTGTTACTGGTTGAGTCATTCCCTTGGGTGAGTACTTTTTCCCCAAGGTAGGCCCTTTAGGATAAACAAAAGTGAGTAAAAACAATATTCATAACTCAATCAATATTTGTTGGCAACAAAGAGAGAGAATATACGCAATAATGCCCCCACTCACACTAGCACAAGATTTTATTCAATTTTTAAACCCAAATTGAAGTGTGGAGGTGATTGTTTTATCTCAACCTAAAATCATGAAAAAGGCCTTTTGATTCTCAAGATCGCTATAAAGCACGAGAGAAGCGCATATGTCCTTTTTCAATAAGGTTAGTTCAAGTAAGCCTTCACAAAACAATGTAGCACATGTTCATTTTAGATCCCACAAAGCAATAATGAATTCATTTTAGAGCACCAAAAGACAAATGATAGACATTTTATTCAATTGTTATCCAAAGAAAAAAACTCTAGTATGTTGTGATCCTAATGTTCATTTTATCCTTTTGCAAGAAATGAAAAGATCCCTTTTAAACCCAAATCAAATTAGTGTCCAAAGAAAGAAGTGATAACAATTTCTTAAAAGTGTTTAAAAAAACTTTGATTTGATGAAATATCCTCCTCATGCTTCTCCTTTCTTCGTTTTTGATTTCCAACCTACAAGGGAGAAAACCAGTCAAATTCTGTAAAATACAAAGGTCAAAAAGCAGAAAATAGAAGACAAATTAATCATTAATCAAAAAGCATGTGCTAAAATTTCATTTCCACTTTTTCCCCCTGCCAGCGGCGCAGCCCGTGACTGCGTTGAAGTTTTATTTCTCAGCGGTGCTCTCACAGTGCCACTTATAGTTAGCGTCACTCTGTGTCAAGATAGTGAGCTCAACTATGTCGCAGTTTTTCCCAGCGTCGCAGTTTGGTTTTTTTTTTAAATTCCTACAAGTCAAATAGTCAAGCGGTGGAGTTTAGAATTCAAATTTTTTGGGCGAGAAGAGTCCAATGTTGCACTTTGAATTTCCCGTGGTGCTATATAGCAATGCTGAAGAGTTAGTGATGCCAAAACAGCGATGCTGAGCTCTCAGTGTTGGAATTTTTCTGTGTATGAACAAAAACACGAAAATTTGTGAGAAAAGTGATAAAGAATGATATCTAGCCCTCCTAGCGCCAAATGTGTGAACCCCAATCCTAATACCTGCAAAACAAAGAGAAAAAACATATTAAGTTAGATATTGCAAGCATGAACAAGGATTCCCCATGAAATCCATTTACAAACTTCAAATTAGGAATGAAAACAATGAAGAAAACAATGAAACAAGAAAATATAGATTCAATCCTAATTAGAATAGCAAACACATGATCTCATGGGGGAATTGGTGCCAATTTGATGTGAAAATTGGCCCTTTCCCAATTCCTAAGATGCAAGCTTGATATGTTGATGATGATTGATCCACTTTTTTGATGAAGGATGAGAGCTCCAAGCCAAAATCTACAAAAAACCTAACTAAGAACTCAATGGTGATGGATGGAAATGGCTAAATATTTTAGCATAATAACTTTTCATAATTTGTGGATGATCAAATAAGGATATGAGCACTTTATTTATAGAATTCCAAGATGGATGAATGTCCACATTTGAGCAATGTGGGACTAACATTCATCCAATGGCATGATGCCACTTGTCAATCTATGAGTGGATGGAGGATGTGCAAGATTTGGGGATTGTGCCAATAAATGCATATTTTTAAATTTTAAATTTGTTGAAATGACTTGCAGGAGGGAAGGGAAAATGCAATAAATTCCACTTGTCTCAAGACAAAGGACATGTAAGATGAAGTTATTGCCTTGTTGGATGTACATGTTGACTTGGAATTTTTGAATTCAATTTTGAGGGAATATTCCAAAAGATGCCTTGTGAGGAAAATAGAGATTTAATAAATGAATTAAATCTATTTTCATGTGCTACTTGCAAAATCTAGAGGATGGGACATGATAAGAGATTAAATTAATCAAGGGTTAATTAATTTAATAGGAGATTAGATGATGTGACCTATTTGACTCAAATTCATGGATTTATTTAAATCAAATAAGAGAGGAATATGATAAGAGAATAATTAAATAAGGATTTTTGATTTATTTAATTAAAAGATATGGTGTTATATTAAATCAAATAAGGTTTTAATCTATTTAATTTAATAGATAGACTTTAGAGATTTAATCAAATAAAATTAATTATTTAATTAAATAGGGATAATTAGATCAAATGGATTGATTTAATTAACAAAAGAGAGTGACTTAATTAAGTAACCAGTTTATTTAATTAAGGGAGGAATACTGGTGAATTTAATCAGATAAGGAGATTTGATTGAATGGTTATACCAAGGGATGATTCAGGATGAAACGATGTTAGTAGTCGGGATCAGATGCACAATGTCAATCGGTATATTTTACGTGTCTACAAAACTAAACTCAACACATAGAAGATGTAATCATTAGTTCATCCTTTTGGAAATTAGCCACACTCCCTTTTTGTAATCATTTCATGCTATGAGCCTTTCAAGGATAGTGTGTCCTGGAAGTGTTCCCCTGTAATATCTTATGACCAATTATAATATATTATGAGCTAATCCTCACCATGGTTTTTCCCATTTTAGGTTTTCCACGTAAAAAATTTGGTGTTCATGAGTCATGTGGTGTTATTATTCCTTTGATGTTTTTGTTTACAATTGCTGTTAGATATGTTTTAATTATTGAATGGTTAGCAATTAAATGGTTTGGTAGAATACTGATTCACCCCCCTCTCAGTATTTTGGGTGTTTAATAGAGTCAACTATCATAACATAACTTTCTAGCCTTGTGAAACCCATCATATTGCATGGAAAACTAGAATAACACAAGTTTCTAGCTAGTAGATCTATGTAGCTCATCAAGTTAGTATTTTTAGATGAGTATGCTGTGTATTTGATGGATGATGCTTGGTAATCAAGACAACCTTACATATTGAGGTCTCTTTACCTTTCTAAATTGAATCTTTATTTTTTGTGTACTAATATTTGTTGTTCTTTATTTCATGTCTGTGTTATGTTTGCTTTATGTATGTATTATTTTTTCCTTGTGTATTTTGTGCTTATTTCATGTATTTTATGTGTTTTCCTCATGTATTCCATGTGTTTGTTTTGTGTATTCTACATTTTTTCCTTGTGTATTCCTTGTATATTTCATGTATCATGAATGTTTTGTGTATTCTTTTATGTATATTTTTTTAATTGCTCTATGTATAATCAAATCTTGCTTTGTCTTGTGTATGATATATTTGCTTCATGTTGTCTTAACATTGCAGATTGATGATATCCTAAGTTGGGGGCTTGTGCACCCCTTAACTTGGTGTCATCTTGTCTCTTTAGCATTTTTATAAAATAATTTATTCCTTTATTAAGTTCATACTCTCACTAAATTGGAGGCTAAATGTAGCATTGTAAATTGTCACCCCAAACAATTTCACACTACCTTGACACCCTATTTTTCTTACAATATTAGTTGTAATAATAATTTATTCATTTTTGGGATAGATCATAAAATACATTAAATTCCCTGATATATCGATAAATTTGGGCAAAAAGCACCCAAACGGGATGGGTATTGCCCTTGTCCTTAAAGGGGACCTAATTCAAATTTGATGCTTTGGTGTTGATCCTTGGAGGATTAAAAGATCCCAAGTTAGCCTATAATAAAAATTATCAATTGGAATGTATATATAAACAAGTTTTATTCTCATTTGAATATTAGGAAGAGGAAAGGAAGAAGAAGGTAATTATGAAGAAGGTGTTAAATGACGCAGGACAACTGAGAGGGGAGGGGTGAATCAGTTGTCACACAAAATCAAATTTAAAACTTCAACACTTATCAATTCCATAATCACACTATTATGTTATTAAGTATGAGAATGAAACACAAATAATAGAAACTAAATCAACACAATAAACACCATATTTTTATGTGGAAAACCCAACGAGGGAAAAACCACAGTGAGGATTAACTCACAATATAAAGATATTATAAAACTAAATACAAAGGCTCACTACCTAGAAGAGGACTCACTATCCAAATACAAAGGCTCACTGCCTACAGAAAGGACTCATTGTCCAACAAGGAGGCTCACTGCCTATAAATACAAAAGAGAACAAAAGATCCACCATAGCAATTAACACACATCCACAGCCTTGATCAGAAGATTGCAGAAACCTTCAGCTCACTGCCTTCAGGAGTCTAAAACAATGAAGAACTGTTGCCTCAACTCACTCACACACTTTTTCTTTTATGTTTTGTGGCTTAGTTCATCACTTTGCATCACACCTTATAACTTCTTCGCAATTCAACTTGCATTTATACCATCTTCAGCCTTAGAAACTTTCTCCAAGGTCAGGCACATAAAATTTATTTCATAAATTCAAATTAGGTCGGTAACTCAACATTCCTGTGGTGGAAAGGAATGAGAGTGGACCAAAATATAAAATGTCTCGGATCAACCACACGCTTCCTTAATTAAATTGTATTCTTTGAATGAAGTGTAAACACTAGGTCAGCCAAACCTAATGAAAACAAAAATGAACATTGATGTACACACTCCCCAATAATAAAATGACACTCAGACGACACAACACACTTCATTATGCATGAGAACACATCTCAGATTACTTGAGATACGTCTGTAGCAAGTGAAACAATCTTCAAACACCAAACTTCTTATGTCAGTCTATCCAAACTGTGCAAACACATACAGCAACTTAGAAACATCACTTCTAGATCACCAAACCACATGCATCTTTGCCAAAACCAAGATAACACCATTGTAAAACATATGCCAGATCTGCAAGATCTGAAATAGAACATTAGAGGACTGCACAGCAGAAACATTTCTCCTACTCCATAAAATACCAACTCTTCCAGAATAGTTCACACACCAATGAATGTAACTTTCATGTACCATCACACCAAAAGCTAAAAACTCAAGATATATCACTACAAGATCACTATTAGCAACCCTTCATATCTGCAAAAACATAGGATCAACACAAGAAAAATGTGAAGCACATACCGGAGCACATTTTGAACACATTCATCACTATGACTTCTCTTCTTTATTAATTTTCTCAAAAGCACTTGGAAACTCAAACCAACACAACTACAACACCATAAAGATATCTCCATGTACTCACAACATCTCAGCAGCATCTCAACTATACATGTACAATCTGCAACATACAAACTGTGTTGACATCAATGACAACATTAATGACAACACCACCAAAACATGCTCATACTTGCAACAATCTCCCCCTTTGTTATTGATGGCAACACATGATGTGAAAAACCATCAAAGACAACATCCTTCACAATATCTCGAGAGAACACCTTCTCTTCCTTTGCAACTATTTTTCACATGACTTTCTCTTCCCCTTTAACATCAATGGAAAATATCAAAGACTCAAATCACTCCCCCTTAGGAGTGCACTCATACTACAACAATGAAAACCTTTTCTACTCCCCCTGCAAAGTAGACCCATTTATTAGTCCTGATAAATGAAGAATATGTGAATTCACTAGACTGATGCACCTCCATGTACACATAGTTTGGAGGGCCAATGAAACCCAACCTCTCCCTAATATGCTCAAAAGTATCCTTCGGAAGAGCCTTAGTAAATATATTTACAATTTGTTCCTTAGTTGTCACATACTCCAATCTGACTTCATTCTCCAACACCTTTTCTCTCAAGAAATGATATTTGATAGATATGTGTTTAGTTCTTGAATGCATAACTAGATTCTTTTAAATGTTTATAGCATTTGTGTTGTCACAGAAAATAGGAATAGGCTCATCACATATTACTCCAATGTCTTTCAGAGTTTTCTTCATCCACAAAACCTTTGTGCAGCAAGATGTTGCAGCAATATTTTTTCCTCTGCAATGGATAAAGAAACTGAGTCTTGTTTCTTACTCAACCAAGAAACCAATGTTCCGCCAAGAAAAAAAGCACCTCCACTAGTACTCTTTTGATCGTCCACACAACCAGCCCAATCTACATTGGTATAAGCACTCAAGGTGAAATCAACACCCTTAGGATACCATAAGCCATAATCTAGTGTACCTTTAAGATATCTAAATATCCTCTTTATAGCTATAACATGTGCCTCTTTAGGATCTGCTTAAAATCTGGCAACTAGACATACTACATGCATAATATCTAGTCTGGTAGCAAAAGATACAGTAGTCCACCAATCATAGATTTGTATTTGCTCTAATTAGTTTTACCAAATTCATCATCTTTGCTCAGCTTACATCCGGTTACCATAGGAGTACTAACCGGTTTGGAGTCATCCATTCCAAACTTCTTCAACAGCTCTTTTACATACTTAGATTGTGAAATGAATATCCCTCTATCAATTTGATTCACTTGAAGACCAAGAAAGAAAGAAATTCACCAATGATGGACATATCAAAGTATTTTTGCATTTCTTCAATAAATCTCTTACACATGCCTTCATTTCCACCAAAGATAATATCATCAACATATACAACTACTATCAACATTTTGTTACCTTGCACTTTGAAGTAAAGATTGTTGTCAACAGAGCCTTTGTTGAATCCTTTCTTTGTCAGGTATCTATCCAATCTTGTATACCAAGCTCTAGGATCTTGCTTCAGTCCATACAACACCTTCTTCAACTTACAAACCATGTTTGGTTTTTCAGATAACTGAAACCCTTCAGGTTGTTCCATGTACACTTCTTCCTCCAATTCACCATTCAAAAATGCTAACTTGACATCCATATGATACACTTTGAAATCCTTGTAGGAAGAAAATGCCAAAAACATTCTAATAGCTTCCATTCTAGCCACAAGGGAAAATGGTTTTTCAAATTCTATGCCTTCAACTTGTGAATATCCCTTGCATACAAGTCTTGCCTTATTCCTTACAACTTCTCCACTTTCATTCAGCTTATTCTGGAACATCCATTTTGAACCAATGACATTCTTATTCACAGGTCTAGGGAGTAATTTCCATGTCTGATTATTTTCTATTTGCTACAATTCTTCTTTCATGGCTTTCATCCAACTCTCATCTGCACATGCTTCACTCACATAATTAGGTTCAATTTTAGAGAGTAAACACATATTTACCTCAGCTACTACTTTACTTCTTGTTTTCACACCTTCACTCTTATCTCCAATTATATGTTCCTCTGGATGATTCTTCTGTACATACTTAAGAGTCTTAACAGCAAGTTCTGGCTCATTCTCTTCTTCTTCTTCTTCAGTCTATTCTTCTTTATCTTCTTCTTCCTTCTTATTTTCCTTAGGTACATGTCCACAAATAGGATCATCAGGTTAAACTTCACTTATCTCAATAGGTCTGCATATGTCTTCATCAACTTTCACATTAGCACTTTCAACAATCTTTCTCAATCTTTTATTGAAGCATCTATATACTTTGCTAGTAGTAGAGTACCCAAGAAAAATTCCTTCATCACACCTAGCATCAAACTTTCCAATATTTTCATCATCTCTTTTAATGTAACATCTACTTCCAAATACCTTGAAGTACTTCACAATAGGAGTCTTACCAGTCCATAACTCAAAAGGATTTTTTGTGTTGTTGCTTCTAATCTGAACTCTATTAAGAACATAAACAACAGTGTGTATTGCCTCTCTCTAGTACACATCTAGTGCATTTGATTCTTTCATCATGGTTCTTGCAACTTCCTATACTGTCCTATTTTTCCTCTCAACTACCCCATTCTATTGAGGGGTTCTCATAGCAGAAAATTGTCTCTTTATGCCATGCTATTCATAGAATGTATTAAACTCACTAGATGTGAATTCTCCACCTCTATCAGATCTCAAACATTTGATTTTCAAACTTACTTCATTTTCCTCTCTTGCTTTGAATACCTTAAACCTATCCAGACCCTGAGTCTTTTCTCTAAGAAAAGCAACCCATGTCATTCGAGTATAATCATCAATAACAATCATGAAATACTTGTCACCATTCAGGCTTCCTATTCTAGTCAGACCATAGAGATCAGTGTGAACTAACTCCAACATTCTGGTAGTAGAGTGCTCTTTTCCCTTAAAGTTGCATCTTGTATGTTTCCCCAATTGACAAATTTTGTAAATAGTATTAATAGGCCTTGTGATTCTAGGTAGACCTCAAATAATTTCTTTTGAACTGATTTTGACCAAATAATCAAAATTTACATGTCCCATTCTTCGGTTCCATAACCAACTTTCACTAACTTGAGATACAAGGCATTGACCATCAACTCCCTTAAGTTGATACATGTTTCCATGAGTTCTTCCAGCAGCAAACATATGTCCATTTTTGGATCCTTTTTTGATTTCACAGGTATTATTCTGAAACACAAGTTTAAAACCATTGCTAAACATCTGACCAACACTCAAAAGGTTATGCCTCAAACCCTTCACATAATATACATCATCATTGTTGTGCACTCCATCAAAACTAATTGAACCTTTCCCACAAATCTTAGCTCCTGAATCATCACCAAACATGACTAAACCACCATCATACTTTTCAAGTTTAGTAAACTTACTTTTATCTCTAGTCATGTGATTAGAACATCCACTTTCAATCACCCAGTAGTCTTCATCCTATCTTGCCTGAAAGGGGGTAACCAAAGTACCTTCCATATTCCTTTTGTTCTCTGGAGCTTTCTTGCTTGCACATTTTCTAGGGTTAGCAGATATAGATTTGTTTTCCAAAACTAAAAACAAGCATTCACTATCATCAACCTCATTTTCAGATTCATTATCAAAGATTTCAGCTTCTTCTTTAACATAATACAACTTCTTGTATTTCTTATCCTTTCTATCCTTATCTTTATAATCCTTGTTCTTCTTATGTACAACTCTATTCGAACATCTTGAAGCATAATGACCAATATTACCACAACTGAAACATTTAAAGGGAAACATACCTTTATACTTTCTAGTACCTTTCTTCAACCTCCTGGTGAAGTTCGCTTCCAACTCATCAGAACCATCACTCTCTAGATCATCTTCAATCTTCATTTCCTTAAATTTTGTCTCTATATTTTCTTCTTTCATGTCTTCTTTCCTAAAATTTCTTATAGTATACTTCATAGGATCATACATCTCTTCAATAACTGAGATCTTATCACTATAGCAATCTAGTAGGGTGATCAAGATCTTCTCAATAATATCTTCATCGGCCAACTTTCCCCCTTGATTCTTAACTTCATTTGTTGTCATCTCAACCCTCTGGAAATAGCTTGTAAACTCTTCGCCTTCTTCCATTTTCAAATTCTCAAATTTTCACTTTGCCGCCAGCTTCTTTGTCAATTTTGCTCTTTCATTTCCTTCATACAGTTCTTCCAACTTCTTCTAGACATCATAAGAAATATCTAAAGAAAGAACCTCAGTTTGCTTAGTTTTAGATAAAGCACTATAAATAGCATACCTCACTTTCTCATTCTCCTTATAAGCAGAAACCTCATCTGCAAAAGTAGGACCATTCGTCGGAGGAGTATACTTCATCTCAATAGCATTTTAGGTCTTGTAACCAAGAGAAAAAATATATCATCTCATCTGCACTTTCCAATCACTATAATCAAATCCATTGAACATAGGGATCTCCAACTTATGTGCCATCAGATCTTCCTTAAGTGTTTAAGCTCTACACCAAGGAACCAAAGCTCTAATACCAATTGTTAAATGATGCAAAACAACTGAGGGGGGGGTGAATCAATTGTCACACAAATTCAAATTTAAAACTTCAACACTTATCAATTCCACAATCACACTATTTTTTTATTAAGTATAAGGATGAAACACAAATAACATAAAGTAAATCAACATAATAAACACCAAATTTTTATGTGGAGAACCCAATGAGGGAAAAGCCATGGTGAGGATTAACTCACAATATAAAGAGATTATAAAACTAAATATAGATGCTCATTGGACAGAAGAGGACTCACTATCCAAATACAAAGGCCCACTGCCTATAGAAAGGACTCACTATCCAATAGGGAGGCTCACTACCTACAAATATAAAAAAGAACAAAAGATCCACCATACAAATTAACACACATTTGTAGCCTTGATCAAAAGATTGCAGAAACCTTCAACTCACTACCTTCAAGAATCTAACACAATGAAGAACTACTTCCTCAACTCACTCACACACACTTCTACTTTTATGGTTTGTGGCTTAGTTCGTCACTTTGCATCACACCTTATAACTTCTTCGCAATTCAACTTGCATTTATACCATCTTCAACCTTAGAAACTTTCTCAAAGGTCGGTCACATAAACTTTATTTCATAAATTCAAATTAGGTCAAAAACTCAACATTCCCACATTGGAAAGGAATGAGAGTGGACCAAAATATAAAATGTCTCATATCAACCACATGCTTCCTTAATTAAATTTTATTCTTTCAATGAACTGTAAACACCAGGTCGGCCAAACTTAATGAAAACAAAAATGAACATTGATGTACATGCTCCCCAACAAGAAGATGACACGTGGATGACACAGCATGCTTCATTATGCACAAGAACACATCTCAGATTACTTCAAATACATCTGCAACAAGTGAAACTATCTTCGAGCATCGAACTTCTTTCATCAGTCCTTATGGACTATGCAAACACATACAACAACTCAGAAACATGACTTTTAGATCTGCAAACCACATGCATCTTTTCCAAAACCAAGATAACACCATTGTAAAACATATGCTAGATCCGCAAGATCTGAAATAGAATAATGGAGGACTGTAGAGCAGAAACATTTCTCCTAGTTCACAGAAGACCAACTTTTCCAGAACAGTTCACACACTGGTGAACGTAACTTTCATGTACGATCACACCATAAGCTAAAAACTTGGGATATATCACCACAAGATCACCATTAGCAACCCTTCAGATCTACACAAGCATAGGGTCAACATAGGAGAAAATCAGAGCATATACCAAAGCACATTTTGAACACATTCATCACTCTGACTTCTCTTCTTTATTAATTTTCTCAAAAGTACTTGCAAACTCAAACCAACACAACTGCAACACCATAAAGATAGCTCCATGTACTCACAACATCTCAACAGCATCTCAACTATACATGTATAATCTGTAACATACAAAATTGTGTTGACAACAATGACAACATTAATGACAACACCACCAAAACATGCTCATACTTGCAACAGAAGGGGATATTATCATGCCATTATTATGAAGATGTATGAGTTATTCTCTATATTCTAGCTACAAAAATCTATTGTGTTTTATGGACTAACCTATTGCAGGTATCAAGCCATTCAGGCATCCACCTAACAACCTTTGGTGGAAAATCATGGTGTGGACATCACTTTGACAAAGATTTCATACTAAGGTAACATTACCATTTATCATTTTTTTTAAGTCAATTATTGTTATTTGGCCTCTAATTGACCTAGGATAAGCAATCTTAATCATCATCATTTGTTGTATATGGAGATGGAAACGCCAAAAAGGGTTTGAAGTAGGAAATCCTCTATACAGCATAGCCCTTTCCTCTCTTTTCATGTGTGTAGGATAGATTTAGAAGTTACATCAAGAGTAGATCATAAGAAACGAAGAGTAGACAATAACTTACCTTCTAGATTTTTCATATCTCAAAAAAGTATATTTTTTGGACAAGGGTGGTACCAAATTTATCCCTCAAATTTAGGCCTATTTTTTGGCCGTAGTTTCCTCTTTGTATCCATTTTCCAAATCTGCAATTGTTATGTCAATTTCCATTTTTTTGTGCTATAAATTACATTTTTGATCTAGGGTTTATGTCAAATAGGATTTTTAAAAAACACATCTAATTTTACCTCTTTGCAACTCAAAAGGAACAAACCCTAGGAGATTATCTCTCCATTATGGTAGCTATCCAATCATCAAACCTTACTTTTTTGTGTGTTTGAATATAGAGGGCAAGTGAAAAGAGTTGATCATAGTTAGGTCTAGGGCCCCTTTTCCTAATCTACATAAAGATATTGATGAAACCCTAGATAGGATTAAATTAGATCATGGCATGTGTCTTAATCCTATGACTTGAGACACAAAAAGTCAAATGAACCAAGTAATATTAAGTATACTAGTGTGAATAGGATCTAATAAGAGCTAATTAGGTGATACACCTTTTTCCACACAAACACCTCCTTAAGTGCAACTTATGGAGTATGATAAAATAAAAAGATATACTACTGATGTATGATGAATGCATGGATGGATGGGTCTTGGCTATAAGTAATGATGAAGTTCCCATGTAAAAATAAATAAATCTCTTACAAGTATAGAAAAGGAGAATACATCATGGAAAAAAATATCTCCAAAAGAAAGAAAAATATAAACTAACATGTACATGCGATGGACGAAATGAGGAATAAATATGACCCCCCAAGTACTTATTTTGTAGTAAATATATAATATATACCCCCTCAGTAGGAGATAAAATAAGATACTATGTATCACCCCATAAAGAAGTAGCTCTTATGCCAATGATGAGATTCTAAAGATAGAAAAAAATCCACTGCATACAAACAAAATTTCTCCCCTTGGGAAAAAATAGATCCATTGGTGATTGTAGAAGCCATTCCCATAATATATATGAATATAGAATTCAAATATAAATGTGTTCCTCTAAGTTCAACTCTAGTGTCCTCATGTTGGATGAAGATGTATCCTTTAAAATAGGAACCAAATTCCCAACCAGAGAATGGAACTAGGAGAGGGTAGAATATGAACTACATCTAGAAACACTAAAGATGTGATGACATCATTACCATTAAAGAGGTAATATAAATATTTTAATGTATCCTTACTTTTTTCTTTGGTTTTCTTTTTTGAATGATCACTAATTATGCTAGACCACCTGGTGGTGCTGATGCAAATACCACTATCATAGTGTGCCAATAATGTCCTTCTTTGAGGAGTTGCTTCACCAAAATAGTAGCACTTATATATAGCCCATGAATTTTATTGTGATCCTCTTTGATACCAAATTTGGCCTTACCTAAATGTGAACATCATGATAGATTTCCATTAGATTCCTTATGATAAATACTTTCTACCAAGAAACGATTAATGTGGTACTTTTGATTTTTGGATTTTAGGTGAAGGATGTGAGATATGGATGAATTACTTGGTAGTTTGGATGCAGGATTTTTTATTTTCCAAAATTTGGATGGTGGATGATGGAGTGTGGATGTGAGATTTTGAGTTTTCTTGGGACCAAAAATTTTATACACCTTGTGTGTTGGCATTGAAATCTTATTTGAAGGAGGTGGATGCTTTTGATAGTTTGAAGGTAATTTTTAATGTGGCTCAATAGTTTCATTGACTATTGGATTTGTATTTGGATGTTTATTGGATTCTTTACACAATCCAATTTTCTTTTAGATCTATTTTGACTGTATATTTCCACTTTCATTTTTTGTATTTATTACCTTGAAAATCTCAACTTTGATATTTTTCTTTGTAAAGATTATTATTGTTATCAACTAGGGTTGCACCCTAGCTAAGCCTACACTTAGCTAATCCTATTGAAAAATGGAAACATCTTTGAGCCTATGGGTTGCTCATAGTGAAGATGAATCTCCAGATAAAGGGTTGGTTCCCTATGATAGCTCCTAAAAACTACCTTCTTAGAAAGGAAAAGGGATACAAAGAAACTTGGAATTGAAACCTATCCTAGGAGGTGATGCACCAAATATTCTTAGATCTACATGCTTATTCAAACTCATAATGTATTCAAAAAATAATCCCAAGTCTTTTCACAAACCAACTAAGCATGTAAAACATAAGTATTTCATTGGAAAGGGGCTGAATTTAGAGCATGTATGAAGGAAAACAAAGTATTGTGTCCACTTAAAACTACTAAAATTAGATTACTCAATCCATGACCTACACTAAACATGCATCTCCCTACATTCATACTATTTGAATGAGACAAAATCAAAGGATTCTAAGAATAAATCACATAAATATCATCAAATCACTCATACACTATAACACAAGAAGTATTAAGAAGGAAAACTATTGCTTTCTTTATTGAAAATGAAAGAATTTTCTTCTACAAGTGGATCAATCTAAGTTACAAAGGTTGATCTTAGCTTGAAAAAATATTACTTGAAGCTACAATACATGCTTGAGAAAAACCAAAACTAACTAAGAAAAAGAGAAGGGTTTTCCTATAAGAAGAGAAGAGAACTTGAAAAGCCCTGAATAGCTCTTGAGTAGAAAAAGTGAAGTCAAGATGAACTTGAAGTTGAACTCAAATGAACTGTTGCACCTCCCTTAAAATAAGGCTTTAGATGATGAGTTGGCTGCCCCAAACTACCTCTTCAACTGTTGCTCATGCTCCTTGAAAGGTGGAACAACTCATGAGGGTCATGCAACTTTGAAAATCCCTCATGATACGAGTCAAAACTGAAGTGAACTAGTTTTTTATGGCTCCAAATCTCTCCATAATCGATGGTTAACCCATGTGAGCCTTTAAATTAGGTTTAAGATAGCTTATTAGGCCTCACAATCCTCCTCCAATTATGGAATTCCTCTTTGGTCGATCCTCTTTTGAATTTGAAGCTTGTTTTCCCTTCCCAAAATTAAGGCTAGGACTAATTGTAGAACTCTTTCTGCTCTTTTGCATCAATGACAACTTCAATTTTGAATTTCAAGTTTGAGAAAATCCTCCTAATGAATAGACTTCTAGTTGAGTCATCATTGTTTTGTGGATACATCTGCCCCTTTTCTATTGACAAGTGTTGGGTTTATTTAGGACTAAATATTATACCTGAGGCTACCCCCATTGTTTTCAAACTTTTTCATTGTAGGCTCTTATTCCTATATGATATGAAGCTCTTTGAGGTTATTGTTAGGAATGTTGCATCTTTTCTTAGTCTATTTTTTGTCTTGAACTTCAAAATTCTCTCAAACTTTGCTTATTAATAAGCTTATGAAACAATGAATTCTCCTTCTCAAGAGTTCATATGCTCTAAGATAGTTTTATAAACTTTCATGAAAGCCTTCTGTCACTGTCAACTAGAGACACAAAAGAATGTCACCTATGGTTTCTCTCATGAGATCACATGAATTTCACTACCCTTGAAGCTTTTGCTCACTATTATTATGACAATTCATTTTCACTCTCTTTCATGACTGACTTCATTCTTGAGGCTTTGTCACAAGTCTTTGCTACTAAGACAAAAATTGTGAAGGAAATTCTACTCTATTTTCTTCATTCTTTGAGATCATTTACCATTGCATCTCTTCATAGGAGTGTGCCTTTACCACTATCACAACCTCTTTTCTTGACTGCATTTAACTGCTATAATTAGGATTATCCATTATAGGTATTGGAGCTCCCTCATGAAAGAGGAAACTTACTGCTCCTAATGACCTATGAAAGACCTCTTCATTTTAGTTGCCAAGAATATTTAGGTGTTTTCATAAGTGTCTTTTTTTGCACCTCATTTAATTTTCCTCTACCAAATTTGTATGGTTTTTCAACATCCAAATCATTATCCTGAAAATTGAAACCTTGCTTTACTGTGAGTATTGCATTCTTATCAAATGGGTACAAACCTTGTTGGCAAGAGACACTGCAAATGTTTTTAGGTGTTGTCATTGATGGAAACCCTAGTCAGTGACTGGATCTACACATCATCATTCGCTCTCATTAGCAGATACATTGAGGACAGTCAGGAAGAATAGAGCATCTAGCATTTTTGTGATCGTCGATTCACTTGCAAATTTCTAGTTATTATTTTGAGTTGCGAATCTCATGGGAGGTTTATCAATGTATTTCTTGTGTTATCTAGAAATCTCAGTGCCTCATACCAAGTTACGTGTAAGTTTGGTGATCCAGTTGATATCTTTTTGTTCATTAGTGTTTTGTGGCCAGCCCAGTTGATACAATGTGTTGCGGATATTTGAGGAATGTTTATTTGAATATTTTTGTGTTTGATCATTTTTTTTTGGGTCCAAGTTAAGTTGTGGATGACCTTTGTGGATGCACATTGGATATTAATCAAGATTTGAGCCAACAATTGCTAATATTTTTAAGTTTTATTCAAGCTAACTTGTAGTGACTAAATCCTTTGTTGCAGATATATATAATTGATCAATTATATCATTTTGTGTGTGTGTAAGAAGTTTAGAAGTGTGTTGCAATTATTAGAAGGGTGATTAAGTGATTATGTATAGTTTCACTTGTGCATTAAAGATTTTGTAGTGTGAGTTTATGTAGAGCAGAGTAGAAGTGTAGAGTCAGTCAAAAGGATAGAAGATCAAGTATAGAGCTTAACCAGAACTATAATCAAGCATTTTTAGATGCTAATATCTCAGTTCATTCTCTTGGATCTAATCCAAATCATCGTAAGGGAGTGTGCCTCTATATTTTGAGTAGTGAGCTCTAGGAAGTGTGCCTGAATGCAAGTGCATTCCCATTTTGTAATCTTTCTTTTGGGTATACTCAGATTATATTGTGGATTGGCCATCCATCATGGTTTTTCCCCTAACAGGGTTTCCACATAAAAATCCTAGTGTTATGGTGTTGTGATTGTTTTCTTTCAGTTCATGCATATTTATTTTGTTGAATGCTTAAGTGAGTTAAAGATTAGAATGATAAATTTAATTTTTGCACCACACTGATTTACCCCCCCCCTCTCAGTGTTGCTTGTTTCCAACAATTGTAACAGAGCTAGTTCCTCAGAAGAATTCTAACAACTTGGGGAGATCTTGGAATGTGTTTTTCAATGGATACAAGCAGTCTTCAAAAACAACTTATGGTGGCCCTGTATGATCTTGACTAGTCAAAGTCTAAGAACCAGGGCTTACAAGAAAATATTGAGAGTGCAAAGAAATTCATTTAGTCATTGAAAGACAAAATAAATGAATCAAGGGAGAAAAGAAAGGAATTGTGTGATCAACTTAAGCAGAAGAATAGAAGCATGGAAGATGAACAACTCAGTCATGCCTTGAAGGATAAAATAGAAGAATGTGAAATTTTTTCTAGAGAAAATGTTTCCTTGAAGCGAGAGATGGAATCCATCATGATGAAAATGAACAAGGAGATTGAATATAGAAAGAACAATGAAGAAAAGCTTTCACAATCCTTGAAAGAAAAATCTGAACAATGCAGCCGATTGGACAATGAACTGGAGAAATCTAAAAACAATGAAGAAGTGCTTGAAAAATAGCTTGATGATCTCAGATATGAGCTTACTATTGCAAATTAGTACAAGGAGAAATTCAAAGCAATCTCGGCCAAGCTTGATGAACTAATAAAAAAATAGAGGACCGATGGTGACAGGCGAGGTCTTGGATATGATGAAGGAGAAAGTTCCAGATCTGGACAAAGGAAATCTAGACAAGGGAGATTCAGGAAAGGAAATAAGATGAATGGAGCTAGAAGGAATCTAGTAAGACAACCAAATTCTCAAAGATTCAATGGCTATTGTTTTTCTTGAAAAAAAATTGGTCATATGGCTTCTTAGTGTAGGAGCAGGATGAACACAAGTGAACCATCATTCTCAGGTCAGTGCTTTAATTGCTATAAGTTTAGCCATAAGTCAAGTCAATGCAAAGTTGTGATAAATAAATTTCATAGAGATGTTAGATGCTATGCATGCAATAGATTTGGGAATATTGCTAACTAGTGCAAATCAAGACAAATTCAGTGGAACAATTGGCCTAGATAGAGAAGTGTTGTGTGTTACAACTGCAATAAATTTGGCCACACTGCTAGATTTTGTTGGAATAGAAGATGTCCAAAAAAATAGAACATGCAACAGGATGCTAAGGGAAAAGGTGAAATCACTACTGATGTGATCAGAAGGAAAATGCAGAAGAAATTGGTGAAGAAGAATCCCTCTATTGAAGGAAATATGTCAACACCAGAAGCAGCCTCTAGTAATTCCTACAAGAATTAATTTTAGGCCTTTGGCCTAGGGGAGCTATCAAGAAGATATTTTAACCCCCTGTCGGTAACTAATACTGGAATGTGGACAAGTCCAATAATTGCATTGATGCTTTTTAGATGTTATTCAACCAATTGGAGGTGGTATTGTAGATTATTGGAGATCCGCAGAAGAATCATCTATCTCAGCACATGGGAATAGGGTAACCCGATGAGTTAGGATGAAGGCATTTATTGCACAAAAAGGGTTAGGTGTGCGAACGATAAAAGAACATTTTCATCCTTCATTTGTCACTTTGAATTTTAGATGAAAGTAGTTTGGAGAGCTCTAGAGTGAAATTTTTTGAATTGTGGAGAGATTCAAGCGTGAAGAAGGTTAAGCGTTCGAACTTTGATATGACGAAAAGGTATTTATCGAAAAACCTACGAATTTGTGAATTTGCAATCATGTCCACTCCTCTGGTAGTTCAAGTCAAGGATAAACCCTATCCAAAGTTCAAATGGCATCCATATAAGTCTATTGAGACCGAGCCCCTAGGCGTGTTTTCATTTGTACCATACAGAGTATTGCATACTGAAGATATTAGGGCTTATATGCATGCCAATATTGAATAATTAGGAAGCTCTCAAATGATGAATTGATATTCCCATCATATAATTGGACAGGACTTTACTGTAAAGCCAAAATACAAAACCCTAGAAGAAAAGAAGTTCACGTAGTTTGTGAAACTTCCCATATTTGAGGAAAATGAATGGGTATGATATATTTTAAGTTGTGTTCATGCCAAATTCATGTGGTTGAATGTGCCTTTAAGATTACGAAATAGGCTATAAGCATGGTCAAAGGATTGAATTCCACTGGTAGAATTCCAATCTTGAAATCCGTGAAGAATGAGAAGGTTACTGATGCAACAAGTGAACAATGGGATAAAAGGGAAATGGCAATCAAAGATATTTTTGAAGTGGATGTGAAATTCGCATCAATGGTCATTGGATACAAGCTCTACCACTCAAGCTAGGATAATTCAATAACTGGTATGGCCATCTATGCAGCTTATGAGATGGGTAAAGAAAATGTAGATTATGACTTGTGTGAGTTGCTCAGAAGTTAGTTAATGGAGAATCTAGGTAAAATTAAGAAGACAGAAGAACACTTTTAAATATGGTAATCTTCTATTGTGTTTGTTCTTCTATTTCATGAGTGAGGTTCTGGGTGTTGGAAGAGTTCATTGGAAAAATGATTAGCCTATAGTTGTGCAAATAAGAGATATATTGCTTGGAAGCAGTGATGGATGGACGGAAATGTGTTGCTCTACCAGGGATACTTTAAAGTTTCCAGGGCCATAGAGTGCATGCGAGGAGAAAGGAATTCCCACCCTTAATTGTAGAAGAAATTTCAAATATACAATCACTGCCAGTAGACATTGATTCCCGATGCCATATGGAATTTTTTTGATCCCGAGCAGTATGGATCATTCCCATGGGATATGAAGTAGAGGAAAACATTTTGAAGATGTATGCAGAACACTTGTTGAGCATGCCCCTGGATCTGGTAGAAGAAAGGTTTGGAACCTATGCAAAAAAGAGCATGCAAGTCCATGATCAATTGCAAAAGCCTAAGATAGTTAGAAGAGTGAGGAAAGAAGTAGAAGTTTTTGTAGAAAGTATGGGCTTACTGGTAGAAGCTTTGAGAGAAGCAAGAAGGAAGAGATGGGGGCTATGAAACATGTGAGTCAACAAAGCCCGGAGTCTGCTAGTCAGGAATCTTCTGCCATACTAAGATCTACAGGGAGGTTCCCATCCCTATCCCTCCTGCTGCTCCATACCGACTCAAGTCAGACACCAGTAAAAGGAAGAATCATATAATATATAAAATGATTTCAAAAGAGTAGAAGAACTGAGTTAGAAGAGAGTTGTAGAAAGAAATGAAGCTACGGAACTCAAAACTATAAAGAGTTAACTAAAGGAAATCAATTAAGAAGAAGAGGCAAAGAAGAAGGAAAAGAGTTAACAAACCAATTATGTAGGTTAAGGAAGTTGAGAATGTTGTTGTCAAGACAAATCTCAAGCCCCTCTTCAATGGTTTGAAAGCACAGTGAATCTAAGTCAAAGGAGAATTCTGCAGAAGCCACAATAAAATAAATAAGATATTTTCAATAAAGCTCTTATTGAAATTATATTTGGTTTACCGAAGAGTCTGTATGAGGCTTTGGAATCAAGAAGATTAAGTGCCAGAACAAAAGAAGAGAATTTGAGAAAGATAATTCTTGCAAACCTATGTTTGGAAATGTCAATTAAGGAGATGAATTCACTCCTTGAAAATCCCAAGAAGGAATTTAAAAGAAAAACAAGGGTGAATAAACTTATGATCGGTGAAATTGATGTTGTTGTTGGTGAAACCAAGAAAATTCTAGAAGCATTTCTATCAAAGAATAAGCTTAATATTGAGGAAGTATATGTTGAAGATGTTGTATCTGATTCAGCAAATGAGGAAGTGAATGTAGATGCTAAGAATTCTCAGATTCCTCCCGATGTGGAAAATACAAAAGTACCTATGGAAACTGAAATTCTTAAGGTGCTATTAGCTGAGGAGAAGGAGGTGCAAAATGAAGAATTTGAAGTGCCTAAAGGCAATCTAGAAATAGTCTCTGAAGAGCCCAAGGTTGAAGAAGAAAAAGCTCAAGTTAAGGAAATCAAAGTGGAGGCAAGAGACATTGCTAAGGCAATGAAGAGATCTCTGATGGAGCAACAGGAAGAATTTGATCTTGAATTGGATGAAAGCTCAATCAATCTATCCACTTTGTCCTCAATTCAGATGATGAAGGTCACATCAATTTCACAAGCTAAGGCCAGTGAGAAGATTCTGAAGTCTCACATAGAGGACAGTGAATATCTAACTCTTGCATCTGGAGTTCTAGAGAAATCAATGCCTACTCATGTCAACGATCTGTCTGGTTCTTCTTCTAGTGAGCTAAAGAAGCTCATAAATTTTTTAAGTACTCACTTTGAATCTTTTGAAAAATCAGCTATGAATAAAGTGCAGATGGAGTTTAAGGAAAAGAGATTTGGTGGTTTGAGAGAACTGATTGCAAAAGATAAAACCTTGTTAGCCACTTGTATGATAAATATTCAAGATTCTCTATCTAAAGGTGGAAAAGTGTATAAGTCATGTTTGGTTTTGTCCAAATTCACTGAGGACAATGAGAAGAAGGCGGAGGATATTGAAAAGAAACTAGCTACTATTTTTGATGCTTTTGATCCATTAGCTGGTAATGTTGGTAAGAAAGAAGGTCAAGTAATATCTTTGCTTGACAAAAGGAGTTTGAAGCATGAAAATGAAAGGATTGTAGGAAGAGCATGCGAACTCAAGGGACTAATTGGTCTGAAGATTGAAATAATGGAAAATGCATTAAATGAGGCCAAAGATGTTATGGCAGCTCGTGACCCAGTAAATCTTGAAACTGCAGAAACTCTATCTTATTTAATTTTTGGTCATATAACAATTATGGAGAGTCTCAAAAAGGTTTGGGACACAAATCTAATTGTGTTGAAGAATTATTTTGCAGATGTCTTCAAATTTATGTAAGTCACAGGTTATGCTTGTATAGTTTTGAAATTTTGTCTTATGGATTCCCCAATTTTCCATTGATGTCAAAGGGGGAGAGTTGTATAGTGAAAAAAGCTGAGTCATCTTAGGGGGAGTTTCATTGTAGATCCTTTTGAATTTTTGTGTAGTTCTTGTTGGTACTGATCCAACACTTAGTCATGTTTCACTAAGTGTTTCCATCAATTCCAAAGGGGGAGATTGTTGGAAAGAGACACTGCAAATGTTTTTTAGGTGTTGTCATTGATGGAAACCCTAGTCGGTGACTGGATCTGCATGTCATCATTCACTCCCACTAGCAAACAGATTGAGGACAATCAGGAAGAACAAAGCATCTGACAATTTTTTGATTGTCGATTCACTTGCAGATTTCTAGTTATTATTTTGAGTTGTGAATCTCATGGGAGGTTTATCAATGTATTTCTTGTGTTATCCAAAAATATCAGTGCCTCATACCATTTTATGTGTAAGTTTGGCGATCCAGTTGATATCTTTCTAATCATCAATGTTTTGTGGCTGACCCAATTAATATAATGTGTTGCAGATATTCGAGGAATGTTTATTTGAATATTTTTGTGTTTGATCATTTTGTTTTGGGTCCAAGTTAAGTTGTGGATGACCGTTGTGGATGTGCATTGGATATTAATCAAGATTTGAGCCGACAATTGCTAATATTTTTAAGTTTTATTGAAGTCAACTTGTAGCTACTAAATCCTTTGTTGTGGATATATATAATTGATCAATTATATCATTTTTGTGTGTGTAAGAAGTGTAGAAGTGTGTTGCAATTATCAGAAGGGTGATTAAGTGATTATGCATAGTTTCACTTGTGCATTAAATATTTTGTAGTGCGAGTTTGTGCAGAGCAGAGCAGAAGTGCAGAGTCAGTCAGAAGGATAGAAGATTGAGTACAGAGCTTAACTGGAACTATAATCAATCATTTGTAGATGCTAATATCGCAGTTCATTCTCTTGGATCTAACCCAAATCATTGTAAGGTAGTGTGCCTAAATGCAAGTGCATTCCCATTTTATAATCTATATTTTGGGTATACTCAGATTATATTGTGGATTGGCCATCCACCATGGTTTTTCCCCTAATAAGGTTTCCATGTAAAAATCCTAGTGTTATGGTGTTGTGATTGTTTGCTTTCAATTCATGCATATTTCTTTTGTTGAATGCATAAGCAAGTTAAAGATCAGAATAATAAATTTATTTTTTGCACAACACTGATTCCCCCCCCTCTCAGTGTTGCTTTTTTCCAACAAACCTTTCTAGATATCTCTTATGACTCAAATCTCTGAGAAAAAACTATATATTTATCATGTGTTTTTCTTTGAAGGCATCTTGATCACTGTTGCAACTTTTCACTATGCAAATTATCTCCCTGTGGTTGTATGTTTGATAGTATGTCACTATCATAGTTTTTTTATGACTTGATCCTCATCTTATAATTCTTTGATCTCTAAATCTACTCTCAAGTTTAAGACCTTTGTTTGTGGTTTTGAAAATTGTGGCACTTCTCATTATATGACTACCTTTTGATCTTATTTCACTATGGCTAATATTTGTGCTTCTTTGATAGATGAATCACTATATTCACTCTTTTCTCATTTGACCCTATAGGACTTTAAAATTTGTTTATTCAAAGAGTTGACTTGTCATGAGATTACTCTTACATAATGTGTTGGTTGTAGCCTTCATTGAATCTGCACCATATCTTATCTCTTTACCATTTTTCCAAACATCTGATTTTCTTGACTGTAGATGCATCCTTATTAAAAATCTCCAATGAGTGTTGCACCTTTGTATATTTGTTGCTCTTATCCTTTAAATAGAGAAACTACTCTAAAACCCCAAACTGAAACCAAGAGTATTTTGACAAGAAAACACATAGAGAAACACTAAAGAAGCAAAGCTTATTTTAGTTGAACACACTTGGCTTGAAGTTTTATTTCATCAACCATTTTCACATTCAATGTAAAACCAAAAATCTTCCTATTCACGGATGCAAAGAAAAATTCGCTCTATCAAATAATAACAAGGATTTCAAGTTTGAAAAGAAAACCTATTATTTGAGAAATGAATGCATGCTTGTGTGTGAATCACAAATAATGATCTTTAGAACCCTCTTTTATCTTTCCCATGCAATATTCACTTCCTATAGTGTTGATTTCATGTGCAACTGCCCTCTAACTTTGTCTTAGAAAACTGAAAATGGAAGCTTACAAGATATTTCTCCATATTTTTCCCCAATAACAAAAGATCTACCTCCTTGAAACGTGAAGGGTAGCCAGATGCTATCCATCAATTGTTGGGAAATTATTGAAAACTAGGGCTTCATCCAGTTAATCTGCAACTTTCTTTCAAAAGAACCTAAGTTCTCAATATTTGGCCACAGTTTAACTAGAGTTTGGTTTATCCTTAGGTTAAGATACCTTGAAGGCCAAATGTATTCCCTCCAAAAATGAAAAAAGAGCTTTAACCTTGACTAGTAAGTGCTACGTGGGTGAAGGCTTGATTCCTACAAAGTGAACTTATATATTTTACTCATGCATTGTGGAAAAACTTTTGGATACCTTTCAATGAATCAATAAATAAAATACAACCCATCTCTTATCATTGTCTAAATAGAACCATGGATTCCTACTAGAACCTGAAAAGCATCTATAAAATGAAGAAAGAAAAAATGACCCCTCTGCATGCAATTAAGTCCTAAGGCTAAAATTGGATAAAAATTATTTTGTTGGTCCCTTTTAGTGGATGGAAGAATTAGGGAATAATGGAATATTTTTAATGTGAGACTCCACAAATAAAGGTGGTATGTATGATGAATTAGAATCCTAATGAGGTGGATTTAAAAGACTGAAATGATCCTACTAAAATAAAGTATCAATAGGTAATGGTACAGTAGAGATCTCAATGCATTTTATCTTACTATATTTCTCACCCATTAATGATGTGGTATCCACACAAGATGGATAAGTGTGAACATCAAATATTTTTGTAAGTGCTAGTTTAAAAGAACCCATCAATATTATGATATTTGGAATGTAAAGTCGCTACAATTGATGAAGTTCATAAAGAAGTTTAAAATCATCAAGTTTTGTCAACATGCATTCATCTATGGTATATTTTTTCTTCTTATAATCATGTTTGATTTTCTATGGATTTGAAGACATGATTGAAACCAATACAAATCAATGCAAAATAGAAGAGCTAAAATTGCCAACACTATTAAAAAGTGCTCAAAACTAGCTTTTTGATGACTTCATTTTCAAAAATCTAACTTTGTATGCCTAAGATTTATGACTAAAACAAGTAAATAGCATTTTTAGGGAACATGAGTTAGGGTATGGTGGCCCTTTGGTAGTGGTTGGGTAGTGGTGGGCTAGTAGTTTCATTGGATAAGTGGTAGATTTTAATAGTGGTGTGACTTAACTTGGGCAGTGCAGCTCCAACAAGTGCTTTGATAGATTAGGATTGAGAAAAAATGATGGAGGTAGCACCAATGGCATAGGTAGCCCCATTGGTTTGTAAGAACCAAGGATTGTGTGGTTAATGTGACCACAACCTAAATTGAAAACCCCTATTGAAAAACCTAACATTGGTGATAAGGAAAACATCATCATAATCATGTTGGCATGACAACACTGGGTATTAACATAGGTAGTGCCCCAAGGATTTCAAATTCATGACACCTTTCTTTAATTTAAAAAACTATATATGTTGTTCTATATGCATAAAATTGGTCATGTCTGATTAATCTTGGCATTTAATTAAATATTTATTATTTAATTAATTTCTCTAAAGTCCTCTACATATGATTAAATTTAATTAATTTAATTATATTGTTCATTCAATTTATTTTGTTGTCATGATTAAATAAATCAATTTTTATTTAATTATTGCACATTCATATGTCTACTTGATTAATTAAATAAATACATTTCATTTATTTTAATTAATTATCACTTTTTGAATTTAATTAAGTCTTTTTGATTTAATTAAATTTAAATATTTATTTTCAAATCTTTCTTCTAATTAATTAAATATTTTATTTAATTAATTTCATTTACATGTCATTTCTTAAAAAGTTTAATTAAATATCTTCCATATCTTTTCAAAATCATAATTAAATATTTTATTTAATTATGAAATCTTCCAATCTAGAGTAAATATTCTATTTTAAGAAAAATCTTCGCGTCACCCATAAATGAATAATTGAATTTAATAATTCATTATTTATCTTCTTTGAAATCTTTCCATAATCTCACAAAAATCTAATTTTTACAATTCATCTTTATCATCTCATCTTATCTCTTTTTCGAAAAAGGAAACAAAGCTTGTTTTATGTTTTCTTCTATTTTTCTCTCCAGTCTTATCCATCTTCAACTATTTGATCTGCCAGGGATTTTCACAGTCGTTGATCACATCAGCCAATCAGAATCTTTTGAAAACTCTATAAATATCATTGTCAATGCAATCATTGAGGCTAATTAGAGATCACTTGCATTTTAGCATTATAGCATTTTAACATCTGAGCATTATCATTATCAACTTTTAGTATTCATAGCATTATCGTAATCTTTCATTTTATCAATCATGTCTTAGAATAGTATTGCATGCATTCATATTAAATCTCGTTCTCTAGGAAGACTGTTTGTTGAGCCTAGCCCAAGATCTGAGAGCCAACTAGAATCAACAAAAACACTGGAGATAGGGGACGATAGGATGACATTGATAACAGAATACTGAGTTTGCATCTCTATTATTTTAATATTCTGTTTTTGATATAATGTCTTATCGTGTTTTACGTATTTATTTTATATCACATCTGCTTCCATCCATTATTATTTATTTTATCTATAGGTCCTATACATATCCTCTAGTTCATCATTTATCATTCATTCTTTTTATCATTTTAGGTACTTTATCATTTAGTTATCCATCATTATGCATTTGGCATTTTTCATATCACATAGTTTCATTGCATGCCATTGATCATTCTCATATCATTCATTTGCATCTCATTTACATCCTTTCATTTATCATTCATTTCTCCATTTCCCATCATTTCTATTCATATCATTCACTTTTATCATTTTACTTCATTTTGACATTTCGTTTCATTATCATTTCATTTTATTAATATTTATTTATTTATTTATTAATGCATTATTTGACCGATTTCATTATTTATCTCGCATTTCCATTTCACCTTTCTACTTCTACTTTATTTATTTATCCTTACCATTTATCATTATTATCACCATGTCATTACATTTCATTACAATTGTACATTTCATTTCATTATTGCACTCATCTATCATTTTCATATCATTTATTTATCCTACCATGCATTTATCATTTTCATATTATTTTCATAAACATAAAACATCCATTTCCCATCACATCATCATTATTTATTGCATTCAAAAAATTCAAAAACACAAATTTCCTACACACATTTCCACATCATTTGTCAACACATTACAAGAATTTCAAAAATCCCATTGCATATTTTCATTAATCACAACATAGGTCATCTACCTACATGACATCATTAGTACGCATCATAAATCTTCATCATGAGCATATCATAGCTCATCCTACATATCATGATCAGTCATCAAATCATTTACATACATATCAAAATCCATATCACATCATGCAGAAATAAATGTACATCCATATCATCATATCATCAAGGCAACACATCATCAAAACTCATCGCCACTGCATATCATTGCTCATCAAACATAAATACAAATGTCTGCATGTCCAATGAAACTTAAACAGTATAGAGAGATACATGGGATATGATCAAAAACAATACAAAATCAGATACATCAATAATCCTACATCAATGGCTCAAGGTTGGCTAGTGGACCCCCTTGATGGAGCTGGTCTCGAGGATGATGGCCTACCACTCATCCCTGCATCAGGATCTCGTCGAGGCCCAGTAACCCCCATGCTCTGTGTAGTTGTATGTGTTCTGCTCCTAGTCCTACTGTGGGACCATGGGAAAGGCTCTTTGCGCTTAGGAGGACATAGCTCCTCATATCGAACTTGATAGTACTCAGCCTCCCTGGCCATCTCAAATCCCTCTACAATAGCCTCTCATGGGGATGCACTCTCCATAGTGCCCATTAGTCTTTGTGCCACACCCTCTGCCTCTATTGCCCACCACCTAAATGAGTCTCTCTCAGCAATCAACTGGGCTACCTATGGGTCTAGGGAAGGAGGAGTTGTCTATGCATGTGCCTGTGCCTGTACCTATGCTCGCACCTATGTTTGTGATAACTGTGTCTGGAGTTGTACTACCAAACCCTACGCCTAAGCCAACTAGCTCTATAACTGCACCTGCTGCCCCTACAATTTCTGAACCTGGGCTTGTAGCATGTCTATTTGTCCCTACTATGATGTGGAGGCAACCCTGATCACTGTCCTCCATCTTATACCAGTCCTAAGCCTCCGCATAACCTGAACACTACCCAAAAAGTCTAGCCTCGGTCTCACTAGCCTCTGCTCTCCACCTCTACCCTCTCTGCTATCATCCCCAACACTATCATCTGAGCTCTCCTCTCCACTCTCCTCCTCTTCACCACTCTCCTCCTCCTCTCCCCCAATAGCTACCTTCTCACCACTTTCCACATCCTCCTATCTCCCAACTCCTGGCTGAGGTGCCACCAACATGGGTGTCGGCTCATTTGGATATGTAAACCACAAAAACGGATGTGTTTGATAGTACACTGAATACTCCTCTGACATGTCAGCATCCATAATATTAGGTCTCGGATCCCATACCTCAAGTTGTAGTGCCATATACTCAGTATATACAACCTAGTAAGCAATGCAAGGACCCCATCTAGGCTCATCCTTGCACCGTCTATAGTGGGAAACACCCTGAGGCATACCCTATGTGAAATTGAACTACCTCTTTACTCACAAAGAAAAAAATATCTCTATGATAAAAGGTGTGTGCCCTATCAGAAACCTAGGTATACCTACAAACGGCATCTCCAAGGGATCTATGTCCCATACATCACAATCGGTATACGACCTCCATATCATGGCATCCATGTCATCTAGCATCTATCTCCAATACTCCACCTTGCCTAGCTTGGGTTGGACAAGTGCAAATGAATATGCATACATATATGGCCTACCTAGTAGCCTAGCCCTCAGAAAAAGTGGTTTGGTAATAGCAATATGCTCCCATGCCTAGATCTGGAGCAACGTGACACTACATGATAAACTCGATGAACCTATGTACACTACCTAGTGTAGGTCATGATACAAGTGAGCCAGCATGAAGCTCCCCTAGGCATATCTCCTCGGCTGACCCATCATCTGCTCGATGATCCTACCCCATCCAATTGATAACCCCTTTGACTGGCGATCCAGACAAAGGAAGCCTCCAATAAAAGTGCCCAACACTACAGGTAACGTCGGGTATCCTCTGAAGTCTGCCCATTGCACCCACTATCCTTCTATATGAGCATCTCCGAACACTCTCTTGAGTGCATCTGTCCCACCCACCTCCTTGTGATCATAGACCACAAGGGAACCTACTACTGGGATCCCAAAAATCTTGTATACATCCTCTGGGGTCACTTTCAGCTCACCAATTGGAAAATGAAAGGTATTATGCTCGAAATGCCACCTCTCTGCTAATGCAGCCAACGGGCCCCTATTGGCTTGAATAGGAGGCATTGACAATAACGATCCCAACCCACAACTCACTATCAGCTGCACATCTACAAGTGTCAAATGTTGAATCCTATCCCACCCTGCAAGATGACGCTCTCTAATTTGGAGGTTTTTGAAAACCTCCTATTTTTTTTTATTATCACAAAAGCAATCTATTAGACTCATATCAATCAGACTCATATCTATCTATTAGACTAATATCAAGTGACCCATATCAATCAATGACCCATATCAGTGAACCACATCAAATGCTCTATCTAAGTGACTCATATCAAGACATCAATACAAAATCTATTTATCTGCACATCGAATCAATCTATTCTATCATCATTTACTATTTTTTCTTTTTCGAGAAAGAAAATTTATCACACAATCATATCATCATCCTATTTGTATTTCAATCATGAATACAAATATATTTCAATCAAATCAATCTACTATTTGTTTAGTTACAAAGTTTAAATAATTAAATGATTTTATTTAATTATTGCCAGAAATGTAGATATTTATTTGTTTTTATATATTTTCATTTGACTTTAGCGCATGCAAGTTGTAACTAAACAAGGTTCTGAGTCTGATGCCTTCCGCAAACACAACCTTTTTTTTAATTTAAAAAGAACCAAACTAGGATAGTCACATCTGGTTTTTAAAAAGAAGCAACCCTAGGGTAGACATGGATTTAAAATGAAGCAATATAGGATAGTCACCACACAATGATTTTTGTAGTTAAAATTGAACTTTTTTTTGTGAAGCAACATCTTCACTTAGATTAGATCATTGTGATTTGGGTTTTTAAAAAGAACATTGTCTACTGTGTTTGTGGCAATAGTTCTATGCTCTCCCCTTAACTGGGTGACTGAAATACCAGACTTTCCTTTTACATTCATGCAATTTCAATGCTTTATTACCTCCTTTAGAAGGACTGCTCTTGTGGGAAAAAGTACTCACCCAAGAGGAATGACCTAAGTGGGAACAACTAAAGCCAAGTTTTCCAACCCACTATAATCAAAAGCGAATTCGGGGAAAGTTCACAATTTGACGATAGTGTGCAAGATAACCATCCCCAAATCCTTTTTTCTAAAGGTTGGGAAGTCTCCTGAGGTATTTTATTATTGTCACACTAAACGGAAACCCTTACTACGAACCTAGTGTAGTATCTCACTGTGTCAGTTTCTGAACATCATAATAATCATAGTGCAAGGAGAGGGAAGAATCTGCCCCCAAGATACTCACCATATAACTGTCAAGGACTGTTTGCTCAGGTGATCTGGTATCCACTTCCATCACTTTGAGTACACACCTAGAAAAGACAAAAAAATGGGCGACCCTTCGAGGGTGACATGGATGTGTGAGTCGACGTAGTTTTAAGATGTGGGTTGTTGATTATTATGATGACCTACTTGAGTACTAAGAGTGAGTATGTCTGAATTGTCTTTCATGTGCCAAACCTATGAAAACACTTTTTGAAAAACATTTTTGAGCGTACACTTGATGTTTAGTATAGGGCTTAAGAACAATTGTTTTCAGAGTGTTTGTTGTGTTTTCAATCACACTAATTTAGATATAAGATCATCCAAAATGAACATGTCAAAATTTTGCTGAAACTGCTCACAAACTGTTCAAAAAATTACCTTGGAAAATTGTTTTAGTGCATATGGGGTATATTCTAGCGCATATGAGGTCTATTCTAGCACATTCACTAGTTAGTTCGGCGCGTTTAGAGTATGTTTTAGTGCATTGAGTGTTTTAGTGCATACACTGGATATTCTAAAAATAGTTTTTTCGATCACTGTCGCAACATCTTTTCGATAGCGCATATAGGACACAGAGTAGCGCATCTGAGACATATTGTAGTGCATTTGATTGTTTCTCTGGCGCATATGCTTGTTTTTGTAGCACATATAGGGAACAGAGTAGCACATTTGTCACTTTTCCTGAATCATTTGTTTTTGACAAATCTGAGTTTATAGCATCCTCGGTCCAGTAGCATATCAACATTTCTCTCATGCTTAGGGAGTGGAAATCTACCAAATTTTTCAAGAATTCAATTGCCAATAGAATAAATAAACCCAAGAAACCTCTAGGTTACAAGAAAACCTTACAACGAAGGAATTTTTTATACAAGAGTCGAAACGTCTTGCTCCATTACCGCAAATTTCTCCTTAGGTACCAAGATTTTGTTAGGGGATTTACTGACGAATAAGCTGTAGACCCTTTCGATTCACGAGCTTATTTTTAGAGATGAGCCCTATCACAACGACACAATCACAATCAACCTCTTGATTTCAATTATATACCACAACCTTCTATTGAATATCCAACACATACCATTCAAATCCTTCAGTGAATTAGGCTATACTTATCATTCCTCAAAAATAGGGATCAAAATCTTAAAAAGTGCACCTTTCAAAAAAAATTATGATTATTTGATTCAACTTCCCCAACAAGATTCTTATATGCTTTATCATTGGAAGCCACAATCAAGAATTAGGAACATCTTTTGATCATATCATAAGATTTTCATCTTATCAGATCAAAATATCATCATTTGTGCATTTATCAAATTGTGATCTAAGTCTAGAAGAACGTTTCAAAATCATATGCCTATTTTTACAAGATCTCAATATAATAAGCTAAAAGAGGATATTCAACAAGAATTTCATACCCAAAGAACTCAAGAAGAGGGTAAGACTAGAAATACCCTTTATAGTGTGAGTCATAATCCCCTTTTTAAAGATAACATGGGTGAAAGAGAAAAATCCATTTCCTTTCAATAGGGATGGGAGGAAAACTCCTGTGGAGAGTGATGATGAACGGGATGAAGAACGTCTTAGAGAGGCTGAGCAAAATCCAAAATTTCACAAAGCCTTAGAAAATATTTTGGAGCACAATGAAGAAAAATATTTCTTGTATCTAGTTGACAAAGGAGCTAAATTGCCCTATGATTTTGATACTGAGAACATAAAGAGTCATCCTGATGAAACACCTTTGTCTGATCTTAGTGCCTTGACTCAACAAGTTAAAGCACTACAAGGAAAAATTAAAGATCTACAAGGGGGAGCCACAACCAAGACATACGCTCTTGATGACATCTATCCTTATCCTTTTGACAGACGCCTCAACATGATCCCATTTCCCAAACATTGTGAAATCCCAAAGTTTGATTGTTACAATGGAAAATCAGATCCAATCGATCATATTAGGGACTTCTGAAATATGACTTTAGAGTTTTCTCATTTGGACACATACTTGATGTGTTTGTTTCCTAGAAGTCTTGGAGGCCAATCTATGGAATGGCTATCAAAAATCACACCGCCTATTAAGAAATTTGAGGAATTGATTAATGCGTTCATATCACAATATTCCTACAACATACAACATCAAATAACCATGATTGATCTCTGCAAGGCTAAACAAAAACCTGGTGAACCATTCATTACATTTCTTCAGAGATGGAGAAGGTTGTTTGCTAGATATCCATGCCACGTTCCTGAAAAGGAAAAGATCACCACTTTCATAAACAACTTAGATCAAGAGATGAGCTATCATCTTAATCTTCATTATCCTCCCTCTTTTCAAAAATTGATTTAAAATGCCATCACCATCGAAATTTCTTTGGTTTAGAGAGGGATAATCAAACTTGATAAGGACAATCCTAGTTCATCAAATCACCACAATGACAAATCTAATTTTTGGACTCGTAACAAAAACATGGTAAATGATGGTGTTGTAGATGCAAATCATGTCTCGACTAAGCCGCTTGCTCTTAGTGCTCCAAGTGCTCCTTGCAACAATAACTATAACAACGTCAACTCAGTCACAAATCAAGGAAACAATCCTCCTCCTCTGAGGAATAACATGAGTCAAACTTTTACTCCCAACCAAGGGAATTCCAAAAATCAAGGTTACCATGGAAACAATAACAACAATGTCTTAGGAAGTACATTGAACACAAATCCACAATGATCTTCATTCTTCTCTAGTAGAAGAACTTTTACTCCACTGGGTCAATCTCTAGAATCTTCCCTTAAAGAGTTGATGGAAAAGAATGTTATCACCCTACCGCCTCAACAAAATGTTGAACCCAGTGTGAAGCATCCATCATGGAATGATGTGTACTATTGCAAGTATCATCAGTGCAAGGGCCATCACATGAATAATTGTCAAGCCTTGAAAAATGTGATCCAAGATTTGATAGAAAATGACACCACATCAAAGTAGGACACCAACAATCAAATGAAGACCACCAAGCATTTTGCAATCCTTTTCCCAATTATCAAAAGGGGGAAGTCTTTAGGAAAAAGTGTGAATCATATCAATGATCATATAATCAATCATATCTACACTAATGATGAACAGGTCAACGTTATTAAAGTTAAAGAAAATATGGAATATAGAGAAGTCAATGCAACAACAGGAGCACAAGCTAAAGTTTTCCTAAAGGGCGCTTCTTCAAAAACTAATGTGCCCCTACCACAACATCAATATGACTTAGTCAATCAACTTTGGAAAACTTCTGCTTAGATTTCTATCTTGGAACTCCTGAATATTTCCCCAGCACACAAGGAAATTCTAGAAAAGGCCCTCATTGAAACAACTGTATCCACCAATCTAGATGTAAACCAATTTCAAGCCATGGTAGGACACTTTTCCTCACCCACATGACTTTCATTCTCCAAAAAAGATGATTTTTCCATGACACATCCTCATAATTCATCATTATACTTAGAAGTAATGGTCCATAAGTTTTGTGTCAGACGTGTACTAATAGATGGAGGTGCTAGTTTGAACATATGTACTATGAAGTTAGTTTAGGCTTTAGTATTTTCTAAAGACTCCATTGATCCTAGAAGAAAGATTAATATCAAAGCCTGTGATGATGAGGAAAGAGCTTCCAAAGGTTTAATCATGCTACCAGTCGGAGTGGGACCTATTATCAAAAATAGTTTTTGTCAAGTGTTAGATCGTGATCTTGCATACAACATCTTTGTTGGGTTGTCCTTGGATCCACAAAATGCAAGTTGTCCCATCTACATATCATCAATGTCTTAAGTTTCCTTATGAAGAACAAGAGATCACAATACCAGCTGACAATTCAAACAATCAAACTTGTCCCAACATCAAAGCTAGTCAAGATACTTTGGTTCCCAACAATCAAGAAGTTCCTGCTAATACTTCTCTCAAAGTTGATATGCAAATCAGTCAGTTAACCAAAATCTTTGACAAGAAACTACGGTTCAAGGACAATGGAGTAGGGGAGTACTCTCTCTCCTTGTGAATCTACCTATATCGCCTCAGTCACATGGACAACCCTCTATTACACAATAGCAAATATATGTAGCATCCACATCAACACAACCACCAACAGAGCATAATACAAATTTTAATGGATGATTTATCAAAGAACAATTCCCTATGGAAGATTTTGAGGATAGAGAAGTTTTAAGTTGGTTCTATAAAGATGAAGATGAAATAGTTCTTAATATCAAATTACCAATAGATCAATATGGTAAAGGATATTCAATCATGCAAAAGATGGGCTATGATGGTAATGGTCCTATCGGAATGAGAAAAGAAGGAGTAGTTGAGCCTATTCACCTTCCAGGACTTGTTGCAAAGGATAAAACAAGACTAGGCTATGCTACTAACTCAAAAGAAAGATCACCTAAACAGTTGCATGATACTATCCTCACATTGCAAGAAGGGTCTGATACAAGAGAAGTCTATTTGATAGTAATTCAGAATTTTGTGGATAATAACTCTGACACAGATTCTAGTGAATATGAATGGGACACCATCTACAATGATGAGTTCTAAAGGGACAAAAAGTTTGATGTGGTACACAAGTACACCCCAAATCTAATCGTAGGAGAAGGGTCAAGGTCCCAACCACAAGAATTCAGACTACAAGGTAACTATGATTCTAGTGATACCGAGTCAGATTTAATTGAACAAGATTATCATGATAATAGTACCATCATTGATTTTCCTCATACCTCGGATCCTACAGACAACTCTGTTATGACCTTAACCATGGTCGATCTCATGCAACCCAATGACCCACTACCACTGATCCATCCCGATCTCATTGACTGGGATTCATTTAGACCTATCAATCTACCTATGTTCTCAAGCGATGAATCTATCATGAACTTCCTTTCCATAGATTATACAAATGATTGTTCAGCTAGTGATTTTCAGCATAGAGTCTTTAATCAGGAGAGTGTCAAGTCTCCTAGCTACAAAAATAAAAATCAAAAAGAAAGATCTAATGGTGAAAACCAGAATCTGGCAGTATTAGATCAAACAAAAGATAAAACAAAGAGCGTATCAGATGGTGAAAACCTTTTTAAGGCACCTGATGATGGGATATTTGACACTCTCTCATAGCATTATCATGAGTGATCGCCTATCTTGAGTGAGCCTACAAAAGTAGTTAATCTTGAAACTTCAGAAAAACCAAAGATTCTATAGTTAGCTACATCAATGACAGATAAAGAAGTGCCAGAGTTCTTGGAATTTCTCAAAACAAATCAAGTCACCTTTGCTTGGTCTTACACATACATGCCAAGTCTTGATCTTGATCTTATAATTCATCACTTATCCATCAAACCAAGAGTTTAACCAGTGAAACAAAAACTTAGAAAGATGCATCCTCATGTTTCACTACTGGTTAAAGAAGAACTCAAAAAACTCCTTGATGTAAGATTTATAAGATCGATCGACTATGCAGAATGGATCTCCAACATCGTTCCTATATCCAAACCCGACAGAAGTGTCACAGTGTGCACATATTTCAGAGATCTTAATAAGGCATGTCCTAAGGATGACTTCCCTCTTCCAAGCATTGATACTATAGTAGATATGACAGCTGGCCATTCTATGTATTCACTAATGGATGGTTTTTATGGTTACAACCAAATCAAGATTGCACCTGAAGACCAGGACAAAATAGCGTTCACATGTCCATGGGGGACTTACTGTTGGAATGTCATGCCTTTTGGTCTAAAGAATGCCAGGGCTACTTACCAAAGAGCTATGACTACAATTTTTCATGACATGATGCACACATTCATGGAAGATTATGTAGATGATATATTGGAAAAGTCATACACAAGAGAAGGAAATCTTGAAGGATTATCCAAAATCTTTGCGAGGTTGGAAAAGTTCAAAGTTCACCTCAACCCCAAGAAATGTGTTTTTGGAGTCACATCTGGGAAGCTTTTGGGATACATAGTATCAGCAAAAGGAATTGAAGTAGATCCTGCCAAGGTGCAAGAATCATAGAAATGCCTCCACCAAAGAATATCAGTCAATTGAGGTCATTACAAGGATGACTTCAATCTATACGAAGATTCATTGCACAACTAGCAGATAAAATCCTACCTTTCACACATCTATTGCATAAGAATGTTCCTTTCAAATGGGACGACAAGTGTGAATTGGCCTTTCAATAAATCAAGCAGTACCTAATGAACCCACCAGTTCTAGTACCACCAAATCTAGACAAACCTCTAATCTTATATATTACCACAACAAAGACATATTTAGGGGCATTACTAGCACAAGAGGACTCTATAGGAAAAGAACGTTCAATTTATTACATAAGTCAAACACTTACAGGTCATGAACTCAACTACACTTTTATCGAAAAGGCTTTCCTCATAGAAGTCTTTGCATCACAGAAGTTTTGACACTACATGTTAACTCATACAATCAATCTTGTTGCAAAGATTGATCCACTCAAGTATTTGTTAAGCAAAGCTACATTGGCAGGATGGCTAGCAAAATGGGTGATGATCTTAAGCAAGTTTGACATTCATTATGTTGATTGCAAAGCAATCAAAGGGAAAGTTATCGTTGATCAACTAGTGGAAGCACCACTACAAGCAGAACATCCCATGCACATTGACTTTCTAGATGTTGATGTCTTCACTACAGAATCAAAGCAACCTTGGTCTTTATACTTTGATGGTTCTTTCACTAAAAATGGATCATCGAAAGGACACAATTTCATCATCATAGCAATAAAGTACTTTACCAAGTGGATTGAGGCATTACCTCTCACTAAGATTCTTGGAAAACAAATGTCATCGTTCATACTCAACTATCTCATTTGTCGGTATGGCATTCCCAACTCCATTATCACCGGATAATGGGCGACCATTCAAGAATCGGGATGTTGATGAACTTTGTGAAAGATTCCATATCCAACATAGATATTCAACACCTTATTATCCACAAGGGAATGGCTAAGAAGAGGCCTCGAACAAAATAATACTGAAAATATTGAAAAATACTGTGAATGATGCAGAGAAAGATTGGCACATTCAGCTTAATCTTGCATTATGGTCCTATAGAACTAGCATCTGAACACCAATGGGAGCAACACCATTTTCTCTTGTCTATGGAGTAGAATCCATTTTTCCACTAGAGGTTGAGATTCCATCACTACAGGTATCCTTAAAGGGTCTTGCAACAGATGATGAATACAGAGTTTCTTGACTACAAGAGCTAGAACTTCTGAGAAGAGACAACGAGCAGCTGACCATTTGAAAGCATATCAATAGATGATGTCTCGTAGCTACAATTATAGAGTCAAGCCACATACCTTTCAAGTCAGTGATCTTGTTCTGAAGGAAAACCCACAGAATCAATAAGATAGAGAGAAGAAAGGAAAAATTTGAACCAAATTGGTTGGTCCGTACATGGTCATAGCAGTATGGTTCAGGAGCATATAAACTATCAACCAGAAGGGGACCTATTCAATGAACCCATCAACAGCATGCACCTAAAAAATTATTATGTCTGAAGTAGTTATTCTCATCCATAAAAAGTCCTGAAGAAACACAAAAATAGCAAAAAAAAGTCCTGAAGAAACACAAAAATAGTAGAAAAAGTCCTAAAGAAACAAAAAACAATAGAAAAAAGTCTGAAAGAAATCCACAAAAATAGTAGAAAAATCTTGAAGAAATCCACAAAAAGCAGGTAGAAAATCTTGAAAGAAACATAAAAATAGTGAAAAAGTCCTAAAATCACAAAATAGTAGAAAAAAGTCTTGAAAAAAAAAATAATTAGAAAAAGTCCTAAAAGAAATCCACAAAAACAATAGAAAAGTCACGAAGAAATCATAAAAAGATTAGAAAAAGGTCCGGAAGAAATCACAAAGCAATGAGAAAACATCTTGAAAAAATCATCATAGGGTGAAAATCTGACAAGCAGTCTATTGACAAGAAAAATACAAAAAAATCAAAAAGAAATCAGAAAAATGCAATAAAGACAAATAGTGAAAATATGGGAAACAGACGCTATTTGTAGCTCTCCATCTATTAATTCATGTTCTGCACTTAGCTTCTCAACCTTCATTTTCATACATCTTTCCATCATCTTAGGGCCATACCAGCATCATATTGTCATCATTTTACCTAGAGTGATAACGTCTTACCATGGCTTGATCTTTGTTTGATGTCTTGAGGTTAACTATCAATTTGGTGCAAATATGTCAAGAGACATGATTTCTAAAAATGTATCATTGATGACAGTTCCACATTTGCATCAGAAAGTGGTTAGTCTTTGTCTGTTTATGCAAGCAATGCTCAGTTCATCTCGGTTCAATTATACCTCGATGCTTGTGTTCACTTGCTATATCAAAAATCGTGAACATTCTACTTAGGTCATCATTGGTGCTAATTTCACCTCTGATGCTTGTACATACCTCAAACATTTTTTAAAAATGATCTATGATGATTCAAGCAGACTAACAAAATGCTTAACAAACAGCTGGTTTCATTTAGTAGCACTTCATTTAGTTACATTTCAGTTAGTGGCATTTCATTTAGATCAATAAACATATCTGCATATTGGAATCACATCAGAGTTTTCAAAGGCTGAACAAAAATATTAACGGTTGTCATGTCTCTTTGGACTATTTTTGGAGGACATTCAAACATTTTTTTCATCCATTATTATCATTTCATCTAGGTCCTATACATATCCTCTAGTTCATCATTTATCATTCATTCTTTTTATCATTTCAGGTACTTTATCATTTAGTTATCCATCATTATGCATTTGGTATTTTTCATATCACATAGTTTCATTGCATGCCATTGATCATTCTCATATCATTCATTTGCATCTCATTTACATCCTTTCATTTATCATTCATTTCTCCATTTCCCATCATTTCTATTCATATCATTCACTTTTATCATTTTACTTCATTTTGACATTTCGTTTCATTATCATTTCATTTTCAATATCATTTCATTTTCATTTCACTATCATTACAAAATAATTTCATTACAATATCATTTCATTGCATTAACATTTCATTTCAATATCATTTCATTGCAATATCATTTCATTGCAATATCATTTCATTGCATTAACATTTCATTTCAATATCATTTCATTACAATATCATTTCATTACATTATCATTTCATTACAATATCATTTCATTGCATTAACATTTCATTTCAATATCATTTCATTACTATATCATTTCATTACAATATCATTTCATTGCATTAACATTTCATTTCATATCATTTCATTACAATATCATTTCATTACACTATCATTTCATTACATTATCATTTCATTGCATTAACATTTCATTAAATCTTGCTACATTATCATTTTATCATTTCATATCATTTCATTTCTTCTTTTCATTTCATTTTCATTATCATTTTTATCATATCCTTATCATTTATCCTTTACCATTTCATTATACTTTTTTATCATCATTTCATATCATTATTATCACCGTGTCATTACATTTCATTACAATCGTACATTTCATTTCATTATTGCACTCATCTATCATTTTCATATCATTTATTTATCCTACCATGCATTTATCATTTTCATATCATTTTCATAAACATAAAACATCCATTTCCCATCACATCATCATTATTTATTGCATTCGAAAAATCCAAAAACACAAATTTCATACACACATTTCCACATCATTTTTCAACACATTACAAGCATTTCAAAAATCCCATTGCATATTTTCATTAATCACAACATAGGTCATCTACCTACATGACATCAATAGTATGCATCATAAATCTTCATCATGAGCATATCATAACTCATCCTGCATATCATGATGAGTCATCAAATCATTTACATACATATCAAAATCCATATCACATCATGCAAAAATAAATGCACATCCATATCATCATATCATCAAGGCAACACATCATCAAAACTCATTGCTACTGCATAACATCGCTCATCAAACATAAATACAAATGTCCACATGTCCAATGAAACTAAAATAGTATAGAGAGATACATGGGATATGATCAAAAACAATACAAAATCAGATACATCAATAATCCTGCATCAATGGCTCAAGATTGGCTGGTGGACCCCCTGATGGAGTTGGTCTTGAGGATGATGGTCTGCCACTCATCCCCACATCAGGATCTCGTCAAGGCCCAGTAACCCCCATGCTCTGTGTAGTTGTTTGTGTTCTGCTCCTGGTCCTACTGTGGGACCGTGGGAAAGGCTCTCTACGCTCAGGAGGACACAGCTCCTAATATTGGACTCGATAGTACTCAGCCTCCCTGGCCATCTCAAATCCCTCTACAATGGCCTCTCACGGGGATGCACTCTACATAGTTCCCATGAGTCTTTGTGCCACACCCTCTGCCTCTACTTCTTGCCACCTAAATGAGTCTCTCTTGAAAATAAACTAGGCTACCTGTGGGTCTAGGGCAGGAGGAGCTTTCTGTGCCTGTAGTTGTACCTATGTCTGGGCCTGTGTCTATGATAACTGTGTCTAGAGTTGTACTACCAAACCCTACGCCTAAGCCAACTGGCTCTGTAACTGCATCTATTGCCCCTATAGTGTCTGAACCTGGGCCTATAACACGTCTATCCCTGTTGTGATGTGGAGGCAACCTTGATCACTGTCCTTTGTCTGATACTAGTCCTAGGCCTCCACATAACCTGAACACTACCCAAAAATTCTATCCTCGATCTCACTGGCCTCTGCTCTCCACCTCTGCCCTCTCCACCGTCATCCCCATCACTATCATTTGAGCTCTCCTCTCCACTCTCCTCCTCCTCTCCCCCAACAGTTTCCTACTCACCACCCGCCACATCCTCTTGTCTGCCAACTCCTAGCTGAGGTGCCACCAAAATGGGTGTTGGCTCATTTGGATATGTAAACTATGAAAATGGATGTGTGTGATATTACACTGAATACTCCTTTGACATGTCAGCATCCACAATATCAGGTCTTGAATCCCATACCTCAAGCTACAGTGACATATACTCAGTATATACGACCTGGTAAGCAATGCAAGGACCCCATCCAGGCTCATCCTTGCACCGTCCATAGTGTGCAACACCCTGAGGCATACCCTATGTGAAACTGAACTACCTTTGTACTCGCAAAGAAAAAAATATCTCTATGTTAAAAGGTGTGCGCCCTATCAGAAACCTGGGTATACCTACAAACGACATCTCCAAGGGATTTGTGTCTTATACATCGCAATCGGTATATGGCCTCCATATCATGGCATCCATGTCATCCAACGTCTGTCTCCAATACTCCACCTTGCCCAGCTTGGGCTAGACAAGTGCAAATGAATATGCATACATATATGGCCTACCTGGTGGCCTAGCCCTTGGAAAAAGCAGTCTGGTAGTAGCAATATGCTCCCATTCCCAGATCTGGAGCAACCTAACACCACATGATAAACTTGATGAGCCTCTATACACTACCTGGTGTAGATCATGATACAAGTGAGCCAGCATGCAGCTCCCCCAGGCATATCTCCTCAGTTGACCCATCATCTGCTTGATGATCTTACCCCATCCAACTGATAACCCCTTTGATCAGCTATCCAGACAAAGGAAGCCTCCAATAAAAGTGCCCAACACTGCAGGTAACGTTGGGTATCCTCTGAATTCTACCCATGGCACCTAGTATTCTGCTATATGAGCATCTCCCAACACTCTCCTGAGCACATCTTTCCCACCCACCTCCTTGTGATCATAAACCACAAGGGTACCTACTACCGGGATCCCCAAAATCTTGTATACATGCTTTGGGGTCACTGTCATCTCACCAGTCAGAAAATGAAACGTATTATGCTCAAAATGCCACCTCTCTGCTAACGTAGTCAATAGGCCCCTATTGGTCTAAACAGGAAGCATCGACAATAATGATCCCAACCCACAACTCACTATCAGCTGCACATATGTATGTGTCAAATCTCGAATCCTATCCCACCCCGCAAGATGATGCTCTCTAATCTGGAGGTTTTTGAAAACCTCCTATTTTTTTATCATCACAGATGGAATCTATTAGACTCATATCAATCAGAGTCATATCTATCTATTAGACTCATATCAAGTGACCCATATCAATCAATGACCCATATCAGTGAACCATATCAAATGCTCTATCTAAGTGACTCATATTAGGACATCAATACAAAATATATTTATCTGCACATTGAATCAATCTATTCTATCATCATTTACTATTTGTTTTCTTTTTTAGGAAAGCAAATTTATCACACAATCAAATCATCATCCTATTTGTATTTCAATCACGAATGCAAATATGTTTCAATCAAATCAATCTACTATTTGTTTTCTATTGCAGAAAGAAAATTTATCAAAAATTCATATCAATCATCTACTCTTTGTTTTTCACATTTTTGGGAAGCAAAGTTATCAGCTATCTACTCTTTGTTTTCTATTTTGGGGCGCAAAGTTATCAATTTATCAACATGATGACATAACAATTTCACTATCTATTGACCAAGGAAGCAATAATTCATCATCATTTTCATCATCAAGCATTTTGTCTATTTTCCTAAAAGTGCTACTCTGTGGCCTAAATGCGCTACAGTTTCCCCCATATGCATTAAAACCCCATATGTGTGGTTCTTTCCCTGAATGCGCTACATCATTTCCTAAAAGTGCTATTTCCCCAAAAGCACTACTTCACATCTCAAAATCATTATTTCACCCCCTAGATGCACTAAAACCCTGTAAATGCTAATCCGCTACCTAAATGCGCTAATGTACCCAATTCAACCCTAGCCTCCTAGATGTGCTACTTTATTCATTGAATGTGCTAAACTATGAAAATCTAAAAGCGTTATTTTATTACCTATATGCGCTAGTAAAAACCTCGAATGCGTTGTTATATTTCCTAAAATCACTAAAACGGCCCATTCAATCCTAAAATTGCGCAATAATCATTCCAAAATTGAATAAAACTGAAAAATTTCAATGCACAATGGTTCGAATTGACTCACAGGTGGGCCATATGCGGCTGGTCGCTGATATCGGCGGGACCGCTCGAATCTATGTCAATGAGTAGGGATCTCCATCACGCCACGTCGCTATCAAAGCAAAAGGTTCCTCGAAAGTCAAAAAGTGAAAATGACTTTTCTTTTTACCTTTTTACCTTTTTACCTTTTAAGGGTCAAACCAAGTGGGTTTTTGGTGGCATTTTTTTAATGAGGCATTTTCTTTTCATCATTTATCAGGAGCTAAATCACTGCATCCCTTTCATCATCCAACTTTTTCTCACCATCAATGATTTACCTCCTAAGGGGAAACATCAATATCAAAAACATATCAGAGTCAGATTAGGGGCATATCAGTTAAATTTTTCAATCATGGGAAAAATCAAACGCGACAAAAAGTTCAAAAAGCAGGAATATTTTCTTTGAAGCAATGCATTTCACACATCACTTCAAAGAGGGGCAAAATGTATATGCATAAAATTGGTCATGTCTGATTAATCCTAGCATTTAATTAAATATTTATTATTTAATTAATTTCTCTAAAGTCCTCTACATATGATTAAATTTTATTAATTTAATTATATTGTTCATTCAATTTATTCTGCTGTCATGATTAAATAAATCAATTTTTATTTAATTATTGCACATTCATATGTCTACTTGATTAATTAAATAAATACACTTCATTTATTTTAATTAATTATCACTTTTTGAATTTAATTAAGTCTTTTTGACTTAATTAAATTTAAATATTTATTTTCAAATCTTTCTTCTAATTAATTAAATATTTTATTTAATCAATTTCATTTACATGTCATTTCTTAAAAAGTTTAATTAAATATATGTATTTAATTAAATATCTTCCATATCTTTTCAAAATCATAATTAATTATGAAATCTTCCAATCTGGGGTAAATATTATATTTTAAGAAAAATCTTTGTGTCACCCATAAATGAATAATTGAATTTAATAATTCATTATTTATCTTCTTCGAAATCTTTCCATAATCTCACAAAAATATGATTTTTACAATTCATCTTTATCATCTCATCTTATCTCTTTTTCAAAAAAGAAAACAAAGCTTGTTTTATGTTTTCTTCTATTTTTCTCTCCAATATTATCCATCTTCAACCGTTCGATCTGTCAAGAATTTTCACAGTCATTGATCACATCAGCCAATCAGAATCTTTTGAAAAATCTATAAATATCACTATCAATCCAAGCATTGAGGCTAATTAGAGATTACTTGCATTTTAGCATTATAGCATTTTAACATCTTAGCATTATCATTATCAGCTTTTAGTATTCACAGCATTATTGTAATCTTTCATTTTATCAATCATGTCTTAGCATAGTATTGCATGCATTCATATTAAATCTCGTTCTCTAGGAACACTATTTGTTGAGCCTAGCCCAAGATCTGAGAGCCAAATGGAATCAACAAAAACACTGGAGATAGAGGACGATAGGATGACATCGATAACAGAATATTGAGTTTGCATCTCTATTATTTTAATATTTTGTTTTTGATATAATGTTTTATCGGTGTGTTTAATTTAGTTGTTTTAATATATTTATCACACTCTAAAATTGACCACACAGTTGTGCCTCATACTAGTATGATGCATGCCTATGATTTTTATATCTATAAGAATAATAGTGGCAAGCAATATGATGTGTGATCATATAGATCTATACAATTGTATGAACTTTTTGATGGTTTTCCAAGACCACACAAAAATTAATATAATTTTTTAAAACTCTAATTTTGGTGTTTGGACAAATGATCTTAGGAGTTTGACACCTTCTATATGCAAAATGATATTTTTTTTCTCTAGGATATACTATTTGTAAGCTCAAGGTTGAAAATCTAAAAAATAAATAGGAAATTGCAGGTCTAGAGCTATAATACCAAGTTGGATTTGGTGATTGAACTCCCATGGTACCAAAAATATCAACAAAAATCAAAGCACCCTTTCACAAAAGAGAAATGCAACTAATTTGATATGAAGCCTAATATTTTCATTAGATACAAAATGAATAATGATTGATTATCTTTACAATATACAATGATAAACCCTCATTATAAAGACAAGGATGAAACCTTATATAGGATTAAATTATATCATGGTATGTGCCTTAATCCTATGACTTGGGACACAAAAATCATATGATCTATGTAAGCTTAAGAATGCTAGTGTGAATAAGACCTAACATGAACTAATTAGGTGATATACCTTTTTCACACCAACACAACAAAAGTGAAATCTCTTTATGTAGTAATCATTCCTTTTGATAATACAATAAGTGGTTTTTGTTTGTTTTTGGGTTATTTGCTAAAATGCTCCTTATGGTATACTTTGTGTTCGTGCATGTTTCATTGACTTACATTTTATTGTAATAGTTTGTATTTTGTAAACTATTTGACATGTATTCTCTCTATTTATTTTATTTGCAATTATACCTTTGTGAGGAGGAGGGTATTTTGGCACTATAAATTTTTTTAGTAGGAGATTTGTATAGGTGAACCCAAGTTTTATGCATAAGAAATGGTAAGTAAGTTAAACAAGAAGATTATAAATTTCAATAGATAGAACTTTGATCTATTTTAGATTGAGATGAAGAATCTCATACTTCATAAAGCTTAGTTGGCTTTTTAGGAAATAATTCTATGGATATGTCAATAGATGACTAGGATAAACTCTATAGGAAGGTAAGAATCATAAATTAACTTTAAAATTTTTATTTAATGCTATTGAATGAATTGATCAAGGCACTACTTGGAAATGATAGGAAAAGATAAGATCTTTATATTAGACAAAGTCCTTAGGAACAAGCATAATTTTCTAGTAAAGAAGTATTCCTTAACTCAAGAATTTCCAATATATGTTAAGTCATATAAAAAGGAAATCAACAAAAGAATGATCTTTAGATTTTCTATTTGATTCTTTATAATTATTAATTAATTCCATTAATGAGCAATCTAACACATGTTCTTCTCCATTCATTACTTTTTCCCATGATTCAAGATCCCTAATAATGGTTATTATGGGCCGTTGTATATCAAATGCAATATCTTGTATAATCCCATTGAAGAAATCATGATAGATCCACAATCCCTTTTTAATCTATGCACAAAAAGATCTTATTTTAACAATAATTTACAAAAAGAACAATATGCTTATTCAAAAGTTTCCATGAAATGTTTCAATGGTCTAGTGTGATATACAATGGGAAATATTATCTTAAATATGAAATTTAACAAAAGAGAGGAACCAATTTAATTTCACATCATTCTTACTTTTAGTAAACTTAGCATGGTTCTCGATAGACCTTAGACTAAGTAATATCAAGTCATTCTCTCCATATTACATCAATGCATAAATTTAAATCATTAAAGAAAACCATTTAATATTCTAAGGAATTCATATCAACCCCTTCCAAAAATATTAATTTTACTATTAATAAATTCATTAAAAAATCCAAAGAGGAACCCCTTGAATAAAAGACATATTATAGACAATATATAAAAATATTTATATTTTTAAAATCCTCTCATTAGAATCAAAGCAAGATCTAGGATATATTTTTAAATTATATCAAAATGTGATGGATAGGGAAGCAATTGTTCTATAGAGGTTACTACTTAATGAAAAACAAGCTAACGCTACTATAAAGAGGGTTAAAAAATGGAAAAAATATGGGTTCCTAAACCTAATTTAGAGGATATTCCATAACAAAACATATATGTTAAGAGAGCCATTATATGCGAAGATATTGAGAATTCCTAAGAGTTTTCACACATGACAAATTTAGAGAGGTTCTTTTAATGGGATCAAGAAAAAAAAAATCATTAGATAATGATGGCTACATTTACTTTGTAGGTTGGTCTTCTCGATTCACTTTTGCTTATGATTTGATACAAGTTCAAATTTGTTAATTTTTTTTATTTGCTCCTCATGTTCATTACTATTATGCAAATGATGCAAATTCACCTTTTTGATACATGTTGGAACAAGTTTTCATGGATATTTATCTTTGTTTCATGATCCCTTTTTTATCCTTTTCACATTTTTTTATTATTCTTTATTTACCTCTATGTTTTCCCCTATGATGAAAAGTAATACAAGTGTATTCATCACACTTTATTGGTGTTAATAACAATCATATTCTCCCTTTCTTTTTTATTCTTGATTAACTTATTTAATTATGATATAATTGTTGTGCTTCTCTTATCAATGTCATCATTAATATTCACCATCTTTTTGTATACCTTTCTTGGAATTTTGTATTGTCTTGCTTTTATGCTCCCCATTTCAATTTTTTACCATCATTCTTCACTTATTTTTACATAGTCTACTTGGATTTTTTGTTTGAACCATCAACAATTATTTCTCCTTACATATTTATTGTCCTTGTATACTTATCTATTTATATTTTATACATGAAATGTTCCATTCACATAAACCACATTATTTGGCTTCCCCATTTGGGAGCATTCATTTGGACATTATTAAATGAGCCAAGTATTCTCTCATTTCCCTTGGGAGACAAACGACTACTTTTTTCTATATTTCATATCATACCATTTCTCCCACTTGATTTTATTTATAGAGTATTCCTTACCATTGCTCTTATATATTTATATTTTATGTGGCATTTATCTTATGACACTTTCTTTATCACATCCACACTAATTTTCTAGATTTTTACATGATCACATATTACATGACATTTTTCATATGAAACTAAACATTCACATCTTCTACACTGTTTCATGTCTTGATCTTACATGATAACACTTGACACATGACCATTTTATTCATATTATTGCTTGTCTTTGTATTGGTCACAAAATTGGGATCAATCATTGTAAACTTTTTACATGATCTATAATATATGAAGTTAGATGTCTTTCCCTCTTGGGAACATATCTTGCAGTGCATATGACAAACACACACATATTTTCTCCTTAGAGGCCTTTCAATCACCACACATGTAATGCTACTCTTAAAAATATTGTGCCATAATTTCTTAATTTATTATCATATGAGTGAGTGTAGGATCATGATGGGCCAAACTATACTTCTAAGTGACAATGGAAATATAGAAAAATGGAGTTAAGAAACTTCACATGAAAATTTGAATAGGTTATTAACACATTTTGGAAATATATGTAGGAATAAAATTTGTAGTAAATTGAATGTAGTTTCTAGGCTACTATTTTTTTTTGGAAAAAAAAGTAAATTTATTTGGTGAAATTTTGAAATTTTAATGAAGCACTTATAATTTTCAAAAAAAAAAATATGTCATTTTGGCCAACCTAAATATGAATTTTTTTTTAATCTTTAAATATAAGTAAAGGACACATGCCTAAATATGACATTTTTTTTAATTTTTTTGTAAGTAAATAATGAGTTATGAATTTTCACTAGGATTTTTAAATATATAAAAAATATTTTTTTGGACAACCTAACTTGGTCAAAGAAAATATGAATTCAAATTTATTGATTTAACCTATAGCTAGTGAACATAGAGTGTGACGTGTCTTAAAAATTAAAAGGTGAAACGGTTTCACATTTATAGATGTTTAATCAAACTATCAATTAGGACGTCAAACATAGTGTGTGTAGAAAATCATTAAAAATTATTTATTAAATTCATAATCAAGCATATCTTGTATTTTTTTAATATTGAAAATTTCCTAAAAACCCTCTTCCTTTCATCATATTTAGATTAAAAAAATGTCGTCAACATGAAAGGTGAAGTCCAAAAAAGAGAATAAAACCTATAAACACAATGGAGCATACATTTTAGGCTCGGCACTCCCAAGCCTAATTCCAAAGATTTCCCAAGGTAAAAACCAAGGGAAAAATTTTATGTTAGAAAAATGGATTTATGTTTCCTAGAGGGTTTTTTCATTAATTTTATGTTTTTAAAAATGGAAATTTGTTTCTTAGAGGATTTTTTCATTAATTTTATGTTTTTCAAAATAGATATGCATTTTTGCAAAATAGATATCATTTTATTGAAAAATGGATATCTATTTTAAAAAAGAAACCCAAAAAGCACGCTTTAGTAAAATGGACATAACTTTTGCATTACTTATCAAAATTTTGATTTTTTATAGGTGGTAGAAAGGTGGTTCAAAGATTTCTATAATGAATTAGGTGGTTTTTCTATTTTATACACCAAAAATTAATTATTATCATTTTAAATTCATCCTTTATTTTGAAAATTCAATTTCTCATAGCTTTTGCATACAAAGTTCTTTTTGTGATTTTTTTGCAACAATCATCTCAAAATACTTGAAACATTGAAGGAGTAATCAATAATAAAACATTTAGATTTTTTGTACTAATGAGTAAAAAAAAATTGTATAAATCATCATAGAAGTCTTCCTTGTTGTCTTTGATCCTATGCACACCTTTCCCCAAGTTGACCTAGGAGAACAAGTGTTCCCTTATAAACTCTTCCAAGGTATTTTAAATATCATTAATCATTAGATATTAGAAAGGAGTAGAGAATATGAATATCAACTAGGTGGAAAGAGAAATATAAATAGACATTGTGTAGGGTCAAGTCCAAACTCAAAGGATGAATCCATAATTTTGGACTTGATGTAGATCACTAAACTTGACCCTAGATAAATCACAAGATCAACACAAAATATAAGACATTAAACTAATAGGAAGATCATACTTTGGGAAAATTAAATGATATTATAAAATCTTTTTTTAATGACACATTCTTTGATCATCAAAATAAGTACCATGTTTAATTATTTACTCTCCATACCTTATCATTCAATATTGGAAAACACTAGCTCACATAATTACCCCCAAATCATTAATATGTTGTGATTTTGAATATCATAAAACAAAAACCAAGGTGAAATTACACAAATTACATGCACACAATGTAATCCAAATGATATTATAAAATATTTTATTAGAATTTACATAGAAGCCTTGCTTATATAGGTAAGGTAGTGAAGGTAGGATGGTAAGACACAATGCCTAACTACCCCTCCAAAGATGGAACACTTGTTAACTCACTTGACAAGTATTCTAGTGAGTGGAAAGTGTGCATGCAAGAGGTGTATCACAAAGTAAATACATGTGTCTCAACCACATGAGGTGAGATAAAACTCTAAAATACCTAAGTAAACTTAAGAAAATATGAATAGGTCAATCTAGAAAGTGGTGACAACTAACTAGTTGTTGGTATGTGGCGACTAATCATGCTATAGTGAACACTCTTCATGTATCCTCACCAAGGTTCAAGGCTGGGTCAGGCCTCAGGTAGGGGTTCAGGGGTAGCAACCCCCAAGAAAAAAAAAATCTCCTATTTTCTTACTTTGTCATCGACAAGATAAAAAAATTGACTTTGTAGAACCCTAATTCTAGAATCTTCTAAAAAGCTTGTAATAAGTGGTTGGGATGGGAGTTGGAGTAGAGATTTTTTCATGAGATTGTAATATGTTTTGCACTGGATAATAAAATCATTGAATGGTTGTGGTTTTGTGCATGTAGCCCAGATTGGGTGAACCATGTTAAATTCTTTGTGTTGTCTTGTTGCTTCTATTTTTTTTGTGTTTTATTTATTTGTTTTATTGTTCAAATCTACATTTAACTGTTAGATATTTGCCTTCTAACCCTAACAAGTGGTATCAAAGCAAGGTTGTGTTCAGTTATCCTTTGTAGGAAGGTCTCACAGTTGAGTGGGAGTAATGGAAAACGAGGGTAAGTTGAAGGTTGAGAAGTTCAATGGGAAGAACTATCAGTTATGGAAGATGCAGATGGAGGACTACCTCTATCAAAAGGATTTATGGCGGTCATTGGAAGGGAAAACCAAGAAACCTTCAGCAATTTCTGATGAGGACTGGGATATTTTGGACAGAAAGGCTCTTGGCAGTATCTGTTTATGCTTGGCACAATCAATGGCGTTCAATATTACAACAGCAAAGACAACTCAAGAGATGATGCAAACACTAGCGAAGTTATATGAAAATCCTTCTGCTTCAAATAAGGTATTTCTTATGAAGAATTTATTTAATATGAAAATGGTAGAAGGTTGGTCAATTGCTGGTCATTTAAATGAGTTTAATATTGTTACCAGTCAATTAGCTTTTGTAAATGTAAACTTTGATGAAGAAGTTAGGGCTCTTTTGATTCTGTGTTCTTTTCTTGAAAGCTAAAATAGCTTGGTAATGGTTGTTAGCAATTATGCTTCTAGTTTGAATACATTGAAATTTGATGATGTTGTTGGTGTTATTTTGAGTGAGGAGATTCATAGTAAAAGCTCAGGTGGAACATCCACATCAGGTAGTGTTTTGAATGAAAAAAGCAAGCGCAGAACAAAGGAGAGAGGAAACATTTCTAGAAGTCATGGGAAGTCACGAGAAAAATCAAAGGACAAAAGTTCCCAATCTAGAGACAAGAGGGATTGTTGGTACTATGGTAAGTTGGGTCATTTAAAGAAAGATTGTTGGTCTCAGAAAAATAAAGGATACAAAAAATAAGGAAGTAAAGAGGTAAATGTGGTAAGTAATAAATCTAATGAAGATGCTTTGATTCTTTCCCTTGATAATGTTGATGATTCTTGGTTGTTAGATTTAGGGGCTTCATTTCATGCTACCCCCCATAGAAGTTATTTTCTTGACTATGTCCAAGGGGATTTTGGGCTAGTTTATTTGGGTGATAATGAACCTTGTCAGATTGTTGGAAAGGGAAGAATCAAGATTAAGTTGTAGAATGGGAATCATTGGCTACTACATGAGCTAAGGCACATTCCAAGGTTAGGCAAAAATTTAATTTTTGCAAGGTAACTAGATGATGAAGGTTGTGTTGTTACATTTAGTGATAAAAATTGGAAGGTTACAAAAGGTGCCTTAGTGGTAGCAAAAGGTGTGAAAGTAGGTACCTTATATCTTTAATTGTTACAGAGAAAAGTCAATTTTCACGAACAGTTGTTGTAGTTCAGCAAGTAGAAGATGAAACAGTGGCTATGGATTTAAAACATCACTATGGCACAATAGACTTGGGCACATGAGTGAAAAAGGTATGAAATTACTTCATTCAAAGAAAGTTTTACCAGGTCTAAAATGTGTTAATATGTATTTTTGTGAAAGTTGTGTGTATGGAAAACAAAAGAGAGTTAGTTTTCTCAAGGATGAGAAGCAAAATAAAAATGAGAAATTGGAGCTTGTGGATACGGATGTATGGGGACCAGCTTAGGTATCTTCTCTTGGTATCTCTTAGTATTATGTTACATCCATTGATGATGCAACTAGGAAGTTATGGATTTATTTCCTTAGGCATAATTTTGATGTATTTGAAACTTTTAAAAAATGGAGAAGCTTGGTTGAGAATGAGACAGGTAAAAGATTAAATTGTCTTAGATCTAATAATGGTGGTGAGTATTACAGCAAAGAGTTTGAAGATTATTGTTCCTCTAATGGTATTCGTAGGCATAAAATAGTTTCAAGGACTCCACAAGGAAATGGAGTGGTTGAATGCATGAATAGGAAAACAATGGAGCATGCAAGGAGTATGAGGTTGCATGTTGGGCTGCCCTTAAATATGTGGGTAGAGACTGTAAACACTATTGTTTATTTAATTGATAAAGTTCCTTCTACTCCTTTGGGTTGTGGTATTCTAGAGGAAGCATGGACAAGTGAAAAGGTGAGTTATTCTTTTCTTTGAACCTTCAATTGTGAAGCATTGCACATGTATATTCTAAAAATATAACCAAGCTAGAAGCTAAATCAAAGAAATGTATATTTTTTGGATATGGCATTGATGAATTTGGTTATAAGCTTTGGGATTTTGAAAATCAAAAAATTGTGAGAAGCAGGGATGTCATATTCAATGAGAGAGTGTTGTACAAATATTATTTGCAGCAGCATCAGAAGAAAGAAAATGATTATGCAGTGTTGGGTGATACTCCAAATAATGATGTTCCAGTGGTTCCTCATGCTCCGCAACAACAGAAATAAAAAATACCACAAACTCCAGTGAATATTAGACGATCTTCAAGGATAAGTAGACCTCTAGAAAAATATTCTCCCTCCTTGTATTCTATTTTATTAACTAATGTTGGTGAACCAGAACATTATGATGAAGCTATGCAGGTAGATACCAAGGTTCAATGGGAGCATGGAATGGAAGAAGAAATGGACTCCTTGCTGAAAAATTAGACTTGGGAATTATGCAAGTTTCCCGTAGGTAAAAAGGTTTTGCCAAAAAAATGGGTTTATAGGTTGAAAGAGGAGGATGGGGGTAAGAAAATATTTAAAACCGGGTTAGTTGTAAAGGGATTTGCATGGAAAAAGGGTATTGATTTTGATGAAATATTTTTTTTAGTTGCTAAAATGACTTCTATTCGTATTGTTTTAAGTATTGTGGCTACTAAAGATTTGCATTTAGACTAGCTTGATGTTAAAACAGCCTTTCTCCATGGTGATTTGGAAGAGAAAATATATATGGAACAGCCACAAGCATTTGAGGTCAAAGGTAAGGAGAAACTAGTGTGCAGATTGAAGAAAAGTTTATATGGCTTGAAGCAAGCACCTCGGCAATGGTATATTAAATTTGACGGTTTTATGGTTGAGCAAGGCTATAGCCGGTGTAATTCAAACCATTGTGTTTACTTTAAGAGGTTAGATGATTCTAGCTACATTATTTTATGTTTATATGTTGATGATATGCTTGTAGTGGGGTCTAACATAGATCACATAAAGGAGTTAAAACAACAGTTAGCAAATTCATTTTCTATGAAGGATTTGGAAGTAGCAAAACAAATCCTTGGTATGAAGATTACAAGAGATGGGAAAAATAGAAAAAAAAAACTATCTCAGGCTGATTATGTTGAAAAGGTTTTATAGAGATTTCATATGGAGAATACAAAATTTGTCAACACACCTTTTCCTAGTGATGTCAAATTGACTAAGGATATGTCTCCATAGACACAAGCGGAAAAAGAAAATATGTCCAAGGTACCGTATGCTTCAACTATAATTAGTTTAATGTATGTCATGGCATGCATGAGACCAGATATTGCACATGACGTAGGAGTTGTTAGTAGGTATATGATTCATCCTGGAGTTGAGCATTGGAATGCAGTAAAATGGATTCTCGGGTACTTGAGAGGTACATCCAACAAATTTTTATGTTTTGGGGGCTCTAATACTAATTTAAAAGGCTATGTTGACTCAAATTTGGCAGAGGATATAGATACTAGGCAGAGTACCATAGGTTATGTATTTACAGTTGGTGGGACAGCAGTGAGTTGGATTTCTTGATTACAACAGGCAATTGCTTTATCCACCACGGAGGCAGAGTATGTTGTTGCAACAAAGGTAGCAAAGGAGATTATATGGCTGAAACTTTTCATGGAAGAGTTGGGCAAACAGCAGGCTAAAAATCACTTGTTTACATATAGCCAGAGTGTTAAACATATTGCAAAGAATTATGCCTTGCACTCTAAAACCAAACACATACAACTGAGATATCATTTCATTCGGTCAGTGTTGGAGGATGGATAGGTAAAGCTAGAAAAGATACATACAGATGCCAATCCAACAGATATGTTTGCAAAGGCAGTGACATAGGAGAAGTTGAGCTCCTCTTCAACTTCGGTTGGTCTTCATGGTTAAAATTATATCAAAGTGGTAGGGTCCAAGGTGTTTATTTCAAGTGGGAGTTGTAAGTGTAGCGGTGTCATCCAGGATTAGTCTCCAAGTGGGAGATTGTTTGGTGTGGAGCCTGATCAGTCTCCAAGTGGGAGATTGTTGGTAAGTGTTGATTGATCAGTCTCCAAGTGGGAGATTGTGTGGTTCGAGGGTGGCAGCCCCTGAAAAGTAGGGGTTGGGGGCTGTAGCCCTCGAGAAAAAAAAATTCTCCTATTTTCTCGCTTCGTCACTAATAAGATAAAAAATTGACTTTGTAGAACCCTAATTCTACAAGCTTCTAAAAAGCTTGTAATAAGCAATTGGGATGGGAGTTGCAGTAGGGATTTTTTTGCAAGATTGTAATATATTTTTGCACTGGATAATAAAATCATTGGATTGCTACAGTTTTGTGGATGTAGCCCAAATTGGGTGAACCACATTAAATTCTTTGTGTTTTCTTGTTGCTTCTATAATTTTTCTGTGTGTTTTATTTCTTTGTTTAATTGTTCAAGTTTGCATTTAACTGTTAGATATATGCCTTCTAACCCTAACACTAGTTATATAATTTAACTCTATCTTCACTAACACCCCCTCCCCTTAAGTGAAACTTAGGGAGTAATATAAACAAGGATGATGATGATGGGTCCTGACTACTAGTCATGTTAGGCACCCATATATAATGCAATCTCTCATAAAGTGGAGAAAAGGAGAAAACCTGGTGGGAACAAAAATCCTCTCCAAAAAATAGATAATAAAAATGTACAATGAATGTTTCCCCCCATAGCAAAGAAAAGAGAGATTGTGTATCACCTCTAAAAGGGGATGCTCAAATGCTCCATGTGATGTCCTGCTAGAAAGAATTTTTGGATGCTTTCAATGAAGTGCCTCTATAATTTGATGCAATAGGAAATGGTGGAGGGGATGAATTATCCATACTAGATGTAGAAGAATGAATACTTTGGAGCAAAGTGGTAAAAGGTGTAAACATTAGAGAAATGATAAATCTTGCAATTGCAATAACCTCTCTACTCTATGAATCTTGAATTAGCACTGAAGTGGATGTGAACTCAACTATCTTCTCTAAATCTATGAGTTGATATACAAAAAGAAGATTGTTGGCTTTAGGAACAAACAAGACATTATGGATATATTGAGTACATATATCAATAGTTTATTGTCCATAAACACACATGTAAGAGTTGTTTTCTATCAATATTTTGGATGTATCACATGGATAGAATGACATGAACACTTCTAGATAAGGATACATATGATGGGATGCTCCAGATTCAAGAACCCATATATCAATCTTAGAAACTTTAGTTGCCATAAATGATTTTCCTTTAGATATATATCCTTTTCCTTAGAATATTATGAACTTGATGAAGACTCTATGATGGATGTAGGAGCACCTTGTTGCTCAAGTAGATGTATAAGATGGTGAATCCTTTTATTCATGCACTCATACTGATTATGACCATATTTCTTGCAAAAGGTACACTTCACTTTTTATTTCTTAGGTTTCCCTTGATTAGAAGAAGTTTTAGTGTGATTGGGAGTTTTTTTATCATCCGTAATTTCCTTTTCCTTTTGTTTCTCACCTTTTTTTGAAGTCTTATGTTTTCTATTTCTTTCTATGAGGGCTTGTGACTTAAAAGACTTAAAAATTCCCATCTAGATTAACTTATCTTGATCTCTTGTCAAATATACAACAAATTCATCTAAGGGTGGCATTTTTCACTTGTCTCTAAGAGATTTTTTGGTACCATAGAAGGTTGAGACAAAGATAGAGTATTTAGGACTTAACTTGGAAAGAATAGAAAGGATGAGTTGATATTCTTTCTTTTTTATGCCACATTCTTGTAACTGAAACCTCAATGATTTTAATTTTGTGAAATAGTCCTTCAAAGTATCAAAATATCTTGGACTCAAACTAATGAGTTCATTTTCTAGGTTGTGAATTCTTAGTTCATCAACCTTCCTAAAGAGTTTTTCTAATGCTATCCAAACTTTATTGGGTATTTTCAAGGCCTCTACATGGAATAAAAGTTCTAGAGATAGGTTAAGACACAATAATCCAATGGCTTGATCACACTTATTAAACCATTTTTCCTTATCGTTCATAACATTTGGTTATTTTTTGTTCCCATAGTTACCATATATAGCCTTTGATTCTTTAATAAAAGATAAATTACCAATTTCCATTCATGATAATTGAATGGTATAAGTGGTTTAATGACTTTATTAGACTCCATGCTTAGTAGGTTTGTTAGAAATTTAGATGTGCAAAATAAAGTACTGAAGAGAAATGTGGAATTATTCAAATATAAGACTCATGGAAGTTATCAAAGGTACAAATCAAGGCACCCCCTTTGATTCAATGTTAGTCCCCCCTTGAATTTTACACTTTATAACTTAGTGCATAGACATGTCCAATTTGGAAAAAAAAAGGAACTTTGTAACAATAGTTTGATTTTTTTTCCAATGGATCAGACTCAAAATTATTCACTTTCACAAAAATGACACTTGATTTCGAGTTTCCAATCAAAAGATACAATAATTTTATTATGTGCCTATTTTTCTTTTTAGAAAGGAGACTAAAAATGTATTTAGATAAAATAATTTTTAAATCTTCATGATGCCAAAGTTTTTGTCATGGAAAGAGCTTTGCATAGACTATTCACAATTGAAAATGTGACTCCTTGTTTGCAAGTTATTCGAAAATGAAAAAAAGAACCAAATTTATAAGAATTTGACGGTTCATAAAAAATACTAGCTTAAATTTGACAATTAGCAATAATTTAAAAATATATTAACAATTTCATGAAAAAAATCATTGGAGTGTTGACTATCAAAGAGGGAAGATTGGCCGGTTTAGAGAGCACAAAATTTGGAAGTTGTTGGAGAACTATTGACATCATTCGAATGGATGTTGACCTAGTTTTATGTGCTAAGGGTGTGTGTGAATGAAGCTATATGTTGGAGTGCTAAGACAAAATCAAAGGCTAGTGGATTTGATAACAACAATGACTTCAACAAAGTAGACAATAAACCTTGATGGATGACCAATTTTATCCAAAACAAGTCGTAAACTAGCAAGACCGAACCGCCTATGAAAAGGTTGAACAAGTAGAAGTTGTTGTAGGTGTGAATAGGAGGGAAACACCCATGCCAAAAATATATACCTACAACAAATCACCCAAGATAAATATCTACCCATGGTTGTGTTGAGTTATTTTCATGACCCCAGAGTAATACCTTATGCAAGTCAAGCTATTTGAAATGGGCATTGTACTGACGGAAAATGTATCCCTTTACATTTTCTCACTTGTTTGGGCCCTCATAGTTAAATTTGAATTAATTGTTCCTTAATTTAGTGTTGTAAATTGTATCCCTTTACACTTTCACACTTATTTAGGGCTCCCTTAATTAATTGAGCTTAAATTATGCCTTAATTGTCCCTTTAATTCATTTTCTAAGCCTATTTAATTACATTTTTCAAAGAGGAAACTTGAAATTCATTAATTCCTAAACATAACACTTCTTAATGAGCAATGTGTGTCCTAGGTTTATGGACCTGGGACCCATTCACCCATGGGTGAATGGGTCCTCCCTAGACCTTAGGACCTAAATTTAAATTATGTTTTTGGTGGTATTTTAACATATTCAAATATGTGATTCAATGTCGGCTTGTGATATTTGAATTTTGGGAAATTAAGGATACATATCTATAAATATAAGGTTATTTAATTATGTTTCACCTAGAAATTTTATGAGACTTCAAGAGTAATTCAAGAGAATTTTGGAGAAATTCAAAGGCAGATTTATCAGAGTTTTATTTCAGCATTCAAGATCCAATTGTCATGCCAGACTCTTCTTGCATCATGCATGTTTTTGGAGCTAACATTGTGATGTAGGTTTCATGATCAAACCAAGCATTCAAAGCACTATTTCAAGCAAGATCCAAAGTTCAAGATCCATATCCATTGAATCCATTTCATGCAAGTTGCAAATTTACATTTCAAGGTTTATTCAAGGGTTTGTTGTGTGGTAACATTGCTTTTCCCATTCTTCATTCCCTCTTTCATGCTTTTATTGATTTAAAGGTTTAATTACCAAAAAGAGGTTTGACCAAGGTAAACCCCCATTCACCAAAACCAAACAATTTTTCCCTCTCATGTTGTGTTTGAAAATCTAGGTGGAAGAAAGCTTGATGATCTCTTGAAGAGAAAATTTGAAGAAGTTGAAAAAGTTGCAAAAGTTGTCATCTTACGAAAACTCATCTACAAAATTTATTTTTGACATTTCGACACTGCCTCTTGGAAAAATTGGAAGATTTAGATCTATAGCAAAGGCTCCTAAAAGTTGCAAAGAAACCCTGATAGTGGACCCATTCGCCCTTGGGCGAATGAGTCTCAGTCAGCCTTTGAAAATTCACTTTTGGTGACTAGTAAACACAGTTCTTCCCTTCTCATATCTGCAATTTAATTTCTAGTTCTACTTATTTTGAGTTTGATATTGTTGTTTCAAGTTTAATTTTGCATAATTGGGATAGTTTACTATTTTTATTTTTTTCTCCCAAAAGTTCTTGGTAAACCTAACTCCCGTCCTTCAGTCATAAGGAAATCTGCAAATTCACACCTTGAGTTGACTCACCTAAGGGTTGTAAGCCAATTCTTTGTGTGGATCTCCTTTCCTAATTAAATGAGTGAGAAATGGGTCCCTAAGTGGTTCATCAATCCCATTTTGATAACCCACCTACTTTTCCACCCTTTTTAGGAATGCACTAATTCTATCCAAGAAATAGAGTAAAAATGGCTTCCAAAAAGGATAGTGTAGTTTCCCTCCCGTTTTCTTCTTGTTAGTGTGAGATCGGTATTTTAGCTTCATCGTTTCCTCGTGATTGTTGTGGTGATTATTTTATGGCTCTAAATGATGTGTACAAACCACCACATGTTCAAGATGAGGTTCCTTGACATGTCAGTTGTTGGAATTTTGTATATGTATATGCTTGGATATATCAGTATGCTTTAGTTCAATGATATGCATTGTTTATGCTATGATTAAATGTGTGTGTGATATCAATGTTCAAGAAATGGTTTTTATGATAGATGTATAGATGTTATTTATGCTTATGCTATTGGACCCCATTGGGTGATTATGTTGTGCTTTGACTATATATACATTGAGTAGGTACCCTTGATGTACATTGAATGGTTATAGGTACAGGTTTTTTTCTCCACTTGGCTACATAGGTTTGAGTTATTCCCCAATAGTGGTTAATTCAAAGATGTCACATTAGGCCCCCTCCCTATCCTTTACCTAATCATACTCGAATTGAGTACACTATGTGTCATGTTTGACCTTATGTGTGTTGGAAAAACAAGGATAGACAACTAAGAGGGGGGGTGAATCAGTTGTCACAAAAATTTAAACTTTTCAAACTTTACTTAACTTAGTCTCAGATCTGATGAATAAGCAATTAACCAAAAAAAATTAACACATCAGAGAGACAGAGAACACCAAGATTTTTTTTACGTGGAGATCCTATTAGGGGAAAAACCACAATGGAGGTCAGTCCACAATAATATACCCTATTAAAAGTATAATGAGAAATAATGGGAATGCACATGCATTTAGGCACACTTCCTAGAGCTCACTACTCAAATACAAAAGAGGACTCATTTTCCAAATAAAGGTTTGGATTAAAACCATCCAAATTGTGAACTGAAAAAATAGCTTCTACACAAGCCTGATTACAGTTCCAGTTAAGCACAGAAAAACCTTCTTCACTCTTCACTCAAACTTCTTCACACTTCACTCAGTCTTCTTCACACTCTACTCTGCAATCGAATGGTATTCGCACATACACACATGGGAGCACACTGAGCACACTTTACACCAATGAAACAATCACTCTTATATATCTGCAACAAGAGATTACATCAACAACTTTGTCGGCCAGAAAAATAAAACATGTTTACAATACCAACCCAAATTTACAATTAAATTTTCAATGTGAATCCACCAAGGTCGGCCACAACATAGTGGAGACCCAAATTAACAACTCCGACATGAAAAAACTTCAATTAATTTCACCTCGAAGATCCACCACACATTACACCCATCATGTTGGCCAAGAACATGAGAAACCAAACATACAGAGAAAAATATTCGACCACGAGCACACTGATCAATGTGGGCATACCACAAAGATAGATCACAATCTATAAACATCCAAGAACACCAAGAAACAACAAAGAAACATCTGCAGCAACTAGAATTACCAAAATCACACAAACTTCACTCAAGAACACTAACAGAGACCACAGAAATACTGTCAAACCACAAAACAATTAAATCTTCATGCGGACCTCTGAAATTTTTGGTAGATGATCTAGATACTCTCAAAAATAAACCCTTTAATCTTCAACATACAGAACAAGATTCCTTCATGACCTACAGAGTTCCACTAGGAACCTGGAACACTTTCTTTTACAATTTTCTCAATATCCTCGACATATACAGCCTTCAATATACCAAATGCTAATAGTGTTGACATCAATGACAACCACATATCAGCAACACATCCACAACATCCAACAATGTGAACTTAGATTTAAGTTATGAATTATTTTAGAATCTCTTTATGTTGTGAAATGTCAATGTGTTCTTGATTTAAATGATTTCTTAATTTCATGCTTTTCCATAAATATTTAATAAGTTTCAAATTTTGTGATTTAATCATATTTTAATCATGGAATTGGATTAACATGAGTATTAAATGATAGTTAAATTACTTTTTTTTATAGTAAACAAAATGCTAGGAATTTAAATGATTTCTATAGTGATTATTGAAATATTTTATGTATTTTGGGAAAAATACGGGAAAATGAAAATATAGTTAAGTTAATTAATTTTGGAAAAACCCTAGGGTGAGAATGTCTATTTGTGCTCAATTTAATTGTATGGATTTAAATGACTTCAAAAGATTGAATCTGAGTGTTTTACTTATATTTGACAATTTAAAAAAATAAAATTTAAAGAAAATAAAAAATTAGACAATATGAAAAAGGGAAAAGGAATAAAAGGAAAAATAGACTTAGCTTTTGAATTATTATTTTTTCAGAGGATTTTTTCTCTCAAAAAGCCTCTTCTTGTCCAAGTTTTGAAAATGTGATTGGGAATGCAATTGTGAATAGATTTGAATGGGATTCAAAGCAATGAGATAGGAATGGGAAGGGGAATGTACTTGTAAGTTTTTGTATGCATTTGATTGGCGTGCTTGAGGTATTCTTCATTTTAAATTTGGTCATAATTTGAATAAAATTGTTAAATTCTTCTCCCTTGCTCATTTTATTTCATTTCAAAAGGTTGAATTAGAACTAGGGGAGTGTGAAAACCTCTCAATGTATTTCGTTTGAGCAAAACCCATGCTATTTATTTTATTTCATGAAATTTTAAGAATATTTAATAATATGGGGTTATAATGCCCAATTTTTTGGAAAATGCGTGAAATGTGAATTTTATGTGAAAAGTGTGTTGTTGGGAATAATTGGAGCAAAAGAGTATATTTAGATTTTTGAAGAAAAATTTAGTGGAGTTTGCATGTAATTCCTAGTTTTTGGCATTTAGAATTAAATTGAAAATTTGAATTTAGAAAGTAAAATTGAATGATTTATTTTGGGGGAAATTAAGTCTCCTTAATGGATTCTCATAAGGAATGTTTTAAGCTTATGTTTTCAATTTTTTGAGAAAATAATTTATGCCATGTGAATATGCATCATTTTTCGTGCCACTCATTAGTGAGTGTGAAATAAGATACTAGAGAAGGTTATGGGAGTGGCTCCTAACATACGTCCCTAACCCAAACTGTTAAGTAGGCTAAGCACAGGTGGGGAATCATCTAATCAAATGATAATTAATGAAACACGAGTAATTAATTAAGATTTTGGATGCCTCTCTCATGCCTTTAGTGTTAGTAAAAACTAAGGATGTTTGGGAAGACATGCCAGCTTAGGGAGATTGGGTCTTGTAAGATCGAGTATCATCATCCATATGAGAGGAGTACTATTTTCTGCAGGTGTCATACCTTTGAGAACCATAACAACACTCCCTAACTAGCTCTCTAGCACCTTACCCTAGTTTCTTGTGTGTGTGTTTTTGATAGTCAAAATAACATAGCAACATTTAAACAAAATATCTCTACTCTATTTGTCCTGAAAAAGACAATTGATCTAAAATCACCTATCTTCACAGGTCTTTGTAGTTGGTTCTCAAATATGTTGTCATCATTCAATGGTTCATGTAACTATAATGTTCAAGGGGCCTGTGTTGGTAGAATAGTACAAACTGGGTAGTACAAAGTAATCTAACATGGGGGGTTTTAAATAAACAGAAAAAGATCGATCAAAGATTTAGAACAGTGTTGGGTAAAACTTATGTAATCTCTTTACAGATTACAAAACTTGATTTTTGGTGCAGGAGCACCAACACCTTGGCTAGGTGCAATAAGGTTAGTAGGGTAAGATTAGATGGTTTTGAGTCATGGGGTATTTAATAAGGTCTAGTAGACCATTTTGATGTAATGTTTGAGTCTTTTGTGTAAATGGGTCAAAATATGCAAAATGTTGAAAAATTGCAAAAATTGCAACATATGGAATATTTAGGGTCTTTGGTAGTTTAAGGGGTAGTTATGGAAGTTTTGTCATTGGAATGGATTTTTTGGGCTTTAAATAAGTCATTGCACACATTCAAGGGGGGAATGATGTAAGATTTGAAGAATTGAAGAAATAAATATATTGTTTCTCACGTTTTTACATAATTTTTAGAATTTTCTTGCATTGGTACAAGTCATACAAGGGTTCTCATGGTATGAAATGACTATGGAGAGTTATTATATTGTTTCTACTTTCATTTGAATCCATTTTGAAGGATTTTCATTGAGTTTAGAGGGTTTTATTGACATTTGATTAAAATTGTCTATGCACTGCCATTAAAGGAGGGTTTGAAAGTCTAAAATGTAGTTTTTGACCATTCCACCCATTGTATGCCACTATAACTCGATGGAATGGTCTGATATGATGTAAACTATATGTGTGTGAGTTTTCGATATAGAGGTGGACATTTGTGACTTTTTAAGGTGATGCCCTAGTTGAATTTTTGTGCATTTTCAATGCAAATGAAGGTGTAGAAGTTGAGTTTCTGTCAATTGATGTTATGGCTGGCCATGTGAAGGTTTTGTGAGCATTTTCAGGTCTAATGGGATGTGTTCCAAGTGGTTTCAAGGTTTTGTGAGGTGTGGAGATGTCATTTTCATTAAACCCTCCTAATTTGCAAGCAAAAATGAGGGTTTCTAGTTTTGTGGTCTTAAAATGCATGATTAACTCAAGATGCCATTGATTTAGATGTTTTATGACATATTGATCTGCTGTTTTGAGGTTGTGAGTGAATATTTCATGATTGAAGGGTAGTTGCTTTGTAAATTGGACCAATTTAGGCCTAGTTCAAGAGGGCCAGTCATAGAACTCTTATACTTTCTGAAACAAGTGTTTAAGAACTTCTAATATGTTTGAAGAGGCCATAATGGGTATCCAAAAAGAATTTGGTTTCATGGGTGTGAGATGTCTTTGAAAATTTATGCCTTGTTTTTTAAGTTTGGACAGTTGATTGACATTGAGGGTGAGTTGATGTTGGATAGGTTGAATAGGGTTTCATGGCCTAATCCATTGTTGATATTTGATCAATTTGAGTTGGTCTAGAGGTCCACCATTTTGTATTGCATCAATTGGTATCAAAGCGAGGAAGTAGATTCTTGCAGGTGATTGGTTGAAGGTTGGAAGTTGAAAAGACAACATGGCAGAAGAGAAGGAGATGTTGCAAAGTAGGGAAATTTTTAGAACCAGATGCAAATGCAAGAATAAGGTATGTAATGTGATGGTATATTCTGGTAGTTTGGATAATATGGTATCACAAGAGATGGTTGACAAATTGGATTTGGAAAGGTTACCTCTTAGAACCCTTATTATATTTCTTGGTTGAATGGTGAACATTCTCTTTTGGTTAAGGAGTAATATTTTGTTGAGTTTCAGATTGGTAGCTATAGAGATAGGCTTCTATGTGATGTGATACCCATGAGTGTGTGTCATTTATTACTAGGGAGACCATGGCAGGTTGAAATACATGCCTTGTATGATGGAAGGAATAACACCTATCAGATTGAGAAGGATGGAATATCTTTTAGATTGACTCCATTGGTGGAAGAGGATGAAGGACAGAGTAAGACAGCAAGAGTGCTTATGCAGGGAAAAAGAGAGTTCATAAGGTGTGATGAAGACAAAAATAGTGTAGGTGTAGCCACTACAAAGAAAGAAAATGTTGAGACAGCAAGGATAAAGAGCACAGAGGATGATGAGTTGGTGAAGAAATTAGAAATAACAGAAATTAGGAATGAATCCTTTGTGAAGATTCAAAACAAGTCTGAAAGGAAAGGTGGGCTTAGAAAACAAGTTGAGATTATGGTGGGGGCAATTTTGTGCCCCTTGTTGACAAGGGAAGATATGACAGAGGTACAAGGTAATCTGAGTTTGCAATGTAATGTCGATGGTTTGATGATAATAATTGATATAGGAAAAGCCAAAGGTGAATTGGTGGAGAAGATTCAAAGTAGGCATGATTATGGCATGACAAGGATAGTACTTAGTCCTTTGGGTACAAGGAAATTCAGTGAGCAGAAGAGGTCTACAAATATAGTCTTTTGTAAGTTTGAGAATGCAGTGATAATGGGGGCCAGAAGCTTGACACAAGATATGAGGTTAGAAAGAGCAATGAGCCAAAGTGATTGGCAAAGGTTAAATGAAGAGTTTGTGAAGATTGAGAGTGGAAAAGGGATAAGAGTCACCCCAAGTGGTGAAGAGGTCTCCATGATGGAAGAGGTTGAGATGTTGATAGAGAAAGGCCAAGGAAAGGCCCAAGATGAGTTGGTTGTGAAGGATCCATGTGTGGTGGAGTATGATGACAATAAGGATGGGACAATGTTAGGTCCTTTGGGAAAAAGGAATGTTAATAGGCAGTTGAATGCTATTGTGACAGAGGTTGTTGTGTCTAATTTTACAAGACTTACGAGGATAGAGGATTTGGAGATGAGTATGATAAAAAAGAGGGAAGTAAAAGTTGGTATTTTGCAAGGCCAATGGAGCAAGTTCATGTATGTAGCAAAGATATTGAAGGGGAGAATGGGTAAGTGTTTATTTGCAGGTATATCATCAAGTTTTGATGAGAGGATAGTTGGAGGACATGAGACAAATCAATTTGGGAAGAGGAAAAAATGCCAAGTTACAAGGCAAGAACAAATGGATAAACTTGAGGTTGTTCCAAGAGTGAAGATGAAGGAAATCCAGGTTAGAAGTGGTAGAGGTCTATTTGTTGATACACCAAGGTGTACTCATGATAATGCAGTAGGTACAGGGTATGAGACGATAGGGAATTTGATGATAGTAAATCTGAGACAAGGTATGGTGATAGGAGCTTCCTTGGAGAAAGGTAGAAGGCAAAAGGCAAGGGTAATAGTGAAGGTGAACCAAGGAACGTATGGGACAAGTTTGTGTGTAGGTACCAAGGGAAATTTTGCATCAAAATATGATGTTAAACAGGGTATTTGTGGATTGGTAAAGTTGCAGCAGAGTAAGAGAAAAGATAGGACCATTGGAATGTGGTATGGAGCAAGGCATCAACACAATAACAAGAGTGAAGGTTCATCATGCAAAGAACTAGGTGGGAGACAAGAAAGATGGAGCAAGCAAGCAAAACTCATGAGACATGAATACTTTTTAGGGGGGGTGTATGGTGCAGGAGCACCAACACCTTGGCTAGGTGCAATAAGGTTAGTAGGGTAAGATTAGATGGTTTTGATTCATGAGGTATTTAATAAGGTCTAGTAGACCATTTTGATGTAATGTTTGAGTCTTTTGTGTAAATGGGTCAAAATATGCAAAATGTTGAAAATTTAACAAAAAATTGCAACATATGGAATATTAAGGGTCTTTGGTAGTTTAAGGGGTAGTTATGGAAGTTTTGTCATTGGAAGGGATTTTTTGGGCTTTAAATAATCCATTGCACATGTTCAAGGGGGGAATGATGTAATATTTGAAGAATTGAAGAAATAAATCTGTTGTTTCTCGCGTTTTTACATAATTTTCAGAATTTTCTTGCATTGGTACAAGTCGTACAAGGGTTCTCATGGTATGAAATTACTATGGAGAGTTATTATATTTTTTCTTCTTTCATTTGAATCCATTTTGAAGGATTTTCATTGAGTTTAGAGGGTTTTATTGACATTTGATTAAAATTGCCTGTGCACTACCATTAAAGGAGGGTTTGAAAGTCTAAAATGTAGTTTTTGACCATTCCACCCATTTTATGCCACTGTAACTTGGTGGAATGGTCTGATATGATGTAAACTAGATGTGTGTGAGTTTGTGATATAGAGGTGGACATTTGTGACTTTTTAAGGTGATGCCCTAGTTGAATTTTTGTGCATTTTCAATGCAAATGAAGGTGTAGAAATTGAGTTTCTATCAATTGATGTTATGGCTGTCCATGTGAAGGTTTTGTGAGCATGTGTAGGTCTAATGGGATGCGTTCCAAGTGGTTGCAAGGTTTTGTGAGGTGTGGAGATGTCATTTTCATTAAACCCTCCTAATTTGCAAGCAAAAATGAGGGTTTCTAGTTTTGGGGTCTTAAAATCCATGACTAACTCAAGAGGCCATTGATTTATATGTTTTATGACATATTGATCTGTTGTTTTGAGGTTGTGAGTGAATATTGCATGACTGAAGGGTAGTTGCTTTGTAAATTGGACCAATTTAGGCCTAGTTCAAGAGGGGCCAGTCATAGAACTCTTATACTTTCTGAAGCAAGTGTTTAAGAACTTCTAATGTGTTTGAAGAGGCTATAATGGGTATCCAAAAATAATTTGGGTTCATGGGTGTGAGGTTTCTTTGAAAATTTATGCATTTTTTTTAAGTTTGGACGGTTGCTTGGCATTGAGGGTGAGTTGATGCTGGATAGGTTGAATAGGGTTTCATGGCCTAATCCATTGTTGATATTTGATCAATTTGAGTTGGTCTAGAGGTCCACCATTTTGTATTGCATCAATTTTCAGCCATAGTTATGCGAGGTGAAATCTCTCCTCTAAGAAAGGGGAGGTTCCCTTCTTACTACTTACAGAACTGAAAAGTAAACTATTCTAATATATACACTATACAAATCATATGGGGGTGTGTCACATTCATGATTCTCTCTTTTTTCAGAGAATATGTTTTTAATGCTCCGTGATTTTATATTTCTAGATGCAATACAACTCTAAATAAAATCTAAGTAGTAATACCAATACTACTACTTGTCAAACATAGTCTAGAAGTACTAGTGTGATAAAAATACAAAACCAAAAGGCTCATAGAGGCACAAAGTCATTTTGTAGTCTTCAACGATGAATTCAGAAATATAGTAACCAGCAACGTAAATGAAGCACAAAGTCTTCAATATACCTTACAAATAGATCCACAAGCAGCATGAACAACTTCAAGTACAAATCCTTAAAGATAACTCACCAATATTATCATCAATCACGTGATTCCAAGTAAAAGGAGTAGCACAAAGTCTACAAAAATTATCATGAAATCCTTTCAATCTTAATTCATAAATCACCAACAATACAATTCAATAATAAGATAAACTTACGAGAATGACATAAGAACATTCATATACGTTTAAATTGACCCAACTCAAAGTTTGATATGCAATCTATTCTTCTTTATTGACTTGAAAGTGATTTTCACAATTAGAACTCAAAGTTTTAAAATTGCTTCTCAATTGGGCAGCACCTCATTGCATAAGACAAAAGGTTCCTAATACAATAGAATCCTCTCATATTTATAGATGAAAGAGGAGAGCTAATGTAGGAAAAAACCCTAATTAGACTTATTCAAACATGATGTCCATGAATGTAGAAGAACATCTTCATTTTTACATGCAATTACATTTTGCAAAATGGCATGTAAAATGTCAAAACCTATTTACATAAAGCATAGAAAAAAGCATGAGAACTATCTATCTCTAGAATTGTAATAAGACTTTATGGTTCCTTGTTCTTGTCTTGGAAGTCTTCATACTTCTTCTTGATCTCCTGCAGTGTTGCCTCATCTGTTCCAATGGTGTAGTCAATGATTGTGTGAACCTTTGTGATAGACTTCTTTGCAGCAGAACAAATCTTCTTGCACCTATCTAGATGTCTCTTGAGATTTTCCAAGGTTGGTTGTATGCCAACAAAAGCATCCATTGAATTTAATGAGAATGATTCATCCTCCAATTGTTTCTGAATAGCTTCCTTGTACATTTGGACAATATTGCTTGCCAAGAGAAAGGTATTATCTTCATCAAGAAGCCTCTTGGGAAACTCTTTGATTCTATTCACCAAGATAACTCAATGTTCTTCAACATCTTCCTACACTTATTGAGTATCCTCAATGAGATTCTTGATGGAAAGTATGTAGTTCTTAATTGACTCCTTAAACTCCACAAACTTTTATTTATTGGGAATGACCCCTACTTGTACTAACTTACTCAATTTCACTTCCTTTAAATGTAGCCATGATTCAAGATTTTTCTCAATCTGCTTTTTCTCATCAGAAAGTGTATACACTATCTTATCTAACTCTAGCTTCATCTTGTAAATATGAGAAAACTTCTTTGTAGCAACAATTATGTACTTTGAGCCCTCTTCAATTATTCTATCGACAAACTCATAAATGATTTTACCTTTTGAAACATACTTTTCCACCTTTTCAACAATTGGTTCCTCAATATTCACCATGGCTATAGGTTGCACACTCTTTGATGTTCTTGTGATTTTCCTTAACACCGATGCATATTTTTTAGTTCTTTCCTTGTACATGACCCTAGCTTTCTCCATCTTATCAAGTTTGTATGCCAATGCATTAAGAGACACTTGGGCATCTTCTTTGGTGCTTGCATTGGTGACTTTCCCAAGATCAATTCTTGTCATGGTAAATTCCTCCATGTTGACCTCGTCTTTTCCTTGTGGAGGTGCTGCAATATCCACATATTTATTTCTAGATTTATCCACATGCAATCTAGAGTGAATCTTTTATTTTTTCTTCCCTTTGGATTTTGGAAGTACTATATCCTCAAGATCTAACTCATTAAGAGAAACTATATGCTTCTTTCATTTAGAAACTTGTGAGACTAACCAAGAAGGAATAAATAAAGTATTACCTTCTTGACCTTTTGACAATTCTTGTGTAGCAGTTGTATCCATAGAAACAAGTGTTGTAGTCACAATTGGGTTTGTTTCAGTCTTCACTACTACAAGAGTTGGTAGATTTGATGTTTTCAGCAATGATTCTCTCATAAACTAATCAAATTCATCTTGGGATGTAATATCATATGATGGCAAAGACAAACTAGGAATTTATGATGGGGAACCTAAGGAAACATCAATACGTTGTAAAATTGATCCTATGGAAGGAGTGGAAAGAACTGAATGCACTAATGGGGGAATTGTTACTTTAAGTGCATTCAAACCAACTGTGGGTGGAGGTGAAGTAGGAAGAGGTGGTAGAGGAGAAGTGAGAAAAGGAGTGTGAGGTATTGTAGTAGTAATAGGTGATGATGTATGTGGAGGATCTTTGAAAATGTTCTCTTATGGATACAATTGCATTTCCTCATCATACCTTTCTTCTTCCCCATTGCCTTCTCCCTCTTCTGATTGCTCATCTTCACTAGATCTTTGAATTCTTCACTTTCATCTCTTTCTTCTTCTTCTAGCTACTCCTCTGATGCAAGCTCTAGTTCTTCTTTAGCAACTTGTCCCTCCTCAATAATATGATCTTCAGTAGTGTGCTCCTCTTCAGCAACTTGTGTTGTATTCTTCCCACAGGTGAATTTTATTTTTGGACCTCTATGTGAGGAAGAGGGGGCAGCACCTACTCTATGTTTGGTTTGAAGCTCCTGTTGATGGTTGGCTTCACCTTCTGATACTTCTCCTTCATATTTTGTCCTAAAGGACTTCAACTGAAAACTATGCTCCTGCAACCATTCACCTATGTTGTGCAAAATAGGAGCAAGTCTTTGCCACATTGAAATGTTCTCCTTTTTGGACCATTGGATTAGAGGAAAGGGTTTACTTGCAATATCTTTTTCATCATATGCAAAGTTCAAAATGTCACCAGGATCTTCAAAAAAAATTGGAATATCTTCCAAGGTTAAATCTCTTATTTGTTCCACAGTGATTCTATAGAAGTCCATTCTCCAAATGTCTTCCTCATCTCTACATTCCACCCATATGTCTTCAAAATTATGCACATGACTATGACCTTTCTTGATTTTTATTTTTATATCTCTATAGTCAAAATCATACATATACATGTATGACCTTATAGTCATAATGTGCATCTCTACTACCACTGATTTAGCCTTTTGCACACTTTGAATTGAGTATCTTCCAATAGCACACTTATCATAAGGATATCTTGGTAACATATGTGGGTATCATGTATAGCACCCTACTCTCAAATATGTAAAAGTAGGAAACTGCAAGAAAATACATCCAAACTTGTTGACAACTTTCCATGCGTCGTTAGATACTATTTTTTTTCTAGAGTTGGATCAAATAGGAAAAGAAAAGGTGAAAATAAACCATCATTCTCTCTTTTTAAATGCTTAATACTTCCTCTCAAATTGATTTGAGAATAAAATTTATACACTGGTACAATACGCATATTCCCTTCAGTTGATAATCCTAGAAATTGTCTCATGACATCAATAACATACACTAGATAAGAGGTCATGTATAACTTCAAGGTTGTTTGCACATTGATTAGTTGTTCATGAATCTCATCACTAATCTGTGTACCCTGGTTTATGTGTGCCTTCTTCCTCTTGATGATTCTAATATATTTGTACCCCTATTCTTGGAAATTAGATGAGACGGGTAAGACTTTCACCCTGCTTAGAAGAGTGATCATGTCTCAAACATCTTTTTTGAAGTCACTTTGTGGAAGACCTTTGGGCCATCTAGAAATGGTGGGCCTCAAAATGTTTAACCATTGCAAGTTGATTAGTTGCTTGGCTTTGTTTTAATCTTTGTCATAAACCTCTTGACCTTGTTGAATGGAAATACTTGTATACCTTTCCATGTTTAGGACCATGAAAACTATGTCAAAGAATTTTGGTTCCAATCTCATCATAATTTTCCCAGAAGAATATATCACTCCTATCATCCTTGATATAGTGTGAGGAAACTTGTAGGAAAAATTTTGGGCAATGAGAAGCTACTGGAAATGAAGCCACTCAATGAAGATTGTTGTGTAAAATTACTTGCATGTCCCCTTCCAACGGTTTCTATTATGTTTTCTTCACAAACTCATCCATGTCAAGGTGACCAATTTTCCATGTCCTTGATCTCATCGATCTTGGAGGTTACCACTGTGGGTGGGTGGACACCTTGATATTTATACATCATTTTATTTTTCTTGGAGGATGAAGGAGATTCCTATGTTGTCATTAAGAGTGCAAGAGATCACTGGAAACCACCTTCGAAGAACACCCAGGTGATAGGAGTTGAAGGTAACTACAAGGAAACATGGATTAATTCAATTTTAGGAGCATATGCATTATGGAAGCAATGGGAATGCATGAAACCAAGCAAGAACTTTGGAGCAAGTGGGCATGAGCTATGAAGCATGAAAAATGGAGAAAATGTGGAAGGAACAAATTTCAAAAAGAAATTTGGAATGATTTAGAGAGTTAGTGAAATCACTACTTTTTGTGCAAGGGCACTGAAAATCAGCACCCTTACATTTGGAAGAACCTACATTTTGTGTAATAGAGTTGAAAAATAATGCTCTTGCATCTCTTGGGAAGACTTAGAAATAACTATGCCTAGTGCTATTTTTTAGCACCTTGACAAATCCTAGATAGGCTATCTTCATACAATGGTGATAAAAATTGATGCTTAGACATGTCATTTGAGGAGTCTCTTTCATGAGAAGGTGATAAAAATCAGTGCCTTAACAATAAGGAAAGGAGTTGTGCTTTGTAGGAGTGGTGATTTTCATCGCCTTCTCATTTTGGATTTAAAAATAGTTTATGCTTGTTGAAGCAGAGAAAATCACCACCCCAACACATGGAAAGGATCTAACATGTGAAAAAGCAGTAAAAATTGATGCTTGGACATGTGCTTCAAACTCTTGTAAAAACAGAAAGCTAAGGCATAAAAAATCAATGTCATAACACTAGGGAGAAAATATATGTGTCAGCAATAATTTATACCACATATACACATGTCGTTCAAGGAAGAAAAGAGTATATAGCATCAAAAATTGATGCCCATACACCTTGAAACCAAACAAAAACATTCATAAAAAGAACCAAAAAGAAATCTACAGCATAAAACCCTAAAGAAGAATGCTTGCAGAAATATAGAACAAAAACCCTAAAAATAAATGAACACAGGAAAAACATAAATGTATCCCCTCAAACACAAGTAACGTGAAGAACATTTGCATAAAAATGAACAATCAAAATGGGAACAACAAAATAAAGAAACAAGAGAGAAAACACAATGTACCTATGAGTACAAAGACAGTGAACCCTAGACTGATGAAGAAATAGAAAACATGTGAAATCCGCCAATCCAACACTTCGAGTAAGGTCTCAAATGTAGAAGGAATGAGTTAGAAAGAAGTAAACAATTTTAACAAACATAAAATGATCTAAAAATGGCTTAAAAATCCATTTAAAATATTTTAAAGATAAGTCATTAATGAACTATAAGTTCATTAATGCCTGCATGTGTGAAGGCAGGAACATGTAGGGGTCATGATTTTCACCACCCTTACACATTCAAAACTTGACACATCACAAACATGCATATGTGGTGAAAAACACTACTCCAACATGAAACAACTTAAAACAAGACAACATATGCAAAAGCGCTGAAAAATAGTGCTCTAACATGTGAAGAGTGAGAGATGAAATGTAGTGGCACTAAAAATAGTGCCTCTACACTTAGACATTTTTTTGTTAAAACTACTCATGTAAGGGAACTGAAAAATAGTGCCCTTGCATGGGCAAAAAAAATTTAACTCCCGGAGAATGAAAATCAACAAAACATTTGTTTTGAAGGTTTTCAAAAAATGACGAAAGATAAGCGCTCAAAGGGACAATTCAAGGCTTAGGACCACACATTAAAGCCAATTAAAAATTTCCCCATTTTGCATGCTTAGAGTACATGTGTCTACAGAACGGACCAATTTCATAGGGGGTTATCCCATGAATTGAGCGTAGCTGGATTTGAGGATAACAGTAGGCTCTAATTGGGGAGTTTCCTTCGTTTGTTCTTTGAAACGAATAAAGGGAGAAGAAATCTAGAGTCCAAGTTCCTTTATCCATCCATCGGGCATAGAGTCAGGCGACAAAAATAAAAAAGATGCAAAGACTATACAAATATTTACATAGAACATTTGTCACCTTATTGAGTAAAGTGTTTTAGATGATGCCCACTATGTGGAAGAGAAAATGGTGTTCCATCTTTGTATGCCAAAAGAAAGTTACTTTCACCATGTAGTTGATGAATCTTGAACAGTCCCATCCATAGTGAATCGAACTTTCCATGCATACTTTTTGGCTCTCTTCTCTTTTCCCACAAGAGAATGAGATCACCAACGTAAAGTTGCAAGACTTTTCCTTCTTGTCAAAAATATTTTTCACTTGTTCCTGGTGCTTCATAATATAGTTCACCACCTAAACTCATTTCTCTCCAATTTGGAGAGATACATAATTTGCTTATCAACTGAACTTTCAAAGGTCTCATCCTCAATGGCCTTGGCCAACTTGAGAGTGGGTAGTTTCAATGTAATGGGAATTTCAACATTCAAACCATACAAGAGTTGAAAAGGGGACATGCATATCGCCCACTTTGGAATGATCCTATCTACCCACAAAGCATCATACAACACTTTGTGCCACAAATGTTGATTCTCATCCACAAGCTTGCAGATAATAGTCACCAATTTTTTTTTACTGGATTCAGCCTGGCCATTACCTTGCAGGTAATAGTTGAATGAATGCAACAATGTAATACCATGCTCAAAGAAAAATTCTATGATCTCACTTGACAAGAATGTAAAATCATTATCAACAACAATTTTGTTCAGCACACTGAACCTAGATATAACATTTTCCTTCAAGAAATTACACACTACCTTCGAAGTAGCATGCTTAACCGGTATTGCCTCCACCCATTTGGTGAAGTAATCAGTTGCAGTAAGGACATAGCTATGTCCTGCACTTGAAGTTGGATTCACTGTGATAATGAAATCAATGCCCCATTATTTAAAGGGCTCTTCGATGACGATCGGTTTCAAGGGTAGAGGTGTCGATTTTGGTTTACCCACGAACTCCTAGCATAGTTTTTTATTTACACACCCATGAGTACACATCCTAAAAAAGTGTAGGCCAATAATACTCCACCCTCAAGATCTTGTGGGCTATAACTAGTGTTGAGAAATTTCCACCACATGCAAAATTCATGAAAAGACTTCAACAATTTTCCTTGTTGCGCCTTATCAACACAATGTAAGAAAGTACCATCCAAAGTATGCTTGTACAAATCATTATTCCATAAGACGTAACTTGTTGATTTGAGCTTGACGGTTATTTTCTCTTTAGGATTCAAGTGATTTGGACATCTCCATATGTGAGGAAATGAGCAATGTTTGAATACCATTCATTAGTAGTACTAACAAACAACACCATTGGAAATTCATTTGGACTTACCTCTTCAGATTCTAAAACTTCTTCATCAGGATTATTATCAGCAATGAGCTAACATAAACCTCGCCCACACACTAGCTTGGTGGGCTTGATTTCCATTTCATATTCCTATATTTTAGAAATCCAATTGCCCCTCTTTGTACCAAACTCTTGTTGTGTCAAGATAGACTTGACAGTTGAACCTAGAACCAAGGCTTTGACATGGTTGTTAAGAATGTAAAACCTAAAATGCTTTACTACCTTAACCACAGAAAAAGCATGTTTCTCCATTTGGGAATATTATAGCTCATGATACTTCAAGGGATAGCTCATGAATGCAATTGGGGATTCAAACCCTTTAGTATTCTCATGCACCAAGATTGTCGAGAGTGTATGCTCAAAAGCATAACTGTACATGATAAACTCCTTTGTGTAGTATGGGTAGACTAACACCGATTCATGAGCAATAGCTTCTTTAATATCATCAAACACAACTTTTACTTCTACATTCCAATGAAAATTAGTAGTTTCTCTCATCATATTAACAATATGATGAGTCTTCTCTACAAAATCTAGTACAAATCTTTGCAAAAAGTTCACCTTCCCAAAGAAAGAATGAACACCTTTCTTACTTGATGGAAAGTAAGAGATTGAATAATTTTGACCCTTTCAGGATCAATCTTGATACCTTCCTTGGACACAATGTGACCAAGAATTTTACCCTTTGTAACCCCAAAAATTGACTTTTTTGGATTAATGGAAATTCCATGTTGTCGACATCTCTCCAAGATTTTCCTCAAATGATAGAAATGTTCATGACATTTCTTAGAAAAGATTGTAAGATCATCAAGGTAAACTATGATGAACTTACTTGGGACATCATGGAAATCCAAATCCATAGCACATTGGAATGTGGTGCTAGCATTGATAAGACTGAAAGGCATTCTATGATATGCAAAGGTACCCCATGGCATTGTAAAGGTTGTCTTGTATTGATCATCTGGACTAACCTCTATCTAGTTGTAACCGAAGAAACCACCTAACATTGATAGAATCTCAAATCCGGTCACTGTTTGAAGAACTTGATCCATCACTGGAAGAGGATAGTTATCTTTCAGTGATAGTTGATTCAAATTTTGAAAATCCACACAAATGTGGATCTCACCGTTCTTTTTTTGAATAGGAATAGCTATCCATGTTGAATGATGGATAGGAAATATAATTTGTGTGTTCAACATCTTCTGAATCTCTGCAAGGATAGTTCCAAAAATCTTTGGATTATATTGCCTTTGCTTTTGCTTGTAAGGCAATTCTCCAGCTTTGAGTGGAATTTCATGCTAAACCTCCTTTGGAAGAAAAGATTTTAGATCTTCATATGAATATGCCAAGACATCCATATATTCTTGTAATAATTTAGCAAATTGTTTCTTTTCTTCAACTATGGAACACTTTCCAATATTTACCATCTTAGGATCTGCTCCAGTTCCTAAGTTAATCTTCTCAATATCATTTGAGTCAGAATCTTACTGTTGCTTCTTGACATAGCGATCATGCTTGTCAAAAAGTCTTTCAAGGGATACCAACCCCTTAGGAATTTTATTTCCTTTGAGCTGCAGAAATTCTTCATCTGTAACTGGATCAACTTCAGACATAGACTCTCAAGGTGGAGAATCACTTCCTTCAAAGTATAACTCATCAAAGTTTTTTGCCTTTTCCCAAAATACAACAATCTGATGATCATCATTAAAAATCTTCCAGTTATTTGAGTTTTCAGGAACACTTGGGCAGAAGAATAAATCAATAGTATAGGTAGGACTATGAAAATCCTTGTGTGGTATCAAGAGTGTGTCTAAAACTGGTAAGGAATCAGCTCTGTCATTGTATTCCCTTGGAACTACAAAAATGTCAAAGGCATCAAACTCCTCAATACAATCCCAAATGATATTGTGATAATTCCTTAGTCTGTCAGTCTTTGTTTGATACAAATTCCTTATCTAGCAAACCACCAACTCAGCATCACCTTGGGCATGAAGATTATTGATCCCTTCTTACTTGCAACTTGCATTCCTAATAACAAAGCTTCATATTCAACTATGTTGTTAGTATTGTCAAACTGCAATTTGAAAGAAAAAGGAAAGATTTTCCCTTTGGGTGATACAAAGACAAATCTAGATCTTGAACCAATGGAAGAACAATTTCCATTGAACTCAATTACCCAAACATCATTTGGATCACCAAGACCGGCAGCATCAAAATCCGTAACTTCATCATCTAATGAAGCTTCATAATCTAAGATAGACAAATCATCTGAATATGATTCATTTTGTGGTGAAGATGATCCAACACTTTCTGACTCATATTTTGATGAATATTTAGTATCTTCATCAGTTTGAAGATAATAGGTACCAATGCCTGAAGACTCAAATAAAATTTGAGCTCTGGGATCATCAGATTTTGTCACTAAGAATTTTGACTCCCTTTCAGGAACCAACTTTTGCATCACACCCTTTACGGGAATTTTTGCCTCTAACATATCCATATTAATCTCTCCTCCAACATCTTTACAAAAATTACATCTAAGGAGAATTCCATAAGATGTTGGTACATCTGCTACCAAGACTGTCATCTTGATCTTCTTTTCTAGATACACATCAAATGCAAACTGTGCATCCATAATCTATCTAATTAAAGGTACTTGCTTGTTTTCCATAGAGAAACAATGACTAATTTTTTTTGTAAGATTCAAACCCAAAGTAGTGGCTACCTTGGCTGGCATCACATTGTTTGATGCACCAGAATCTTTAACACAATTACTTAACTTAAAACCATTAACAAGTAAGGAAATAAAGAATGGATCAATACGTCCTGAAGTAGCTGGAGGAACAAAAACTAGGTTATTTTATAGTGTTTTTTGTTTTGGGGCAGCAAGAACATCAGGAGATGAATCCCTGCTATGAGTATTTCCTTTATCCCTAACAAACTTGACAAGCCTATCAAATTGGTCAGGATTTGCTTTGAGTTATTTCACTTCGAACACTTGGATCTTTGTCTTCTTTGCATGGTCAATGATGTCAAAAGCTTGGAAAGAATTTTAAAAAGAAGACTTAGTAACTTCATTTATGGGTTTAACAAAGGGGACACTAGTCTTAAGAACCTATACATTGGCTTTTGGATCAGCAAGAACCGCAAGAGGACAGGGAGCAATTACTTGTTTGTTTATTGTATCTTTTGGTTGCTAAGGCAAAGGAGATCCTCTTTTTGCAATCGTAACCAGTGACTTTTCCTTTTCTTGTGGAACAGTAGCTTGAGCTTGATCAAGCTAATTTTGTTGTGACCACGTAAAGATAGCATATGTATCAGTCACCAAGTCCTCATCATCAGATTTTTTTTTTATTTGAAAATAGCCAATATTGGAGTCATCAGCTAGGTCCATTTCCTCATCTTGAAATAGTTCAGCATTTTCTTCCATGGGATAATCTAGTTGTGCGTACTCATCTTGTTTAGCTTCATAATACCCCATTGTAGTATTGGTAGGTGGGGTTTCCAAAGCAAGCCTTCCTTGTGGTGTAGGAAGATGATTCTGATTTATATTCCCAAAGTAATTGGGGAAAGTCCTTCTTGGAATATCCTTGTAAGAATTATTATTAGAAGCTTGCTTCTTCAAATCCAACAACTCACTTTCCAACCTTTGAAGCATAGGATCAGCAAATATGGAATTGGTATTGGAGGATGGAGAACTTGATGCTTGTCCCTTTCTATTTATATTTGTTCTTATTTCACCGGCAAGAATCAAATCATCCTCAAGACTTGTAGCTAACTATTGTGATGCTTCAACATCAGCAAGAACTACCCTATGCAAAATGAAACTCGCCTTAGGAAGTTTTGTATTGATGAAGAATAACTTTAGATTATGGGTCATTGGTTTTGCCTCTATGGGAATCATTGTCACTAGCTTATTAAACTTGGCCACGAAATCACACATGGGTTCATGAGCCTCTTTCCTCATGGTTGTAAGCTACACCAACAAGGCATGTGTGTCTTCAAAAGGTTTGAATCTTTCTTCAAACTTAGTACAAAGAGTATTCAACTAGTAAACAAAGTAGGAGCAAGAGTATAGAACCACTCAGCAGCTACTCCTTGTAAAGTTTCGGCAAACAACCTCACAGCAACATCTTCATGCTCAACACCAAGAACGCCGCAAATAATGTAAAAGGTAGCAATATGTTCATCTTGATGTTGCTTGACATCACCATAGAATTTTGGTATGTTCTTCCCTGAAATATGTGGAGGTTCATGTAAGGGGTTGGCCAAACTGAGAGGACCAAAAGCATTACCCCAAGGTCCTGGAGGTGGTTGAGCCATGGTGATTTGAATAACAGGTATGTGAATTGGAAATCTATGGAAGATAGAAGATTCACATGGAAGTGGTGATCTTAACATTCGTGAAGGATAACTTTTAGTATTTTTTAGCGGTGACCTTGCTCAAGGAGGAGGAAGAATATTATGTCACTACAAATTGGAAAAATGGATCCACCACTCCTTGTGCCCTTAAACCTTGTGTATAACTTTGATCAGCCAGAATGTAGATTTTAAAAATAAAAGAGAACTTAGTAATAACAATATACACAGGATCACAATAAGATACTAGACTACATATTCATGACAATCAAAAGTGTGAGGCTTTGATTGCGTGCTTTATTCCCCAACGGAGTCACCAAAAAACTGTTGGGTGAAAATTTTGTAATCTCTTTACAGATTACAAAACTTGATTTTCAGCATAGTTATGCATGATGAAATATCTCCTCTAAGAAAGGGGAGGAACCCTTCTTACTACTTATGGAACTAAAAGTAAACTATTCTAATATATACACTATACAAATCATATGGGGGGGTATCACATTCATGATTCTCTCTTTTTTCATAGAATACGTTTACAATGCTCCACAATTTTATATTTCTAGATGCAATACAAATATAAATAAAATATAAGAAACAATACCAATAATTCTAACTTGTCAAAGAATATTCTAGAAGTACCAGTGTGATAAAAATACGTAACCAAAAGGCTCACAAAGGCACAAAGTCATTCTATATTCTTCAACAAGGAATTCAGCAATTTAGTAACTAGCAACGTAAATGAAGCACAAAGTCTTTGATATACCATACAAATAGATCCATGAGCAGCATGAAAAACTTCAAGTACAAATCCTTAAAGATAACTCACCAATATTATCATCAATCACATGATTCCAAGTAAAAGGAGCAGCACAAAGTCTATAGAAATTATCTTGAGAGCCTTTCAATCTTAATTCATAAATCACCACCAATTCAATTCAATAATCAGATAAACTTATGAGAATGACATAAGAACATTCACATACATTTAAATTGAACCAAATAAAAGTTTGGTATGCAATCTATACTTCTTTATTGACTTGAAAATGAATTCACAATTAGAACTCAAAGTTTCAAAATTTCTTCTCAGTTGGGCAGCACTTCGTTGCATAAGACAAAAGGTTCCTAATACAATAGAATCCTCTCATATTTATAGATGAAAGAGGAGAGCTAATCTAGGGGAAAACCCTAACTAACTATTCATTTATTCAAATGTGATGTCCATGAATGTAGGAGAACATATTCATTTTTACATGCAATTAAATTTTGTAAAATGACATGTAAATTGTCAAAACCTATTTACATAAAGCATAGAAAAAATCATGAGAACTATCTATCTCTGGAACTATAAGAAGACTTTATGGTTCCTTTCTCTTGGCCTGGAATTCTTCATACTTCTTCTTTATCTCCTGCAGTGTTGCCTCATCTGGTCCAATGGTGTAGTCAATGATTGTGTGAACCTTTGTGATAGACTTCCTTGCAATAGAAAAAAATTTCTTGCACCTATCCAGATGTGTCTTGAGATTGTCCAAGGTTAGTTGCACATCAAAAAAAGCATCTGGACATTGAAGTTAATGAGAATGTTTCATCCTCCAATTTTTTTTGAATATCTTCCTTGTACATTTGTACAATCTCGCTTGTCGAGAGAAAGGTATTATCCTCATCAAGAAGCCTCCCGGAAAACTCTTTGATTCTATTCACCAATATAACTTGATGTTCTTCAAGACCTTCCTGCACTTGTTGAGCATCCTCAATGAGATTCTTGATGGAAAGTATGCGGTTCTTAATTGACTCCTTAAACTCCACATACTTTTCTTTGTTGGGATTTACCTCAGCTTGTACTAACATACTCAATTTCACTTCCTATAACTATAGCCATGATTTGATATTTTGCTCCATTTTCTTTTGCTCAATAGAAAGTGTATACACTCTCTTATCTAACACTAGCTTCATCTTGGAAATCTAAGTAAACTTCTCTGTAGCAATAGTTATGTACTTTGAGCCCTGTTCAATTATTCTATCAACAAACTCATAAATGATTTTACCTTTTGAAACATACTTTTCCACCTTTTCAACAATTGGTTCCTCAATATTCACCATGGCCATAGGTTGCACACTCTCTAATGTTCCTGTGATTTTTATTAACACTGATGCATAGTTTTTAGCTCTTTCCTTGTACATGTCCTTGGCTTTCTCCATCTTATCAAGCCTATATGCCAATGCATTAAGACACACTTGGGAATCTTCTTTGGCACTTGCATTGGTGACTTTCCCAAGATCAATTATTGTCATGGTATATTACTCCATGATGACCTCATCTTTACCTTGTGGAGGTGCTGCAATATCCACATATTTATGTCTAGATTTATATACATGCAATCTAGAGTGAATCTTTTCCTTTTTCTACCCTTTGGATTTTGGAAGTACTATTTCCTAAAGATATAACTCATCAAGAGAAACCATTTGATTCTTTCATTTAGAAACTTGTGAGACTAACCAAGGAGGAAGAAATGAAGTATTACCTTCTTTACCTTTTGACAATTCCTGTGTGGTAGTCGTATTCGCAGAAACAAGTGTTGTAGTCACAATTGGGATTGTTTCAGTCATCACAGCTCTAGGAGTTGGAAAATTTGATGTTTCTAGCAATGATTCTCTCATAAACCGATCAAATTAATCTTGGGGTAATATCATATGATGGCAAAGAAAAATAGGAATTGATGATGGGGAACCTGAGGAAACATCAATACTTTGCAACATTGATTCAATGGAAGGAGTGGAAAGAACTAAATGCACTAATCGGGGAATTGTTACTTTTAGTGCATACAAACCAACGTGGTTGGGGGTGAAGTAGGAAGAGGTGGTAGAGGAGAAGTGGGAAAAGGAGGAGTGTGAGGTATTATGGTAGTAATAGGTGATGATGTATGTGGAGGATCTTCGGCAATGTTCTCTTGTGGAGACTGTAACGCCATAGAAAAATGCACTATAGACAACAAGAGAAGATTAGAAGCAAACATGCAATGCAATATTAAAATCTAAGATGCAAATCTAAATGTTAAGCAACAAAGAACAAAGGAAGTCAAAAACGTAAACAAAACTAGAACAATCTCACCAATTTTGAACGTATTTCCATGATTCATCTCAATTTCCCTTCTCCATTTTGCTTGTGTAGTATAATTGCCCTCAGATTTTTAGTAAATTCGTGCAAGTATAGCCTAAGATAATGATTAGCAAAATATCGAAGATTTAAGACAAAGTGCTCTCAAAAGTCATAAGATTTCGCAAGAGATTGGAATGAAGAATGACAAATCAATTTATAGAAAATTGATTATTTGAACAACAGGTCAAGATTGAAAGATTAATGGATGGTTGAGATCGACAGATTAGACATGCATTCTGATAACTGACAGTGATGAGATGGGTGATTCGAATTAGAAATAGAATTAAAGATTAAATAAATGATTTAATCTTCAGTTTGGTATTCGAAAATAGAAGAAATATCTTTGCATGACAAAGATAAAGATTGATCATAACGACTCTCTGTTTGAATGCACGCACAAAACTTAATTAATTAAATAGGAATATTTAATTAATATGCATGTACACGCAAATGAGTTAGAACTGGAGGATTGCATGATCTGACGAAGAGATTACTCGAGAACCACTCAAACATCAAATCAAGAGTTAACTGAGCAATTAAAATAGATGTTGAGTCGAGTAAAAGTGAATACTTAGATAACTCACATAATTATCTAAAATATAGAGGAATGCGTTAAAATAGAATTAATGAATTAAATAATTCATTTAATTCAAAACTCAATATTTGAAGAATAATTAAATAAATAATATTTATTTAATTAAATGGTGAAGGGATTTTAAATGAATAATTAAATAAATAAATGAATTTATTTAATTATAGTTGAAATATGATAAAGGTAAATTAAATAATGATTTATTTAATTTAACAAGAAGAATAAGGTTAATTAGTAACATAATTAAATAAAAAGCGTTTATTTAATTAATCAGATGGAATAAAGAAAAGTGTGAATTAATTAAATAATTAAGATTATTTAATTTGAATTAATAGTTAAGATGAATTAATTAAATAATTAAGATTATTTAATCAATGACCATGAAGAATACGAAATATGAAGAATATGGAAGTCGCAGGCTTAAACCAAATTTCGGTGTCTACATTTGCCCCTCTTTGATACAATGTCATTTTAGGCATTGTGTCAAAGAAAATCTAAAAAAAAGAATATGCCCCAGTCATACTCTAGATTAAAACAGGTGAAGGTATGCCCCCTCGGGAAAATTGACAAATTTTTGAAATGTTCAGGAAATTTTGGAAATGCTCCCGATTAGTCCGTTAGATAGGCAGAAATGCAGTGCAGTTGACGGAATTGGGTTTGGGAATGGGAGGGACGGGTATGGGATGATAGAAAATGGAAGTTTATATCGCCAGTAGGAAAGAAATGCCACCTAAACCCTAGGTATATATAGGAATAGGGGTAAAAACCTATTCATTTTCACCCACCTAGCTTAGAGATTTGAAAATTTGCTCTGGATTGATAGCAACGATGTCTCCAGTTCCAGCCACCCATCATCACGGCTACAGGATCCGAACATACTAGAGACCAGCCGGCGCAGACCCCCCGGTATGGACTGAAAACTTGCCTTTTGAAAATTTTCTATTTGCGCGCATTTTAAGACATTTAATGCATTTTTAGTTATGCGTCATTTTTAATTTTGAACCGCATATGTATGTGCGAATGACGCATATGTATGCGAAAAACTGCATTTGAATTTTTACATCGGTCATCTAGAATAGGGTTTAGCAGTTAGATGCATTTGCTTATTTTTGATACGCATTTGACTTTTTGAAACGCATGTGCATATTTATAGCTGCATATGTGTATTTAGAAACGCATTTGATGTTTTGCAACACAAATGATAGTTTTGTGACGCATTTGATTATTATTAGCCGCATTTGCTTAATAATGACACATATAAAATTTGTGAAACGCATTTATGAAAAAGCGACGCATGTGTAGAAGAATGACGCATGTGCAAAATAACGACGCATTTGCATTTTATGTTAAAACAGTCATTTCTCACTAGAATAGATGATTGAGGCTGACATGAGGCATATATATAATGTTTTTGTAGGTTGTATTAGACCCTATTTATACACGGGAGTTGAGGCCCACGATGTTTCGATTTAGAAACAGTTTGCGGCCGGCCGAGCAACGGATCTATGGCATTTGGGTTTGTTGCATGTGACCGATATGCCCCAAATTCGGGCAAATCGGGGATTACTGACAGCGTTATGTGAGAGGTGGCACTCGGAGACATCATCCTTCCACCTACCGACTGGAGAGGCCACGGTGACATTAGAGGATGTATATAGGATACTGAGACTGCCTATTAGAGGCACACGGGTGGTCTATGATACTCAAAGGGGGATTGCTGAGATGTGCAGATATTACCCCCATGCTGATATTAGACAGCTAGGGGTTGATGATTATGAGATTAGATGGCGGGTGTTGGCTCAGAGGTATAGATAGTTAGACTGTCTAGTAGCGACCTTGATAGGCGATATAGTACTGCCTGACCGTCGAGGTCATGGATTTTCTGTGGGATGGGGGGAGATGTTAGTGGGCATGCTCGAGCACCGAGTTGTATATGTCTGGGGTTCTTGTGTACTTGGGATGTTGTACTTCCATCTTCACGATATTTCCTATAGAGAGGCACAGTCGATGAGCTAGGGTACCACGCTCCTGATGATATGGGCGTGGGAGCATATAGCTATTTTCAGACCACCTGTTACAGTAGACCTACCTCATGGAACTCCATACACCTTCCATTATGTGGGGGTGACCACACAGCATCATATTGGGGACACAGGCTACTTTAGACATGCTATAGACACCATGTAGGAGTTTACATGGAGACCGTACCTAGGCTGCAAGCAGTGGTCAGATGAGGATGAGCACTTGCCATTTTGTAGACAGGCACAGTACTTGGTGGGACGGACAGTGTCTCATGTGCACATTATAGAGCGGCAGTTGCCAGATCGGGTCTTGAGACAGTTTGGAGAGGTACAGGATGTACCTCGAGGGAGAGTAGAGTTTGCTCGGTCATCACGAGAGGTCCTGTTATGGGGGCCAGAGATTCCAATCGCCACTGCAGAGGCAGATATTGATGGGCTATAGGCACTTCCATGGGGATGGAGGGATGGACCAGTAGATCCAGGGACCACTCCAGCTTATGATCAGTGGTGGGCAGTACATAGGCCAATCCCCTTGACAGATCCAGACCAGCCAGTGCTGGTAGAGTGACGTGGGACAGGTCCTAGAGGCAGGTGAGGCAGAGGGAGAGGCCGAGGAGGCAGAGGAGGCCGTGGTGATGGAGGGGATGATGGCAGAGGTGGCTGACGTGGAGGCAAGAGAGGGAGGCATGGTCGACGGGGACGAGGGCCAGCCTTGTCACCGATCTGGGAGGAGGGAGGAGGAGAGAAGGATGTGGCTATGTTAGATGTGGCCAGAGGTGGTGAGGAGGATGTAGCCAATGGTGGTGAGGAGGCACAGCCAGCAGAGGCAGTTATCCCAGAGATCCTGACAGAGGAGGAGGCAGGTGCTGAGGAGGCAGGCAGAGAGGAGGGAGGCACCGAGGAGGCAGGTGGAGAGGAGGCAGAGGTTGACCTTCTGGGGTTGCTAGGTGCCTACCGAGGAGATGATGATGAGGATGATGATCATGAGAGAGAGATTCAAGATCAGATCCTGGAGGAGCTCAATGAGGAGGAGGATGGGATAGACAGGGCGAGACAGAATGAGAGAGGGACAGAGGAGCCAGACATGGATACATTGCAAGCCTAGGTTGCATCCTTGGAGGAGTAGATGAGAGTGTTGATGGCCGAGAGGGATGCCTATCGGGTGGAGAGAGACAGAGCATTGATGGACAGGGATCAGGCTATAGCTCGGCATCAGGAGACTGAGCAGAGGTTCACAGAGCTCAGAGCATTATGTACAGGACCATCAGCTGCATTTGCTAGAGAGTTGGTCAGAGCTGTAGAGAGGGAGAGGTACTATCAGGATCTGTATGAGGCAGAGATTCCACCAGAGAGACGAGCTCCTAGTTTCTCAACAGCACACAGTAGCAGGTCCCAGACCAGGACCCACACTCAAACAATCAGCACAGAGGGTGTGGATTAGCCACGTAGAGCAGGGCCATATGACAGACCTCCTTCAGCTCAAAGATCCACGGGTTCACATCATCATTCCCCCACACACTCCTGACATGATGGTAGTGGCAACTTAGGATAGGGGTACCATTTGTTGAGACATTGTATTTTGATCTTATAGCCTACGGGCTTCCATGTATTATTGATACATTATGACATTGTGATGTGACACATTTGAGCAATATATATATATGATTTTGGTGGCAATTCTATTGATATGCATTTCTATGTATTGATTATGCAATCTTTATTTATACATGTGATGTTTATATGATATGCCTATGTGATGGATGATTGTATGTACTTTATGATGTTTATATAGTTAATGAGATAATGTTGATTCTATATGATATATGATTCTATATGATGTTGATCCTATATGATTATGAGATGCAATATGATGTTATATGTAGATGACATGTGATGCTATACAAATGTAATATAATACATGTATTTACAGTTGCTTTGTACATAGAATGCTTATGATATGTATTATGTGCTGATGATTATTTATTATGCCATGATGATCTAGATATGAGATATATACATGTGCATGTATGTTTCTAACATGTATATTGATACAAGATGATATATAATGTTTTGTGTCACAGGACTCCGTCATAATGCAAGAAAGAAGAACTGTTAGTGCAGAAAGAAAGATCGAGAAAGAATGAAAGACAAAAGATAGATGTTAGTATTAGCAACCTTCGATATTTTGTTGTATCACAAAAGGTATTGCACTTTATCATCATTGGACAGGACTAATACAAATGGAGAAAAACACCATGATATGACATAGATCAAGGTGTGCAAGGTCATCCACTTGCTGATAACAGACAGTCGCAGACAAGGATTGTCATTAACTCATACTAAGGGCACAAGTTGCCCCAGTCTTTTTGTCGAGACAAACCACAGACAGCAAACAAAAGAAAAGATGGGTCATGAGACGTCATTGCTCCTCTAAATCCTTCATGGGACATCCTTGAGGAAACTAGTAACATGACTCAAAATCAAATTTAAAAAGACAGTCAACAGACAGCAGTCAAAGAAAAATAGAATTCTGATACGTCGTTGCTTCTCTAAATCCTTCATGGGACATCCTTGAGAAAGCTAGTAACATGAATCCCAGTCATCAATTCAAGATAAATTATACGATAAATAAGCCATAGAGTCAAAAAGCCAATAAAAATATTTTCCAAAACTTGATCTTGTTTGTTTGATTTGTTTGATTGATAAAAGGATTGTTTGATAGAGCCTGGTTTCAGGAGATACACATACCGGATAAGACTGTGAGTCTGGTTTCGATGTTATGACTATTTGTATAAGGCATGACAAAGCCTGGTTTCAGAAAGACATGTATCGTATAAGACGTTGAGTCAGATGCCGTTGATGTGATAACCTGTGTAAGGCTATGTTTAATTGTTTGACCTTGTCAATTATGCAAGAAGGACTCATCCTGAATAAGACATAGGTTGACTATTTTGATAATGTCTGTTTCCAAGAAGGACACATATTGTAGCAGACTGTAGTTAATCAATTTTGATTATTTTGTTTGGCAAGTTGTTTGATGTGACTCAGAGACATTACTGACTAGTTCACCAGACTGATGCATGACTTGATATGATGTGCAGACAATTGACTGTGTGTGATGACAAACCCTAAAGGACTAACCTAGTGCGGCCTCGGGGGCTCATCGATTGATGGCCTTTCCTACGTTATACACACAGAGACCTCGTAGTTCTACTTGACTACGACCGACAAGACTGACTACAAATAGAAGACATGTGTGAAAGTGAAAGTGACGAACCCTAATGGACTAACCTAGTGCGGCCTCGGGGGCTCATCGATTGATGGCCTTTCCTACATTATACATGCAGAGACCTCATAGTTCGACACAACCAATGACCTTGTCATATAGACATATGGATTAAATCAAGAATTTATACAAACAATCCTAAATGGACTGACTTTAATGCTCGGGGGCACATCGCAGATGGCCTTGCCTACATCCAGTTGAGGGCAACGTAGTTCGACAAACGACAAAAAGACCGACAAGCAAACTACTCTGACTCTATTTTTGGATTTTTGAAATGTTTTGATTTTTTTTTTTTTGAAGTTTTCTGATGTTTTTGTGTTTTCTTAGGTCATTTTGTGATGTTTGTGGGTTTTCCATGGTTTTACGTCTTCAACACAACCAATGTAAGAACCAGTATGACACGTGTCAAGTGTTTGCCCCCAGTCGGGTACAAGACCAATTGATTATGAATAGGGTAAAACGGGGGATACGAAGTGCTCTCGATGTCAATCGTTCCAAGTTATGGGAAAGACTACCACTTATTATGACAGATATATACAAGCGATGGACACGAAAGATAAGGGATATGTACATGGATAGGTATTATGTACAAGGATAGGTATTATGTACAGGGATAAAGGATATGTACAGGGGAGTGGGCTATGTACAAGGAAGTGGACTATGTACAGGTTAGTGGATTATAGACAAGGATAAAGACTATGTACAGAATAATAGTAGACAAAGGAGCAGAATTAAGCTACACATGGCGCCTGTTTGGCAGGTTTTCACCATGGTACGTATCCAAAGCGCCACCGAAGTGGTTTTCACTATTGGACGAATGATTTGTCTTTACTATTTTCTAGATTATCTAATTTTTTAGTATTACCAAGATGCCTGTTTGCCAGGTTTTCACCTTGATAACAATTTTTATGATTTTCTTATTTTTTTGTATTTTTGCTAATTAAGACAAAGGCTCCCAAAAGCTATGCGTAGAACTTCTTCAGATGCATGCTATTAATTGGTGAGGACAATGGTTCCCCTTCAGGAGTAGAGAGTTGGTATGCTCCTGATTGAAAAGCTTCTGTAACAACATAAGGTCCTAACCAGTTAGGTTCAAACTTTCCTGGTATTTCCCTTTCTGCTTGATTCTTTGGGTTCTCCATTAAAACTAGGTCACCAATGTCAAATTTTATGCTCAAAACTTTCCTGTTATAGCTATGACGAAGGCGATTTTGATATGCTTGGAGATGGTCCAATGCCTTCTATCTTCGCTCATCCAGGAATTCTAGCTCATGGAGTCACGACACTCGGTACTCTTCATCATCAATATGGCCTTTCAGGGATACCCTTAGGGAAGGAATCTCGACCTCAATAGGCAAAATGGCTTCCGACCCAAAAATGAGTGAATATGGGGTAGCACCAGTGGGAGTATGGATACTTGTGCGATAAGCCCATAAGGCAGGGTTAAGCTGTAAATTCCAGTCACGACCAGCATCATTGATAGTCTTCTTGAGGATTCTAATGATGGTCTTGTTAGATGCTTCCGCTTGGCCATTACCTTGTGGGTAGTATGGAGTAGAAAAGTGATGTTGGATATGAAATTCATCGCACAAATGACGGACTTCCTGGTTCTTGAATGGGCGGCCATTATCTATGATTATGGACTGAGGGACACCATACCGACAGATGATATAGTTCAAGATAAATCTAGAAATTTGTGTGTCGGTAATGTATGTCATAGGAATGGCTTCAATCCACTTCGTAAAGTACTCAGTGGTAGTGATAATGAACTTGTGTCCATTAGATTATGTGGGGTGGATTTTACCTATAAGGTCGAATCCCCATTGAGCAAAGGGCCATGGTGACATGATAGGATGAAGCTCATATGCTGGGGCATGTATCAAATCTCCATGAACTTGACATTGGCAGTATTTCGTTATAAAGACATATGAGTCTTTTTCCATAGTAGGCCAGTAATAACCCAGTCTCATAATCTTTTTGGCTAAGGTAGGACAACTAGAATGGGAACTACATATACCCTCATGCACCCCACGCAGGGTTGCTTGTGCTTCAGTAGAATCAAGACATCTCAGTAGGGTATTATCTAAGGCACGTCTATATAGGGTGTCTCCAACGATGGTGTATTTGGCTGACTTGCAGAGGAATGTCCTACATTGGTTATTGGATAGGCCAATGAGTATGACTTCAGCATGAAGGTAATCATAGATTTCTTTGTACCATGGGGAATCGGGACCAACAATATCACACACCATTTCAGAATCTGGGATATCGTAGGCTGGGACCAAAAGCTATTCGAACAAGAACTCAAACTTAGGCATGTTGTTAGGAATGTTAAGAAGTGATACAATCATAGCCATAGCATCTGCTGCCTTGTTTAAAACACAAGGTATTTGATGAAATTCGACTTTGTTAAAGTACTCTTTAAAGCTATCATCCATGCGCTTGTATGGAACAAGCTTCTCATCCTTAGTCTCATAATCATCATTTACCTATCTGATTACCAGTTGGGAATCGCCATATATCTGTAGGCTCTTGATTTTCCACTTGACCGCCATGCGTAACCCTGTCACTAGAGCTTCATACTCTGCCATGTTGTTAGTGCATGGAAATGCAATCCTAAATGACTTAGGGATGGAATCACCCTGTGGTGTGATAAACAATATCCCAGCCCCTGAACCATGATTTGTATGGGAGCCATCAAAATATAGTTTCCATATTATGTTTGTGTCAAATGTGAATATGAACTCATCAGGAAAGTCTGCAACTAAGGGATGATCTGCCTGTATGGGTGTGTCATCTAACTAATCAACAATGACCTGTCCTTTAATATCCTTTCTTTCTACATACTGGATATCATACTCACTAAGTATCATAACCCATTTGGCCAGTCACCCTGTTAATGCTGCCTTACTGAGAAGATATTTTATGCTGCCTTGCTAAGAAGATATTTTAGAGGATCTATTTTAGCAATCAACATTGTTTGATGGTTTAGCATGTAGTTCCTCAATTTTTGGGTAGCAAATACTACTGCAAGACAGGCACGTTCAATGTTACTGTAGTTGAGCTCATAACCGACCAAAGTATGACTGATATAATAGATTTCCCTTTCATGACCTTCATCGTCATTATGTGCAAGCAATGCTCTGAGTGATGAATGGGTTGTTGTAATATAAAGAATCAATGGTCTTCCTTCAACAGGTGGCATTAAGACGGGTGGTGTAAGTAAATATTCTTTAATCAGTTGAAAATCCTCTTCACACCTAGCTGTCCATGCAAAGGGTACTCCTTTCTTAAGTAGATGTTGAAAAGGATGTGTCTTGTCTGCTAGTTGCACTATAAATCTTCTGATAGATTGCAACCTTCCTTGTAGTGTCCTTAGTTGACTAAGATTAATGGGTGGAGGCATGTCCATGATTGCTTTTACCTTAGCCGGATCCACTTCAATACCTCGTCTAGAAATGATATAACCTAATAGTTTTCCTTACTTGACTCCAAACACACATTTCTTTGGATTGAGTCTCACTTTATACGTTTCCAGCCTCTGAAATATCTTATCTAAAACATGTAGATGTTCTGCCCTTGTAATGGATTTTACGATAAGGTCATCGACATAATCCTCCATACAAGTGTGTACTAGATCATGAAAGATAGTAGTCATGGCACGTTGATAGGTTGCTCCTGCATTCTTGAGTCCAAAGGGCATAACATTCCAGCAATACGTTCCCCAAGGACAAGTGAAAGTTGTCTTAGGTTGGTCTTCAGTAGCAATTTTGATATGGTTATATCCTAAAAATCCATCCATAAGGGACAACATCTCATATCCTGTTGTCATGTCAACTATCATGTCTATGTTAGGTAGAGGGAAGTCATCCTTAGGACAAGCTTTGTTGATATCTCTAAAATTAGTGCAGATGTGGATGCCCCCAGTTGGTTTAGTGATTGGTACGAGGTTGGAGATCCAATCGGCATAGTTGATTGATCTTATAAAACCAACATTTAACAGTTTCTTGAGTTCTGCCTTGACTAATAAAGCAATTTGTGGATGCATTTTTCTCAGCTTTTGTTTTACTGGTTTAGCACCTGGTTGTAAAGTAAAGTGATGTAGAACAAGATCAGGGTCCAATCTTGGCATGTCCACATATGACCAAGCAAAATTTATCTGTTTGTGTTCAAAGAAGTCGTGGAACTCTGATTTCTCTTCTGTTGTCAATGACGTTGCCAAATAAACCAGTCGAGGATTCTCCTTTGTGCCTATGTTGACCTCTACGGATTCTTCAACGAGCATGGGTGACTTTTCCTGTGCAACGGGGAGAATGTTCAAACCTCCATCCTTAGGTGCCTCAGAGAGGTTTTCACCTTCGGATGTGTCCTTTCTTTTTACTTTTTTATTGTCTAAAGGTGCCTTTCGGTTTTCACCTAGAGACTCATCCTTTTTATCTTGTTTACTCTTTTTCTCATTTTTGCGACTGGAGGGTTGAACAGATTCCCCAAAATATGCTTTATTGTCCAAGTCAATGGTAAAACTAGCCTTATGATCCCCGTTAGGTATGCCTTCTCGTAATCCCAGGAACTCAACAATTGCTTCGTCATTCTCAAAAGTGTCTAAGACGGGTGCATCTTGTTGATCCCAATCAATGAGCTGAGGGTAGACTAAGGGCATGTCATCATCAGAGTTATCAAAGTCTAATGGGGTCAAGGTAAAGATTGAATTATTCATGTGGTTACAAAACTCTTGTACCAGGTCCTCTTTGCTCTTAGGTTTGGGTCTAGGTGGGTGAATAGGTGGGCCTAACGCCAAGGTTTGACTATCAGAAACAGGTGGCTCAGGTTGCCAAGAGGTAGGATCAAGTGATTCCCAATAGTAGTGTTTAAACCATTCCTCTTTTGTCATTTTCTTTGGTGGATAGGAATTTAAAGGATTGGATGAGGAACTTAACATCAAGTCAAGTTCTCCAAATAATTTATCAAGGTCCATGGAAGAAGTAGAGGATAAGGGATCCCACTCATAATCATTAGAATCAGGGGAGTCACAATGATGTTGGTCTACTAGTTCATGAGATGTCTTAATATCTTCTGAAGCACGTACTTCCTCAAGTAAGGGTAACGGAGTACTAGGAACGCCCATCTGAATGGGTTGAAACCCTAGCCCTACTCCTTTTGGCCACTGAGAAACAAATATTGGTTCAATTCTGCCATCTTGGTTTAAGTCTAAACCACTTTGTCCATCATATCCTTTGCTTTGCATGATTTTGAAACCCTTTCCATATAGACTTGTAGGAATATGAGCAAGTAAAAGGGGTTCATGATTATCTTCCTTATACAGCCAGGAAGTGACATCTTCTACATCTACAGCCTCTTTGCTTAATTCACCCCATTTTGTGAAAGTTGTTGTGGGGGGAACATGTATAGTGATCATAGACTGTACCCTACCTGTTGTAGGTAAACCATATGACTTAGGAGGAACCAAATGACTGACACAATAAGAAGTCCTCATGTAATACTCTCCACAACCCTTGTCTTGGATCTCGACCCTAGGAGTGGTAGGAAGTGGGGGTGAAACAGATGTTCGAGTGAGTGTGGATGGATCAACATAAGAAGATGGATTGGACGATGAGGCCTCGTGGTTTACTGGCACTTGGCGTTGAGGGATCTCCTTTAGATTGGTGCAATACTGGAAAGGATTGGGATCACCATCTATAGTTATTTTAGTGCCATTGTAAGGGAATTTAAGACACTGATGATACGTGGAAGGGACCACCTTCATGGCATGAATCCATGGTCTACCTAGAAGAAGGTTATAAGGGAGGGTGAGATCCAAGACCTGGAACTTTGTCTCCATTACTGCGGGACCAATTCTGATAGGAAGTGTTACCACCCCCTTTGATTTTCGTTCCTCATCATCATAAGCTTTAATGACAATACTCTTTGTTGTGTCTACGCATGCTTCTGAGATACCTAATGCCTTAATCAGTTTTAAAGTGCATAGACTTAACCTTGCTCCTCCATCTACCAAAACTCGTCTAACCTTGGTGTCATCAACGAGGACTTCTAGGTGTAAAGGTTCATTATGGTTCATCTTTTTAGTGGCATAGTCTTGTTCAGAAAATGTGGCATGGTGATTATTGGTCAAGTAGCCCACCATTTCTCAAAAACGATTAACGTCTAGATCATTAGGGACCGTGGTATTCTGTAAAGCTTTATCAAGGATAGATCAATGCTCAGGAGAAATACACAACAATTCCAAGATTGAAATTTGGGCTGGGGTCTTCCCCAATTGGTCAAGTAGGTTATATTGTAACTTGGAAGGTTGGGGTGTTTTTTGTGATGGAGGGCCTTGGATAGTGAACTTAGTACGATGAGTATTGACCGCACATTCAGGATTAGCATTGATAGTAATGGTATTGATGTTTTCATCAGCGGCGCGAAGGCAATGAATGATTTTTCCACTATCATAATCATGTTTGATACTCACATAGTTGGCTGACATATTGGTCTTAGTACTCGAACTGGGGACAATTCCTTTCCCATGGTCATGTAGTGGGTCCGAAAAGACTTGATGATCAGTGTTTGATGTCTTTTGTTTTTGTCCACTAACTTCAATAATTCTTCTCTCAACAAGATCATGTATGATATTCTTCAGTTGTCGACAGTTTTGTAGGTTATGTCCCTTAGTCTTATGATAATCACAAAAGGCATTGTCATCCCACCAAGCTGGTTTAAATTGTCCTAGATCGTATTGTCTTGGTTCCTGCAGCTGTATGAGGTTATGTTGTAACAGTTGTTTGAACACTGACTCAATGGGTTCCCCTAAGGGAGTGAACTCATGTTTTTGAAATCTCCTTTGCGGTGGACATTGAGTGTTTTGAACCACGTTGGGAGGTTGATTGACAGCATTAAGCGTGTTTGCAAAAGTATGAGGTCCTTGTAATGTGAGGAGGGGTCTTGCTTGTAGTGTTTTAGCATCGACCACCCCATCATTGGTGACATTTTTGTTGCGAGACCAAAATTTGTTTCTATCTGTGGGGGTGTTTTGTACGATCAGGTTTCGATTTGATGTTGTCATCTTGAGTTCACCCTTTTCAATGAGATCCTTCTCTATTATCACTCCTTTTTCCACTAGTTCTGAAAAAGATATGCAACAATGTACCCTTAAGTTACTCTTGAGTTTTGGATGAAGGTTTTCCTGAAACATTGTAACCTTTTGTTTTTCGGGTATTTCAACAGGACACCTACTAGCAATAGTTCTCCATCTCTGGAAGAAAGCAATGAATGTTTCCCCTTCATCTTGCGTTGTGTGGCACAAGTTTTCTATATTTATCTCATGGTCAATGTTGAAGGAGAATTGCTCCACAAATTTCTCAACTAGTTCACCCCAAGATCTAATGCCAGAATCTAGACCTGAAAACCATTCTAGTGCAATTCCTACAAGACTTCTTGGAAATAGTCTCATAAGATACGTAGGGTCATAAGCGACATCTATGCATATGGTAGAAAATTCCCTGATATGTTCTACTGGATTTCATTTTCTGTTGTACTTAGGAAGATTCGGTATGACATATCCATGAGGGAAAGGTGTCATGTACAATGATCTATCGAAGGGAAAAGGGCATATGTCTTTTGTTGAAAATGATTTCTTAGTTGAGACCGACATGTTATCCATTTGTGTTTGTAATGCATGCATTTGTGTTTGTAGGACGTCAACTTGGGTCAAAGATGTGCTAGGAGCATTATGCGGATACGTGTATGTATTCTGAAATCTAAAGTCTCGTGATGGGTTTCGATTGAACGTTGGCATCTGAGGTGGATTTGGATTTGGAATGTTGGTAAATGTGTTCTATTCTAGTATCTGCATGAATTGATGTTGACCTGGGTTCTGTGTAAACAGATTCCAAGTACCACTCTGTGAAAAAGGATTTTGATTCAAAATTGGTGTGAATTAGTTTTGACTTGGAATCTATGTGGGTGGATTCTGACTACCAATCTGTGCAAAAGGGTTCTGATTCAGAATCGGCGTAAATTGGTTTTGACTTGGAATCTGTGTGGACAGATTCTGACTACCAATCTATACAAAAGGGTTCTGATTCAGAATTGATGTAAGTGGATTTTGACTGCTAGTTTGGAAGAGTGGATTTTGATTGCCATATTGGAAGGAGGGAATGCCCCCTGTTTGTGTAATCCTTGGTATAGTACTAGTGATTTGAGCACTAGGTATGGCCATCGACTGTGGTAAGGTACCCATGATACTAGTAGTAGGTACGGTCATTGATTGTGCACTTGTGACACCAACATAAGATGTATGGGCTGATTTTTTAGGTCTTTTACTCCCAACAAGAGGACCGGAGGGAGTGGATGATGATGCCCCTACAGTAAAATTAAATCCAGATGTCATGCTAGACATACCAAATGGAGATGTATGGACTGTCGTACTCTGTGTAGATGTGCTAGATGGCATAGTTGTGCTTATCTGAGGTATAGTAGTACTAGCAGTCTTTGTGTTTGTCCCTTGTGTAGGTTGAGTTTGTAAGGTGCTGATGTAAAATCCTGGAGGTAAGGTAGCGCCTTCGGCTAGCAATTTGGCTAAATATCGTTGTCGATCATTTGCTAGGTATTCATCTACAAAAGAGGCAAACTCAGGGTCCTGTGCGGCAGCCTCTATGTCCTCTACTGCAATATGTCCTTGAGTGTTTCTAGTGGTGAATTTGTCTAATAGAGTCTTATGAGGTCTTGAAGAAAATGGATTGATGAACTCATTTGGGTTCGACATGTTTTCTCTCTCTCTTCTCTTAGACCTAGTTTCAACCATGTAAGACAAGCTCAATATGCAGGAAATGTAAGACTATATCTACGAACAGTATGACTCTAGTCTATGTTTTTGGGATTTTCTTATGCAAAATAAGGGATGTCCTAGGATGACACTAGTCTAGACTCTAAAGATGCAAAAGTCTAAGGAAGACCCCAAAGTAATCAGTTTTATAAACCCTAAGATGAAGGGACCAACTGCCTAAAGTCAAACCAAGGTGTCAATTTAGTTAAGTCAAGGAACCAATGTAGGTCGAAGATCAAAGACAAGTTGAGTTTCCTAACTAGACTGATGAGCTAGGAAGACTCTTTGTAGGACAAAGTATAAGATGATAAGACTAGGTTCAATGAAAAAATTTGTTGACACTATGACTTTTCTATAGTATAGATGGTGGACTACTCCTAAAGTTGGTAAAAGTGACCTTTCTAGAAGTTTAATGCAAGGTAATATGTACTCCAAGATGAAGCTAATCTCTAAATGAAGACAACTATGGTAATGACCAAATGAACCTAAAGGATGCAAAATCGAGCAAATCGTTTCAAGTTTTTGTTCAAGGACTGTTTGTGTGAAGACAACTGAAACTGGTGCAAACATGTTGACTGGACAGTGACTGTGAATTCTGGTTTTCTGGCAATCAGATAGATGCATCTCAGGATTTAACAGATGCGGTCCAAAATTAACAATTGCAGTCTGACTGACAGATGTGACTCTAAATTTACCAAATGCGACTCAGAATAATACGCATGCAATTTTTCCAAAGCAATTGCGAGCTAAACTGACAGATGCGACTCAAAATTTAATAGATGTGACTCAAAACTACAGTTGCGACTCAAAACTTAACAGATGTGACTCTAAAAATTAGATGCATTTTTCTGGTGAACAGTTGCGACTCTTTGTGAATTTTCAGTGACGTGAAATTTAAACTGACTCGGTTTTCTATGATCAAATTTTGACAATCAAAGACAATCGTAAGACAAAGTGTTTTCAGTTTCGATTTTGGACCCAAAGAACATTTAAAATGATAACAGACAAGCACATCCTAATAGGCCAAAGGCCTAGGGTTTGTATACTTGGTATAGCCCACCTAAATACCCCGGATTGGTGATGAACACCTTTCCTTCTCGATAGCAGATAGCTTAGGAATTTGGTGGCATTGGCTCCCCTCCATGACTCATTAACGTCTTTCGAGCACACCAATTCTGAATTCTTTGGGCAATGACCTCCCAAGAACTGCTATCTCTACTCAAGGGGATTAGTAGTGAGTATCTTCAGGCATGATATTGTACCCTGCACTAATACCAAGCAACGGCCACAAATAGGTTGGTCTCTAAAACAAAAAGGTATTTAATTCGGGCATTTCGTTCGTGGGGTGTGATCCATACGGCGTGAGTCCCCTTTCGGATCCATCTCATCGGAACCACATTCGTGATTCTTGGGGTTTCCCCAAGAACCCACTTTTATATACCGGTTGGAATTCCCTCGGGTTCAGGGTGCTACCGGTCCGAGTCGTCCTAGGGTGAGTACTTTTTCCCACCAGAACAGGCCCAAGTTCTAGAGTTGGTAACCGTTTCTCTTACACCCAGGATCGCACGGATGCACAAGGGGAGAGGATACTTCGATGTACCAAGTCGTAAGGGTGACCAAACTTGTGCTTTTGCACCAAACATAGTAAACACTTGTTAATTTTAACCAAACGAAAGATTTGCTACACTACCAAACAATTTGTTTCAAAATTAACTAGGGTCTTCGACAAACGTCCTGCAAAAAAACTCGTTAGTAATTTTCTATATTTTCTTCGTCAACCGTCCTGCAAAAGCTTGTTAACTCCGAAAAGGCCACACGCTGAAAATAAGATATCAGTAACACAAAAATCAATTGAAAATTTTAGATTGCGGGAAACAAAAATAAAATTTTACCAGTCAATTGCGTCATTTTGTTACCAGTCAGATGCGTCGTTTATTATTCAGTTGCGGCTCGTAAAATCACTTGCGGTTCAGGAAATTTCAGATGCATCGTTTTCTTTTCAAATGCGGTTCAGAAATTCAATTGCGGTTCAGAAAACTTCACATGCGTCGTTTCGTACAAAAAACCTGCAAAAACCAAAATAAAAGATCTACGGATCTGCGAAGATGGTGTCTTCACGTCGGGTTCACCAAATGTAACGCCATAGAAAAAATGCACTATAGACAACAAGAGAAGATTAGAAGCAAACATGCAATGCAATATTAAAATCTAAGATGCAAATCTAAATGTTAAGCAACAAAGAACAAAGGAAGTCAAAAACGTAAACAAAACTAGAACAATCTCACCAATTTTGAACGTATTTCCATGATTCATCTCGACTTCTCCATTTTGCTTGTGTAGTATAATTCCCTCATATTTTTAGTAAATTGCAAGTAAATATAGCCTAAGATAATGATTAGCAAAATATTGAAGATTTAAGACAAAGTGCTCTCAAAAGTCATAAGATTTGTGAGAGATTGGAATGAAGAATGACAAATCAATTTATAGAAAATTGATTATTCGAACGACAGGTCAAGATTGAAAGATTAACGGACGGTTGAGATCAACATATTAGACATGCATTCGATAACCGATAGTGATGACATGAGTGATTCAATTAGAAATAGAATTAAAGATTAAATAAATGATTTAATCTTCAGTTCATTTGAAAACAGAAGAAATATCTTTGCATGACAAAGATAAAGATTGATCATAACGACTCTCTGTTCGAATTCACGCACAACACTTAATTAATTAAATAGGAATATTTAATTAATATGCATGTACATGCAAATGAGTTAGAACTGGAGGATTGCATGATCTGACAAAGAGATTACTCGAGACAGCCACTCAAACATCAAATCAAGAGTTAACTGAGCAATTAAAATAGATGTTGAGTCGAGTAAAAGTGAATACTTAGATAACTCACATAATTATCTAAATTATAGAGGAATGCATTAAAATAGAATTAATGAATTAAATAATTCATTTAATTCAAAACTCAATATTTGAAGAATAATTAAATAAATAATATTTATTTAATCAAATGGTGAAGGGATTTTAAATGAATAATTAAATAAATAAATGAATTTATTTAATTATAGTTGAAATATGATAAAGGTAAATTAAATAATGATTTATTTAATTTAACAAGAAGAATAAGGTTAATTAGTAACATAATTAAATAAAAAGCGTTTATTTAATTAATCAGATGGAATAAAGAAAAGTGTGAATTAATTAAATAATTAAGATTATTTAATTAATAGAAGAATTAATGTTAAGATGAATTAATTAAATAATTAAGATTATTTAATCAATGACCATGAAGAATACGAAATATGAAGAATATGGAAGTCGCAAGCTTAAACCAAATTTCGGTGTCTACAGAGACAATCGTATTTCCTCATCATGCCTTTCTTCTTACTCATTTCCTTCTCCCTCTTCTGATTGCTCATCTTCACTAGATTCTTTAGATTCTTCACGTTCATCTCTTTCTTCTTCTTCTGGTTGCTCCTCTAATGTGGGATCTGGTTCTTCTTCAGTAACTTTTCCCTCCTCAGTAATATTCTCCTCTTCAATAGTGTGTTCCTCTTTAGCAACTTGTGTTGTATTCTTTCCACGGGTGAATTTTATTTTGGGACCTCTATGTGAGGAAGAGGGGGCAGCACCTGCTCTAAGTTTGGTTTGGAGTTCATGTTGACGGTTGGCTTCACCTTCTGATACTTCTCCTTCAGAGTCTTCCTAAAGGACTTCAACTAAAAACCATACCTCTGCAACCATTCACTTGTGTTGTGCAAAATAGGAGCAAGTCTTTTCTGCATTGAAATGTTCTCCTTCTTGGACCATTGTATTAGAGGCAAGGGTTTACTTGCAATATCTTTTTCATCATATGCAAAGTTCAAAATGTCACCAGGATCTTCAAAATATTCTACAATATTTTCCAAGCCTAAATCTCTTATCTGTTCCATAATGAGTCTATAAAAGTACATTCTCTATATTTCTTCCTCATCTCTACATTCTACTCATATGTCTTCAAAACAATGCACATGACTATGACCTTTCTTGATTTTTCTCTTTACATCTCTATAGTCAAAATCATACCTATACCTGCATGACCTTATATTCATAATTTGCATCTATGTTACCACTGATTTAGTTGTTTGTACACTTTGAATTGAGTATCTTCCAATAGAAATTGGAAACCTAAAGCTCGGCTTGTGAATAGCTTGGCATTTCGAGTGCATTATAATCAGTTGTCTGCATAACTCCATTAATACCCACTTAGCATAAGAATATCTTGGTAACATAAATGGGCATCTTGTATAGCACCATACTCTCAAATATTTAAAAGTAGGAAACTGCAAGAAAATACATCCAAACTTGCTAACAACTTGTCACGCCTCATTAGATACTCTTTTCTTTTCTAGAGTTCACTCAAATAGGAAAATAAAAGGTGCAAAGAAAGCATAATTCACTCTTCTGAAATGCTTAATACATCCTCTCAAAGTGATTTGAGAATACAATTTATACACTGGTACAATACTCTTATTCCCTTCAGTTGATAATAATAGAAATTGTCTCATGACAACAGCAGCATACACCAAATAAGAGGTCATTAGAACTTCAAGGTTGTTTGCACATTGATTAGTTGTTCATGAATCTCATCACTAATCTATGTACCTCAGTCTATGTGTGCCTTCTTCCTCCTGATGATTCTGATATATTTGTACATCCATTCTTGGAAATTAGATGAGATGGGTAAGCCTTTCACCCTCTTTAGAAGAGTGATCATGTCTCAAACATCTTCTTTGAAGTCACTTCATGGAATACCTTTGGGCCATCTAGAAATGGATTTCATTGGAGTTTTTAACCACTATGAGTTGATTAGTTTCTTGGCTTTGATTTGATCTTTTTTGTAAACCTCTTGACCTTGTTGAATGGAAATACTTGTATACCCTTCCATGTTTAGGACCATCAAAACTATGTCAAATAATTTTTGATCCAATATCATGATAATTTGCCCAGGAGAATCTCTAACACTCCTATCATCCCTAATATAGTGTGAGCCAAATTTTAGGAAAAATTATGGGCAATGAGTAGCTACTGGAAATGAAGCCACTCAATGAAGATTGCTATGGATAATTGCTTGCAAGTCCCCTTCCAATGGTTGCTTTTTTGTTCTCTTCACAACTTGTCCTCCATGTCAAGGTGACCAATTTATGTGTCCTTGATCTCATTGATCTTGTAGGTTACCACTATGGGTGGGTAGACACCTTGATAGTTATTATTCATTTTTTTCCTTGGAAGATGAAGGAGATTCCTCTGTTGTCATTAAGAGTGCAAGTGATAACTAGAAACCACCTTCGAAGAACACCTGATAGGAGTTGAAGGTAACTGAAAGGAAATATGGATTAATTCAATGTTAGGAGCATATGCATTATGGAAGCAATGGGAATGTGTGAAATTAGGAAAGCACTTTGGAGGGAGTAGGAATGAGCTATGAAGTGTGAAAAATGGAGCAAATGTGGAAGGAATGAAGTTTGAAAAGATATTTGGAATGATTTAGAGAGTTAGTGAAATCACTAATTTTTGTGCAAGGGTGTTGAAAATCAGCACCCTTACATTTGGAAGAACCTTCCTTTTGTGTAATGATGTTGAAAAACAACATTCCTACATCTCTTGGGAAGACTTGGAAAGAACTTCACATGAGCGCTATTTTTTAGTGCCTTGACAACTCCTAGATAGGCTATCTTCATGCAATGGTGATAAAAATAGACACTTAGACATGTCATTTGAGGAATCTCTTGCATTCAAGAAGGCGAAAAAAATCAACACCTTAACAACAGGGAAAGGAGTTGTGCTTTGCAACGGCGGTGATTATCACTGCCTTCTCATCTGGGATTTGAAAAATAGTTTATACTTGTTGAAGCAGAGAAAATCACCACCCCAACACATGGAAAGGATCTAACATGTGAAAAATCGGTAAAAATTGATGATTGGACATGTGCTTCAAACTCTTGCAAAAACAAAAAGCTAAGGCATTAAAAATCAATGCCATAACACTAGGGAGAAAATATGTGTGTCAACGGTAATTTATACCACATATACACATGTCATTTGGGGAAGAAAAGAGGAAATAGCATCAAAAATTGACATCCATACACCTTGAAACCAAACAATAACATTCATAAAAAGAAACAAAAAGAAATCTAGGGCATAAAACCCCAAAGACGAACATTTGCAGAAATACAGAAAAAAAAAAAACCCTAAAAAGAAATGAACACAAGAAAAACATAAATTCATCCCCTCAAATGCAAGTAATGTGAAGAAAATTTGCATAAAACTAAACAATCAAAATGAGAACAACAAAATAAACAAACAAGAGAGAAAAACACAATGTACCTATGAATATAAAGATGGTGAACCCTAGACTAATGAAGAAATAGAAAATGTGTGAAATCCACCAATCCAACACTTCGAGGAAGGTCTCAAATGCAAAATATGTGAGGTAGAAAGGAGTAAACAACTTTAACAAACATAAAATGATCTAAAAACGGCTTAAAAACCCATTTAAAATATTTTAAAGATGATTCATTAATGAACTATAAGCTCATTAATGCCCGCAAGTGTGAAGACGAGAATGTGTAGGGGCGGTGATTTTCACCACCCTTGCACATTCAAAACTTGACACATCACAAACATGCATAGGCGATGAAAAACACTACTCCAACATGCAACAACTTAAAACAAGACAACATATGCAAAAGCACTGAAAAATAGTGCTCTAACATGTGAAGAGTGAGAGATGAAATGTAGTGGTGCTGAAAAACAACACCTCTACACTTAGACAATTTTTTATTAAAACTACTCATGCAAGGGCGCTGAAAAATAGTGCCCTTGCATGGGAAAAAAAATTTCTAACTCCCAAAGATAGAAAATCAACAAAACATTTATTTTCAAGGTTTTTGAAAAACAATGAAAGACAAGCGCTCAAAGGGACAATTCGAGGCTTAGGACCACACATTAAGGCCAATTGAAATTTGCCTCATTTTACATGCTTAGAGTACACGGGCCTACAGATTGAACCAGTTTCATAGGGGGTTAGCCCGTGAATCGAGTGCAGCTGGATTTGAGGATAATAAACAGAAAAATGTGAACACATATTTCTTTAAATTTAGACATGCAATTCCTATAATGAGCATTTCCTAATTAACTAAAACTCTAAAATGAAGTAATTCACGAAAATATCATGCATCCACATCTATCCACAATGTCGATTTAAGATACGTAACACCATTCATCATCACTTATTTAGAATCAATTTTCAACCATAAAACATCACAAGCTCATCACCAAAATTCACAGATCAATAAACAGCAAGAAACATCATCCACAGTTAACACAATAGATAGTTTTGAATTCAGTTTCTTCTTATTGATTTTCACCAATTTTTAACAAACATTTATGCATGGCAATATTCACTGGCATATGGAAAACCATAGTCTATTGTCATCATGACTAAACTAACAAATTTCTAAAAACAAACCATTTGCATTAAAACTGTAAAATGTTTAACTATTGCATAAAGTTGTAAAAATGAAAATATCTAGTCTTAGGCAGCAAATCTAACTTTAATTTCTGACCTCTACAATGAGGAGAAAAATTTCTCTTATAGAAAGAATTAAAATTAATTTCTCCTGTCAAAAATCATGATCCATCAATTTGGGGCCCATATCCACAATTATAGGGGGCACTTCCAATTGAGGCTTTGTCTTCACGTGTTGAAATTGTTGAGATGGAAGAAGTATGCTTCATTTCAACTTTACCAAAATTAACCATGGAGTTGATTGTATTTCACTGCTACTAATCAATGAGTCCCATTCCTAGGCTACAAAAACTTGTTCTGAGGTCAAATCTTTGTCAAAAAGTGATCTGGAGTTGTTGTTGTCCATAGGGTGCTTGGAATTGGTTGACATTTTTGGATTTTATCCCTTTTCAAAAATAGAATATTTATTTTCTTACTCAGTCACTTTTAGCTACCTTGGATTCTTTAACTTGTTTGAAATAATCATCAACATTGCTGAAAATCTGTTGCAAGGTCTCATCTTCAGGCACATCTATCCATTCCACCCTGAACATTGCTCTTTAAAACTCTTTGGTGGTGGTCATATACATATCTTGCAACCAGGTAACATTTTTGGCAGCATCTCATACATAAAATCTTATTTCCATCAGCTTGTCCACAAGAGGCCCTTCATCATCATCTCCTTCCTTAATCATATTCTCTAACCTGTTGTTCCATTGATCTTTCATCTCTTGCAAGGAGATCAAATCAACATCTGGTGCAGCCTCCTTACCAATCACTTCAACAATAATCCCCTTAATCACCTTTCTTTCATCAGACAAGTTTTTTTGGGCATGTTGCAATTTTCCTTTATGCTCCATGAGAAATTTTTTCTTGAATATCAATATATTCATACATTTATCAAGATAATTAACATCTTGATCCTCCAAAATAGCATATTCAATGATATCTGGTTTGGGCACCCTTTTCAGAATCCTCAACTTTTGCATATACCCTGCATACTTATCCTCTTTTGTTCCTAGCAACTTAACATATTTTTCCAAATATTTGACCATCTCACATACCTCTTTATAAATTTTAGAACCAGTAATGAAAAGCTCTTTTATCTCCTTCTTAAGAAGGTCAACCCACTTATCGATCATTTGAGATTTTCTCTTCATTTCATTCAGCTCATCTACCTCTTTACGGCTCATTAAGATAGATACTTCTAATGGTGTTGGTTGTTTGGAAGTGGATGTAATAAATTCTTTTAGAAAAAAATTCATTTTCCCCACCTAAGCCTTGAGCTCATCCTTGACCTACATTTCCTTGATCAATCTTGACTTGGTAGTGGTATCCACAATTTCAATAAGATTTATCTGTTGATTTCTTGTCTGCTTACCCAGATCATCAGTGCTTACTTGATAATCTGAAGCCTGTGGCTCCTTGTCATTTTTATCAATCATTGGAGTTGCAATGTATGCTACCAAGTCTCCATCATCAGTGAGCCTTATGGAATGAATGGCTCAGGGCTTCTTCTTAGACTTCACTTTGTCCACTTCTTTTATCATGTCATCCTATGTTATTGGTTGGGCCTGAACCTATCGTCTTTTGTCCAAAATTAACTTAAGCCATGTAGGAGTAGTTGGCTGAGTTGTTACCTATTGAGTACTAGGAGGAATTGATGAAGGAGGTCTAGAATAAATTATTTCCACTATTTTCTCAGAAGAAGTCCTTTGTTGCTCTTCTTGTTCTTTTTGCAATCTCTCTTGATCCATCTTCTCATTTTGAGCTTTTATTTTGCTATATTTTTCATCTCTTCTTATTTCCATGCAGCTTCTTCTTCATCCCTTAATCTTTGTTGCTCCAACTCCATTGCACGAGCTTCCTCTTTTGTTTCCTTCTCTTGTTTAGATTTCTCTTGTTGTTCAAGCTCTCGTGCATGGGCCTCTTCCTCAACTTTCCTTTGTACTTCTGCAGCCTCTTTCTCCTGAGCTAACTCTTCATCCTTCTTTCTTTGTTCCTCTTCTTCATTAGCTAGCTCTTCAGTAGCTAGTCTTTGAGAACTTTCCAATATTTCCTTTTGCTCTTCCTCATTCAAAACATCTCTCATTTGGGCCTCATCCCAAAGACTTCCTTCCTGAAACCCAATGTCCTCTTCTCCAACTTCTTCTCTCTCAATATATTCTTCATATTCTGCTCTTTCTTCATGAAGTGGAGTTTCTTTGGAGTCTGAGGGCACAAGTGACTTTGTCACATCAATTACAAGGGGATTTTCTTATTGACTAACTGCAACTCCTCAAGTTGATGGTACAATCAGAGGGATATCCTCAGTTTGCATAGGAATTACAGAAGGACCTTCTTGGGTAGTTTCCTCTCTAGGGTACACTATAGACAAAGGTTGAACATCAAGACCTGCAACAACCCCTGTAGCAGTAGCAACATAAGTGACTTTAGCCTTTGCTAAGGCTTCAGTAACCTTCTTCATTGAAATTTATTCCTCTGTTGGGGCAGGTTCTTCTATTTGTGTAGTATTTTTCTTCAACCTCTTGTACTACCTTGTCTTTATTGAAGAAGTAAGCTCACTACTAGAATTTTTCTTTCTTGATTCTTAACTCTTGGTTGTTTGAGACGAAGGTTAAGCCATTTCAAACTTCTCTCAATAACTAGCTATGAAACTTTATTGATATTGGTTACCTCCCTCTCCATCCAATTGATTGGCTCAAAATCCTTGGTGGCCACTTTATCCATTTCATACTAAGGATCAAGAGTGATCCCATCATTAGAGGTACCCTCTAGAATATCTTCTTTAATCTTGAAGTCCCTCATTTGGGACTATCAGTATTTCATACCCTCTTCTTCTCACTTCAAACTGATCTTCCAAGTTTTCCAAAAATTCCTCGAGAAGTGGTTGATGGAAAGGAAATTTTGAAGCATATAAATTATTCTTTTTCCCTTTAAGATCAAATTCCTTCCTAGATGTATGAAGCTTAAAATTCATTGACTGAAATTCCTCTATTGCTAACTTGGTGGCTATAGAAGAAGAACAAGAATAAAACCCCAAGTGCATTGGGAATGAATGGCAGCCAGCCTTGTGCATTACAAAAAACTTGGTATTCACTTCAACTACTTGACAAGCAAACTCCATCAAAATCCACCTGTCACCACAGCACCTTGGTAATTTCAACAGGTCTTTGTCATATCCAAACAATCTAATATAGGTGGATTTTGGGTACTAGATAAACCAACATCTCCACTCTTGAATGAACTCCATGGCCTCTCTAGACAACCTGAAGCCAATGTCTCTTGTAAGCTAATTAATGACAACATATAAAAATACATCATTAACTCTTTTAAAGTGTCTTTTTTCTGCTTTCAAATCTAGTTGATCATAATGTTCCTAGACCTTCTTCTGATCTGGACCATCCTCCATTGATCCCACAGCAGTTAACCCCAGAAACTGTCCCATTCTTGCAGCATAATAAATTACATAAGAAGACATATAAAATGTCTTGGTTTCCCTTACTTTAATCATTTGATTATGGATGTTGTCTAAAATTATCTGTCCCCAGTCCAGATGTTGTTGTCCATCTAGAATTAACTAAATAAATGGGAACATCCAATTCTCCAAGGCATGAGAATCTCCCTTTCCAAATGCTCTTGATAGCAATGTGATAATATCACCAATATCCTTAGATAAATCAGACCTCTTGGACTTAGGTGGTATCTTCTTTACTGATTTCTTCTCTGTTTTGAGCCACCTCTTGTTAATAAGCCTTTTATTTCCTTCCTCATTTTCTCCCACTGTTTGAGTGCATCAACTTCGGACATAATTTTGGGGTTGGGGTGAGGAGGATGATCAAACACCAGTCTAATCATCCTTGGAGTTAGATCTATGATCTCATTTCCTTGTGAATCCATACACTTCCTCTGAATGAGATTGTAAGTTTGTGTAGCAATTAATATAAACTCCTGACATTGCATAGCAATAGGAAATGTAGCCACATGTGCCAACCTGGAATCTGCAATCCTCTTGGCCCTTAGGGAAGCATCTACTAAAAAAAGTATCATCATAAAATTGGTTCAAATCAATGTGGCCCACAAGTGTATCCATAATCTTCATGACCTAAAAACCAAACTTGGATGGCACCGGATTCCTTTGGAACTTGTATTTCATAGTGGTGGGAACCTTTTCTAATTTTAATCTGTTATCCCTTGTTCCCTTTGATGTTCCTTCAGCAGGTACTTCTTCCGCTGAATTAGACATTTGTTAATACCTACAATACTGACCATTATCAGACAAAGAGAAGAAATGTCAAGGGATAGATTAGCACAATCATTCATATTAAATCCCATTCATTCAAGAAAAAATCCATTTTAAAATTTAATCTAGTGTTTTTGGGTTTTGGCTTCAGGATAGATCAATAACTTGATCATTTTAAGCTTAACACTGAACTATATCGGAAGTCAGGATCGAGTAATACCTTGAACATGAACCTAATACAACACCCTTTCAATACTATCGAACATCAAAATTGGGCTTTAAATCAGCACCTATACTCTATAAAATACTATGTTGGAAGTTAGGATTAGGTTAACACCAAGCACTAATACTTCACAAATGGAATTGGTTGAGGGTTCTCCCTGAGTTTCAATCCTGATGAATCATCAAAAGTTGGAATCGGGATGTTGTTTGAGACCTGACCCAAAGGGGGAAGACAAGTTTGAGTATCATCCTGAGTTTTGATCTAGATAAGATATCGAAAGTCATAATTGGGATGTTTCTTGAAACCTAACCTCTAGAAAATGAGGGGCGTGGGTCAACTCCGAGTTTCGATCCCGATGTTGTGTCAGAATTCAAAATCGGGATGTCACCAAATAAAGGAACTTAAAAGTTATGTCAAGGGTTTGGAGCCCGTCCAAAATCTAATCTTGACGGCAAAGCAGGGATCGGAACCGGGGTGTGAGTTGGTACTATGACGAGAACCCTTGAACACATTTAGGTAACAACCCAAACTTTGATTCTGGTAGAAGATCAAAAATTAGAATCAAGACATGAACAGATCCTAGACCAATGTGATGGTAACAGACCAAAAGTGAGTTTTGAAACCTATTATGAAAGGAATGTGAGAATCGGGATCGAAAAAATTATCAATCATGAAGGTATTTAAATAGACTTAACAATATCATAAAATACACCTTCAGGATCCGAATAAATTTCAAAACCCTCTGAAAGACCGATTCAAATTTAAACAACTTTCCACCACACTCAAAAATCAAACATGAGAAACTAGGGTTTCAACTCACATATTGCAATGGTCGTATTTTTTAAAGTTTATCAAAGTTTGAAATAAACACAACCCAAGCAGTACAAAAACCCTAGATAGACTAGGGCACGGTAGGAAAAGAAAACCTGCACAAGAAACATGAAACAAAAACAATGACAAAAACAAAAACAAACAAAACCCAAAACAAAAGAAAGAAAAATGAACCTAAGGGTTCAAGGAAAAATGAAAACACACAAAAGGGTGCAAAGAAATAATAAATAGGAAGAACAAGAAACACCAACGACCAAAAAAAACACAAGAAAACCAAAAATGAAAGTAAAACGTAGGAAAAAGGAACACACATCACAAACGTGATAGGAAATCCAACAGCGCTGCGAGAAATCCAAGCTCGACTTAAAACTCCAACCCTTAGCTCTATTCTAGTTCGCTCCATCAAAGTGAGTGAAAACTGAGGAGCAATAAGAATAAAAACTCATCCGCACGTGCAAAAAAGTGTTCATTAATGTAGGTAGGTCAGGCCTCAAGATCTGGGTGAAGGTAAGCAGAAATCAGGATCGGGATGGAACATAGAACAAGAACCTTGGAAAATTTCTCAGTTTCAGTTTTGATCCAATGTCCAATTTTGAAACACATAAAGGGAGTCAAAAATTGATATCAGGATGAAAACAGGAACAAGAACTTTTCCAAATCTCTTGTTCCGGTTTCTGTCCGATGTCTAATTTTGACACAACAAAAACACACAAGGAAGAAAAGTGGAGGTCAAGATCAGAACGAAAATAGGAACTTACACTTTTAAGGATGTAAGGTGGCGGTCCCGATCCGATACCCGAACCCGACAGAACAAAAATAGATAAGGAAAAACATGGGGATTGGGATCAGAACAAAAATAGGAACTTGAACTTTGGAAAAGTACCAAGTGTCAATGACAATCCAAAACTTGAACCTGACAGACAAAGGAAAACAAAGACCTAGGAGAAAAATGACAACTCCCAAAGCCCAAACAAGAACATCAAGGACAAAAGAAACAAAGGGGGACCCATTTTGATCCAAAACAAAATGGGGTAGTTATGCAAGGCATAAAAATTGGTGACTCGATTGGGAAAATGGTTTACCCATTTTCAAGATACTGAAGAATTCAGTAACCTAAATCCTCTAGTTTATAAACCTTTTAACTTGAGGATGATCAGTTACAACAAATAAGGTTGAGCTGGAATCTCAAAATGTGAATCAAAATAACAACTTTGAATCTGAGTGTGTGCATGCATGGTGAATCCTTTCCTTAAAGACTTTGTCTATCCTTGAAACAACTGTATTGAAATTCAGGCAACATAAAGTGAGTCACTTTAGCTATCATGCAATGATATCTTGGGCATTGCTCCACTGCCAGCCAAGTGTTTATAGCCCCGATGGAGAGACCTCTAGTTCCCTCAAAGCATTGCTCTACTAACAGCCAGGCGTCCATAGCCCAGGTAGAGATTCTTGAATTACCCTTATAATATTGAGCTTACTTTCAACTTTTTTGCTTTTCTCCTTTTCTTTTCTTTTTATTGGCTTTGTTTGAAGCAGTTATTTTCTTATATTTTTCCTCAATACTCAGACACAGTAATCTAAAAATTGGGTTGGGAACTATGCTAGACCTCATGATAGCATTGGGACTCAGATTTGTCACCTGAATCAAGAATATGGTCATCTTAAGACAGCTATTCCCTTAAGGAAATAAATGATTATATCTAATAAGTGACAGATTCAGTCGTGGTTTATGAGACCACTTAAAATATACCTATTTTTTCTTGACCTTTCAAACTATCATTAAGATGGACATAAAAACATAAGTTTCAAAACAAAAGAGCTCGACGGACATACCTAAAAATACCCAAATCAATTTCTCAGTCATAGTACCTTTAGTATGCTTTGAACAACTACCCATTATCCCGAAATGATGAAAATGGAAGTCCCCAAAAATAGAAATAAAACAACAAAATAAAATAAACAAACAAACAACAAAATAGAAAACAAAGGAGAACAAACAAACAAACAAACCAAAAACAAAAAAAACTAAACTACATATATACAATGGATGGATGATTAGGCCTTCATGGTCCAAAGTAATGTTTGAGAAACTATCCATTGATTGGAAATGGAACAGGTTCTCCTATTAAGGTGCTAAGCCGAAAAGCATTCTCACCAAGGATCTGAGTGATTTTATATGGACCCAACCAAAGTCTATCAAAATTTTGGTGATCACCCTTCCTCTCTCTGGCTTTATCCCATAGCAGCACAATGTTTGATATTTTGAAGGCCTTGATTTTAGCTCTCTTATCAAACTATCATTTTACCATAGCCTGATGTTTGGAAAACTGCTATAAGATAGCATTCCCTTTGTTCTTCTAGACTGAGAAAATTAGTTAGTCGAACCTCTATCCTATCATCATTGGAATAGAACTCTTGCATAAACCACAAAACGGGTATCTAAAGATGGATAAGGAAGACTGGGTCTTGGCCATAGACTAACTTAAATGGTGAGTTTCCTAAGGTGGCTTTGATTCTAGTCCTATATTCCCATAAGGTGAATTTCAACTATGTGTGCCAGTCCCTAGGACTACTTTCTAGCAACCTCTTGATTATTTCCAACAAATTATTATTGGTAGACTTAGCTACCCCATTCCCCTATGGATATTAATTGGATGAATACTTCAAGACAATTTTATATTCATATTCCCATTGAATAAATTGTGTAGAAGAAAAGGTTGGGTTGTTATCACATACCAGAGAAAATGACACCCCAAACCTGGTAATAAGATGTTTATTGAGGAATTTGATAATGACATCGGTGATCTAGTTCTTGCAAGGTTGAGCCTCGGTACATCATGTGCAATAGTTCATCGCAGTTAAGATAAACATGTGACCTATAAAAGAATTTGGCTTAATTACCCCAACAAAATCTAGCGCCCATTGGGAAAACAATCTCACCTCATACACAGGTTGTAGGGGCATTGTTGGGTTGCACTCTCTAGATGCTAAAGTTTCACATGTATTAAATGTCCTAACGTGTTGATGAGAATCTCAAACACATGAGGCTAATAATAAATTGATCTCAAGATCTAATGTGCAATGGCGTCAACTGAATCGTGCCTAGTACCATGTCTACCATGAAACTCAGCAATGGCCTGCTTCGCTTGCTACTGATCCAGACAACACAAATAAACACCTTCAAAATTATTCCTATACAAGGCTCCTCCTTTGATCATATAATGAGCACTCTTTAGTCTTAGTTCTCTCCTTTGCGCGGTATTCATCCCATCAGGACACTTATTGTTTAGCAGCAAGAAAATCAAATCAGCATACCAAGGATCACCTATGAATGATTGTACCGTATACTACCTATGGGTGATCTTGGAATCAATGTCATCTATTTCTTTGGATAGGCCTTGTCCTCAAACCAACTTCATACAGTGAATTTTGAGGTCAAATTCTTGTAGGATTTCCATCCATTTTCCCCTTCTTTCTCCCAACTCGCTCTGCATGAGGGACTTCATTGTAGGGTCGATAACTATGGTTGTAATCCGACTACGTAAAATGTAATTTTAGAACTTCTTAACTGCACTTACTAGTGTGAAGGCCTGCTTCTCCAATGGTGGGTATCTAATATTAGCATTCTTGAAGGGGGAACTCATAAAATCTATCGGCAATTTGTCCCCTTCACCTTTCTGTTGTGTCAAAATAGCACATGAATGATCAGTTGCAAAAGAGTAAATATAGAAAGGCATTAAATAGTTGGGACTAGTTAAGATAGGCACCTCTGAGATAGACTGTTTGATTTGTGAGAAGGCATCCTTGGCCTCATTACTCCATTAAATCTTCACATCTTTCTTCATCATCTCATTGAGGGGTTTTACAATCTCTGCAAACCCAGTTATAAACTTCCTTACAAAGTTTATCTTTCCAAAGAAAGATCTCATTTCTTTCTTGTTTCCCGACATAGGTAGCCTCAAGATAGATTCCACTCTGTTAGGGTCGATCGAAATGCCTCTTATGATATTATGTGACCCAGTAATTTTCCTTCTGATACCCTAAACACACATTTCTTCGGGTTGAGGAAAACACCATACTTTAGACATTTTCCAAGAACCTTTTACAAATCAATAGTGCGATCCTCCCTATTCTTGGAAAATACGATCAGATCATCCATGTAAATGATAATGCATTTACCTAGAAAATCCTTAAATGCAACATCCATTACATGTTGGAAGGTGGCTCCAGCATTAATGAGACCAAATGGCATCCTTCGGTAGGTAAATATTCCCCACTTGGTAGTGAAGGCGATCTTCATTTTGTCCTCATAATTAACCAGCACTTGGTTGTATCCCAAATAACCATCCAAGAATGACATCATTTGTGAGCCGTTAACTATCTGCAGCACTTCATCAATAGAAGGAAGTGGGTAGTATCTTTCTTCAAAGCTAGTTTGAGGTTTCTAAAGTCGACGCATAGTCTAATATCCCTATTCTTTTTGTGAATAAACACTAGATTTTCCACCCAAGTCGAATGCGTCATCGAAAAAATAATTTTGGCTAACAATAGTTTATGTACCTCTTTGAGAATTAGAGGTTTAATTAAAGCATTAACCAGGCATTGCTTCTGATGGAATGGTTTTGCTTGAGGCTTCAGAGGGATGGTGTGAGTTATCACTAAAGTATCAAAAGTTTTCAGATCTTCCTATCCCCAATAAATTGTTGCAATATCTTCTTTCAGCACCTTCAAGATTTTTTCTCGAATGTCCTTCGGACAAGTCTTTCCAATGAAAATGTTTCTCTCTGGCCCCAAATCTACCAAGTTGTATGTTTCATACTTTCCTCCATCAACATTACTAGGAAATTTCTCATGGGCCCGAGGATCAGAATCAAAGATCCTTTCTAGTGCTACCATTCCCTTAATCCTAGGATCTAATCTAATTTGTACGTGCACATTTTTTAGTTCCCCTACAACATTCACCTCAATTTTTTCCAACTGTATAGCTTTCTTATGAGTTTTAATTGAGGTTAGGCCCAACTTTTTACAAATAGAGAGTAGCATAACATTACCTGAGGCTCCATAATCCAATAAGCAGTTATGTAAATTCTTTCTGAAAATTCTTAAACTCAATAGGAATAGGGGTGTTCTCATCTTTCCTCTATACAAAGCTGCATTCATTTCAACAGCTAGAGTCACCTTTTTCTTTCCTTTCAATTGATCTGCTTCAGCCAATTCATTCAACACAAGTTCACGTTGGGCAGGACACCACTTCAAAATATCAAAGAAAGATAATGAAATCATTTGCTTCTGTATTTTTGAAATCATATCATACTTGTTGTACATGTTTTGCACACACGCCCCACCATAGGCAAGGACCCCCTCTTTTTCGCTCTCGACGGCTTGTTCCTACTCCTGTTGGGTCATTTTTTCTCTTGCCTCGATTTGTGTACCCCTTTCCTAGAGTCCAAGTGGGTCACATGCCTTAGAATGATTAGTTTTCCCTTGACCAAATTCGCCTACCTAAATTTCACTAAGTCTTTTTCCTTTGTGGAAGTGCCCCTGTGGGTTTCCCTTCACATGTTGCCTCAGAGTTCTTCAGGCCTCGCGGACCCGCAACTGTGAGTCACCACTCATGTTTTACCTTTGAGTGGTGACTGTCGCCCAAATTTTGTGCGCATGGCGAGCTCCACACTTAGTTTCTCCGTCTGAGCCTTGACCAATCATCCAAATGAGCGTGGGTTCTCGCATCTCACCTAACCCAAATTTGTCATACCAAGAAATCAATTCATGCCTTTAATGGAAATTGGCCTATAAACACTACTCCCTACACTTCATTCTACTTGGGGCATTCAAATATGGGGAGAAACAAAGTCCCCCCTTCCTTTTTCCGCCTTTTGTTTTGTTCTTGTTGACTTGGTCACTTATCACTTGATTCACTTTTTAATTCATTTTTTACTTTAGGGACAAGTTTCCTATGGATTTGGGATGTTTTTGTGATGCCTAAGTGAACTGCCAAGGTTTCATTAAGTTTTGGGAAGTTACAGAAATTTCATTGCGGGCCATCGTCCCTCCGCCCCCATCAGGGCTTTCCTTACAAGATGTCGTCCCTCTACCACCATCAAGACTTTCCTTTCAGGCCATTGTCCCTCTGTGGCCATTTGGGAACCTCCCTTTCGGGTTGTTGTCCCTTCATTGCCATCAAAACTTTCCTTGTAGGTCGATGTCCCTCCATCACCATCAGAACTTTCCTTGCAAGTCATCGTGTGCTCATTTCAATTTCAAAAGGGTGGTGACCCTTCGGCTTCCCCCTTACAAATATTTGCATTTTCAAAATGGATGCAAACTTCAAGTTTTCATCATCTAGGGACCATAACATGAATATCTTCATGTGCCTAAAGGGGTTTGCAACAAATTTTCCATGTGCTTAGACATCGCAAAAATTTTCTTGCGAGTTGTCGTCCCTCCATGGTCATTTGGGAACTTTCCTTTCAGGCCGCCATCCCTTCGTGGCCGTTTGGGAACTTTCCTTTCAGGCCACTGTCCCTTCATGGCCATTTGGGAACTTTCCTTTCAGGTCATCGTGTGCTCATTGTGACTTTAAAAGGGTTGTGACCCTTCGGCTTCCCCCTTCCAAATTTCCGCATTTTTCAAATTGAGTCAAATCTTAAGGAAATATGTCTTGGCACTCTTTCCACCCCTTTTCCCACACGCTAAAATTGAAAAATCTCAAATTTACTAAGTTTTGTGAAGATGCAGAACTTTCCTCTCGGACCACCATCCCTCTATGGCCATTTGGGAACTTCCCTTTTGGGTCGTCATCCCTTCGTGGTTGTTTGGGAACTTCCCTTTTGGGTCATTGTCCCTCCGTGGTCGTTTGGGAACTTTCCTTCTGGGATGTCGTCCCTTCGTGGCCATTTGGGAACTTTCCTTTCGGGTTGTCATCCCTCTGTGGCCATTTGGGGAGTCGTCATCCCTCTGTGGCCATTTGGGAACTTCCCTTTCTAGGCGTCATCCCTCTATGGCCATTTGGGAATTTCTCTTTCGGGTCACCGTCCCTCCATGACCATTTGGGAACTTTCCTTTCAGGCCAACATCCCTCTGTGACCATTTGGGAACTTTCCTTTCGAGCCACCGTCCCTCCGTGGCTGTTTGGGAACTTTCCTTTAAGACTGTCGTCCCTCTGTGGTCATTTGGTAACTTCACTTTCAAGTCATTGTCCTGTCGTCCATCATCCATCATCCATTCGCCAATCATCATTCATCCATCGTTCGTCTATCGATTGTCTGCCGCCCATCATCCGCCTTCATTCTAACCTAGGGGAAGCCCACGCCCTTGAAACTGCATTAATGTTTATGGTCCAAATGAACTCCAAATGTGGAACAATGATGAATATTATAATCTTTTAATGATGCATGAGTGGATCTAACAAGGAGTTTGCAAGATTTGACTAACATTTTCCTATATTTGTGTATGAAAGCACTTACGACACTTCATGTATACAGGATTCAAGAAACCTACCGTGGATCCGTTGAGGAGGCCCATTGAGAAAGTTGAACAAGGAAAAGGCGCATTGCTCCTTTCACCACTCATTTATGCTCACCTCTTCCCCTAGCACCCATCAACAGAGTTGGCATTAGAAGCAGGCCTATGTCAAGGGAGTCAGTGACAAATCTATAAAGGGTGGCCTTGAAGGTGGTGGGAGGGAGCAGTTATTTCCTCCTTCCAAACAAATGATCACGATCCATCAGGGGCTATCTCATCAGATCATCTAATCCATTTAACAAAGATGCAAATCTGCAAACAAGGTGTACTTGATTGGTTGAAGGATACTATAGACACATCAAGCAAGAAGGCATCTTTTGAACAATTTCAACTATAGCAAAAAGGCAATCAGCTAGAAGACAAAATTGCTATAGTGACTAGCCACTACAAGACAAAATAGAGAAAACACAAGGAATGTATTTTAAATCACTATATAATGAGGGGTAGGTGAAGCCCTAGTGCAATCAAATCTGAGCCACACAATGTAATTCAATCATAGCCATTCATTTGGGCTTTGGAAAACTATAAATAGGGGTCCCCCCCTCATTTGTAAATGGTTGGAGAGCTAGTGTAAAGGAATTCTGCAACAATAGAGAGCTACATTACATGATTTATAGATGTTTCTATTGTGTTTCTTCATTATGCATTCATGGTTCTACTTCCCTATTAGTTTATTTGTTAGTTTCTTGAATGGAAGTGATGATGGTGTTTTTTGTTACTGTATTTGATGAATTTCCAACTCATGTTTTTTGTGGTTTGTTGATGATGAATCACTTTGTAAAGCTAGTTTGAGCTTCCTTACTTCATTGGTGCAACTTAGTTCAATTGCATGTTCATGATGTGTGTATACAATCTAAAAATTTGTAGTCCTAAGAAAATTGCACTGGTTTTGTGTAACTGTAGGTTCCTCTTGGCCAAGAAAAACCCAGTTTAGGAAGTTTGTCTATTGTAGCAACCTCCATGATTACTGTTCATTCATAGTTTTAGGTCTAGGAACTTCCTCTCTTCCCTACCCTTTTTCCTTTTTTTGATAAGTAACCTAAGCTAAGGTTCATTGCACATTGTAAAGCCAAATATAAAGCTGAAATAGGAATTCAAGACTATTGTTTGAACCTGCAACAACTGAACAACAATTTCCACATCTTAAGAACTCCATTTGTATATCCAACTTCCCCACTTTGTGACTCATCTGTAAGACCGCCTTGTGATTCCAGCAAATCACATGAAACAACTAAGATATTTCAAGCACTATTAAGACCTAAAATTAGAGACCTTGGGATAGTGTTTTGCAATCTGATTGTGGAAGATTGTCTTTCAAGAAAGGTGATGCACCTATGCATTACCTTTGTTGAGAAGTGCATTAAAAACACATCAACAAAAATGGCACTAGAAGGAGGGCAGGCATGTTGAGGCTACAAAGTTGAAAGTTGGAAGCTGAAAAGAGCACTTTCAAGAAGAAATTTGAAATAAGGAGATCTCTTTTAATGTTGAAGCTTAAAATCAAAACAAATGAAGGCAAACAAAAGCTGAGTTGAAATAGTGTAGCATGTGCAAATCAGCATCACTCAGCTACATGCATATTTAAATAGGAGATTGAAGAGACCATTGTAGCAATTTTCATTGGCAGATAAGTGTAGGATCCATTGCATTCGTAGACACAATGAATTGGGATGTCTAACATTCTTCGACATAATTGAAAGTCTTGCAAGGAGAAATTCCCTTTTGAGAAATATATCAGCCCTTAGCTCCCGAAGATCTAGAAGAGGAAATGACTAACATGGCAGCCAAGGCATTCGAAGAGTTGATCCAAGAACATTTGAACAAGGATAAACAAATATTGGAAGAGGTGTTGATGTCTAGTTGGTGCAGATTCCACAATGCACCACATTCGAAATTCACTTGTCCAACATGTGAAGACATCATCACTCATGTCAAGGGTAGTTTGAACAAGGCAGAGCAACCAACTCCCAATGAAGGGAAGTCATCCCATGAGACAAGAAGGTTGTCAACATTTGGAGGGTAGCATATTCAAGTTGGATCAAGGAATTTGACACAAGTTAGTCTTGGGACAGTAGACACTAAGGCTGGAAGTCAAGGGGAAGGAGCTAATTTCCTTGGGGAAGTTGATGGAAACTCAACTAGAAAAGAATCAGAGAGCCTTTTCTCCATCAATGAAGAACAATCCTCCACTCATGAAGAGGTGTCGTTGATGATTGAGGATAAACCAAAGAAGTCTGTAGCAACAAATGCTAGGAAAACCAACAAAAATACTGAAGAATAGAGAGAGGAAGAGGCTGGAAGTCTTGGGATAGTAGAACATGATGACGAAGGCATAAGTGAACTCAGATTAGAAGACCTCTCCTTCATGAAGGACAACGATAAAGCATCTGAAAATGAAGATTTGGAGGAGTGGGAACAATCATATGTTGCGGTTGTCCACTCTTCAACCTCCTTCCCAAGTGATGATGAGGACCGAATAGTGAAAAGATACAACCAGCTCGTTTCAAGGCTAGCAAGGGATTGGTCCGAGCTAAGACACCAAGTGGGTTTGGAGGTGCTACTACTACCGAATTGGCACAGACTCCATGATTCATCACACTCAGAGTTCACATGTGAACTATGCCAAGAGGCTATCAAACAAGTTAAAGAACAAGTGGGGCAGCCTAGTACACTGCCTCCTACAGTTGCTTTTAGGATTGAATGAGAAATCCAAGAACCTGAATCAAGTTACAACTCAGTTGAAGGTGGTCCTCAAGAAGGTGTTGGGACAGCAATAGAAGAAGGATAGCAACATAGTCTTGAGCTTCTAAATGATGAAGTGGATCAAACCAAAACGCTATCCATAGCACATCAAGAACCTTTCTCTCTTGAAGAGCATTTGTACACGAGGGATGATAGGTTATATGGAGGACTTCCAGAAGTGGATCACTCATCATATATTGATCCCCTTGATGGACTAGTGTCCCTTGCAGACTTCTTCCTGCTTGGAATTGTCCCACAAAGGTATAGTGACATCGAGGAAGAGCACATTACGGAAGCAGTCAATGATGAGGATATAATACCAGAACTTCCAGGCAGTGAAGCATTGGAACCTTCGAAATGGGAGAGGGGTTCCTTCTCCATTTACAGCGATAGTGACCAAGAATAAATTATTGAACATCCTGGTGAGATGCATGAAATGCAAAAAGAAGAAGATAAAGGTGAAGGTGTTTCGATGGCTGCCAACAAACATGACATGCTTGTTCAACTACAAGATTTAACTGGTGGTCCATCTGCCTTGGTCATTGTTGATCCTCCTTCACATTCAGGGAGCTACAATAGGACATATTCATGCATGTCATCATCCCATGACATTGAACGTCATAAAAATAAGGTTAACACCTGGGAAAGGAACTGGGACAACATATTGTCACCTGAGGACAGCAACCAAGTGGGTACCAAGTTTGCAGATGATCAATGTGGAGAAGTATTTCTTTTTGAAGAACTTCCAACGGGGGTTGCGGATCCCACACAAGGTTTGGAAGAGGTGTTTTCTACCCCATATTCCCAGCCCTATGCAAGCTCAAGATCAGAGATGTTGCACCCTCCACTTTTCCCACCTAAGGCTACTGATGCAATGATTGACTATGCAATCCTCACTCTTGATTGTTAGGCACTACCACCATCGCAGGAAAACATCCAGGTTCTATCTCTCCTTTCTCTTGTGAATTCTTACAACCATGTTTATTATTTTGATTATGGGAATGAAGGGAGATGAACTTGTTTATGGATCAACCATGGGTTTGATGAACCTCCTCAACTGCTGATTTTTTGGGACTATGTGATTAAATTTGAATGCTGCAATGTTGAAATTTGTTTTCCTAAGTATAAGGATCAATTTTCATGGTCAAGAACTATAACTACTTCCCATTTTCTTATGCATGCTTTACGAATTCCAGTAGGTGCAAAAGTTAGTTTGCCTTCCCTGAACATAGTGCTTTGTAAGTATCTTTGTACATAGATCTTTTTGGGTAATGTAGGTTTCGTGTACATACCTCAGTTTCATGTATATAGTCTCGCTTTCTTGTTTTCATTAGGTTAGTTGGTTTTCTGTAGGTTGTTCACTTTAGAGTATTTTCTTTGTTGTTTTCTTTTGTTTTCCCGCTTTGGTTAGTTTAGGTGTTTTCTTTTCATTTGCTTCTATTTTCTTTTTGTTTGCTTTTGCTTTGTTGTTGTTTTGCTCGGGGTCCCCCTGCTATTAGTTGGGAACATTTTTGCACACAACAACCATACGTATCACCTGGGGTTGTTCTACCTATTTCTTTGTTAAACTCTAATCAAGTTTTCAAAGTGTATGGTGAAGGTATTTTGTTAGTGTCAAGTGATCTGGACATTTGATTCAAAGAGGATAAGTTGTTGGTTGGTCCAATTCTGATGTATTCTGGAATCTTATCTCTCACATATTTTAAGAATCTGGAGGTCACTGTAGGTCCTTTTTGAAGTCTAATTAAGTGAAATATCTAAAATTCTGCTTCAACGCCACTATGATTCTCAGCCCTGAATGTGAGCTTCATTGCTTGTAGGTTGAAATGGAAGGAATTGAAAAGAGAAAAATCAAAAGAAAAGAAACAAAATAAAGAAAAGAAAAACATTGAAAATCAAAAGAAAAAATAAATTCAACCTTGAAAGAGGATCCAAGAAACTCTACTGAGGCTATGGATGCCTGGCTGGCAGTAGAGCAATGTTCGGGAGAATCTTAGTGACAACCTCATTGGGATGCCTGATTGGCAATGAGGCAATATCCCGAATGCTTTTAGAGTTAGAATAAACTACGTAACTTAACTTGACAGAGCTTGGGTTCCTGTAGCAACTAAAGGATGGGAATTAACGCAACTGCACACACTTGGATTTTCAGCATACTGAAGGTTGGGTTGGCTGGCGGTTTTGATCCTTTGGTTGATCATCTGGTTCGTTTGTCCTAGCGTGAGGATCAAAACCAAAGATTTTGGGTTCATGATTCTAGTTTGTCATTGAAATGCTCTGGAGCATTTCCCCACTGAGTCACCATTTTTTGTGCATGTTTTTCACACACGCCCCACCATAGGCAGCGACCTCCTCTTTTTCGCTCTCAATGGATCATTCCTACTCCTATTGGGTCATTTTTGCTCCTGCCTTAATTTGTGTGCCTGTTTCCTAGAGTCCAAGTGGGTCACATGCCTTAGAATGATTAGCTTTCCCTTGACTAGATTCACCTACCTAAATTTCATTAAGTCTTTTGCCTTTGCGAAAGTGCCCCTATGGGTTTCCCTTCACCTATTGCTCTGGCATCCTTCAGGCCTCACAGACCCGCAACTACGGGTCACCTCATGTGGGTCATTGCTCATGTTTCACTACTGAGTGGTGACTAACACCCAACTTCCGCCCACATGGTGGGCTCCGCACTTAGTTTCTTCATCCAAGCCTTGACCAAGCATCCAAACGAGCATCAGTTCTTGCATCTCACCTAACCCAGATCTATTGTACCAAGAAATCAATGCATGCCTTTAATGGAAATTGGCCTATAAACGCTACTCCCTGCCCTTCATTCTACTTGGGGCATTCAAATCTGGGGAGAAACAAAGTCCCCCCTTCCTTTTTCTGCCTTTTGCTTTGTTCCTACTGACTTGGTCCCTAATCGCTTAATTCGCTTTTTCCTTCATTTTTTACTTTGGTGAAAATTTTCCTATGTATTTCAGATGTTTTTGTGATGCCTAAGTGAACTACCAAGGTTTCATTAAATTTTGGGAAGTTGTGGAAATTTCATTGCGGGTTGTCGTCCCTCCCTTGCCATCGAGACTTTCCTTTCAAGCTACCATCCCTCTGTGGCCATTTGGGAACTTCTCTTTCAAGTCGTCATCCCTCTGCCATCGTCAAAACTTTCTTTTTGGGCCACCATCCCTCCATGGCCATTTGGGGACTTCCCTTTCGAGCCGCCATCCCTCTGCCACCATCGGGACTTTCCTTTCAGGCTTTCGTCCCTTCGTGGCCATTTGGGAACTTCCCTTTCAGATTGTCATCCCTCCATCACTGTCGAAACTTTCCTTGCGGGTTGCTATCCCTCTGTCACCATCAGAACTTTCCTTGTGAGTCACCGTGTGCTCATTGTCATTTCAAAAGGGTGGTGACCTTCCGGCTTCCCCCTTACAAATCTCTTCATTTCCAGAATGGATGCAAACTTCAATTTTTCATCATCTAGGGCCATCAAACGAATGTCTTCACATGCCTAAAGGGGTTTGCATCAAATTTTCCATGTGCTTACACATCACAAAAATTTCCTTACTGGTCGTCGTCCCTCCATGGTTGTTTGGGAACTTCTCTTTCTAGTCGTCGTCCCTCCATGGCCATTTGGGAACTTTCCTTTCTAGTCACCATCCCTCCATGGATGTTTGGGAACTTTTCTTTCGGGCCATCGTGTGTGGGTCACCGTGTGCTCATTGTCATTTTAAAAGGGCGGCAATCCTTTAACTTCCCCCTTCCAATTTTTTACATTTTTCAAATTGAGTCAAATCTTAAGGAAATATGTCTTGACACTCTTTCCACCCCTTTTCCCACACGCTAAAATTAAAAAATCTCAAATTTACTAAGTTTTGTGAAGATGCGAAACTTTCCTTTCGAGCCGCCATCCCTCCATGGCCGTTTGGAAACTTCCCTTTCAGTTCGTCGTCCCTCCATGGCCATTTGGGAACTTCCCTTTTGGGCCACCATCCCTTTGTGGCCATTTGGGAACTTTCCTTTTGGGTCACCGTCCCTCCATGGTGGTTTGGGAACTTTCCTTTCGGGTTGTCATCCCTCCGTGGCCATTTGGTAACTTCCCTTTCGGGCCACCGTGCCTCCATGGCCATTTGGGAACTTCCCTTTTGGGCTACCATCCCTTTGTGGCCATTTGGGAACTTCCCTTTCAGGTTGACATCCCTCTGTGGTTGTTTGGGAACTTCCCTTTTGGGTTGTCGTCCCTCCGTGGTCATTTGGGAACTTTCCTTTCCGGTCATCGTCCCTCACTAGCCATTTGGGAACTTTCCTTTCAGTTCATTGTCCCTCCATGGTCATTTGGGAACTTTCCTTTCAGGTCGCCATCCCTCTATGGTCATTTGGGAACTTCCCTTTCGGGTTGTCATCCTATCGTCCATCCATCGACTGTCTGCCGCCCACTATTCACCTTCCTTCCGACCTAAGGGAAGCCCGTGCCCTTGAACCTGCATTAATGGTTATGGTCCAAATGAGCTCCAAATGTGGAACAATGATGAATATTATGATCTTTTAATGATGCATGGGTGGATCTAACAAGGAGTTTGCAAGATTTGACTAACGTTTGCCTCTATTTGTGTATGAAAGCACTTATGATGCTTCATGTATGCAGGATTCAAGAAACCTACCATGGATCCATCGAGGAGGCCCATTAAGAAATTTGAACAAGGAAAAGGCACATTGCTCCTTTCACCACTCATTTATGCTCGCCTCTTCCCCTAATACCCATCAACAGAGCTAGCATTAGAAGCAGGCCTATCTCAAGGGAGTCAGTGAAAAATCTATAAAGGGTGGCCTTGAAGGTGGTGGGAGGGAGTGGTTTTTCCTCCCTCCAAAAAAACAATCACAATCCATGAGGGGTTTTCTCATTAGATCATTTGATCCATTTAACAACGATGCAAATCTGCAAACAATGTGTACTTGATTGGTTGAAGGATACTACAAACACATCAAGCAAGAAGGCATCTTTTGAACAATTTCAGCTACAGCAAAAAGGCAATCAGCTAGAAGACAAAATTGCTATAGTGACTGGCTAGTATAGGACAAAATAGAGAAAACACAAGGAATGTATTTATAATTTCTATATAATGAGGGGTAGGTGAAGCCCTAGTGTAATCAAATATGAGCCACATAATGTAATTCAATCCTATCCATTCATTTGGGCTTTGAAAAACTATAAGTAGGGGTCCCCCACCTCATTTGTAAATGGTTGGAGAGCCAATGTAAAGGCATTCTATAGTAATAGAGAGCTACATTACATGATTTATGGATGTTTCTCTTGTGTTTCTTCATTATGCATGTATGGTTCTACTTCCCTATTATTTTAGTTGTTAGTTTCTTGAATGGAAGTGTGATGGTGTTTTTTGTTACTGTATTTGATGAATTTCCAGCTCATGCTTTTTGTGGTTTGTTGATGATGAATCACTTTGTAAAGCTAGTATGAGCTTCCTTACTTCATTGTTGAAACTTAGTTCAATTGCATGTTCATGATGTGTGTATGCAATCTGAAAATCTGCAGTCCTTAGAAAATTGCACTGGTTTTGTGTAACTGTAGGTTCCTCTTGGCCAAGAAAAACCCAGTTTAGGAAGTTTGTCTATTGTAGCAGCCTCCATGATTACTGTTCATTCATAGTTTTAGGTCTAGGAACTTCCTCTCTTCCCTACCCTTTTTCCTTTTTTTGATAAGTAACCTAAGCTAAGGTTCATTGCACATTGTAAAGCCAAATTTGAAGCTGAAATAGGAGTTCAAGACTACTATTTGAGCCTAGAGCAACTGAACAACCAATTCCACATCTTAAGAACTCCATTTGCAGATCCAACTTCCCTACTTTGTGACTCATCTGTAAGACCACCTTGTGATTCCAGCAAATCACATGAAACAACTAAGGTATTCCAAGCACTGTCAAGACCTGAAATTAGAGACCTTGGGATAGTGTTCTACAATCTGATTGTGGAAGATTGTCTTTCAAGAGAGGTGATGTGCCTATGCATTACCTGTATTGAGAAGTGCATAAAAAACACATCAACAATACTCTTTACCACTATTATATTGTTGTCTAGGAATAAAAGAAGAGTTACCTTTGTTTGGAAACTCAAGTGGTCCTTTTGGTGGAGGTGGATTGTTATCTGCTTTCTAGTTAGGGGGTACCATATTGTTGGGAGGGGCAGATGTGGTGAATGGTCCCTTTTTCTAATTTCTCAAAAAATGACCTCCCTTGGCCTAAAAAGCCTAGGAATCATATGTATCTGCTTCTGGTTCATTTTCTCCTTGCATGGGAAACTGATATTCATCATCATATGTTTTAAAGGCCATAGTAGTATACACCAATCCACCACATTTTTTAGCACTTTTTTTGGGGCAATTTAGAATCAGTCTAAGCCATCTTAACCATTTTCTCCACCTCTGGGAAATTAACCTCAGAATGTGCAACACTATCATGCAATCTACACCAATTAGTCATAAATTTTAAATCTGCAACATTAGTAGTATGTGGTTTATCTCCATTGGCTTGATAATTATGAGGAAGTCCTCCATTATTTGGTCCAATGTTCCACTGCCTATTGTTATTGGGTCTTTGGTTGTACCCTCTATTCTAGGTCTAATAGTTTTAGTTTTGGAAGTTCTGATTCTAAAAGTTTCTTTGATTCTAGTTAGTATTCTGGTTGGAGTAGTTTTTTTGGTTGGAATACCCTCCCTGATTCTGGTACTGGTTATGGTTTTGTTTTTGAGGGGGGTTCAATTTGAACTAGGCCATCTCGTTGGTCACTTGGGATAAGGTTTTCTTTAGAGTTTCTAACTATGTTGTTAGATGAGCAGTACGCTCATTCTCTGCAATTCTTGCAACTGATGGATTGGTTGTGGTGTTAGATCCTCCAGCATGATTGTGATAATTTTTATTTTGTTGGGAGGAATATAAAGTCCCATCATTAACCATCCATGATAATGTAGGTGGGGGTGTAATTCAGCCAAAGGTCCATAGACAAATTGATACATTCCTGGAAGTAGATTAAATAGAGGGGTTTTGTTGGGTATTCTAGGATATCTTGGGGGAGACAAAGCCCCTCCCATGCCACCTAATTGGGAACTTATCTGCTATTGTAGCTTGATGGCTAGGTGGTATACTTTGGACAGCGAATCAATGTCTCCTAGGAGGTAAGTTCTTTGCAGAAATAAGCCAATCAACGAATCTATGGCTTTAAGGTATGCCTAGATGGCAATATTCTCAGCCACCATATATGGTTCTTGCAGTCACCTATACATCCTTTGGAACCATGTGTTGAATGGAGGCAATGGTTCGTGTGGTTCCTTCCTAATCATGGAAAATTGATGATATAAGATGGTTGGGTCTATGTAGACCTAGAATTGATTAATCAAGGAATCCTCCAAATTAATCCAACTAAGGATGGATTTGGTAGGCAAGTTCAGGTACTAATTGTAGGCCATATCTCCCAGTGAATAGGGAAATAATCTATATGCAACGTCATGATGTGCTATTAGGGCACGAGTGTAAGCATCGTCCCGAGTTTCGATCCCGATAATATCAAAAGTTAGAATTGGGATGTTGCTTGAAACCTAACCTATGGAAAATGAGGGGGCATGGGTCAGCTCTTAGTTCTAATCCTGATGTTGTGTCAGAATTCAGAATTGGGATGTCACCAAATAATGGAACTTAAAATTTATGTCAAGGGTTTGGTGCCCATCCGAAATTCGATCTTGACAGTAAACCGGTGATCAGAACCAAGGCATAAGTTGGTACTATGACGAGAACCCTTTAACACATTTAGGTAATGACCTAAACTCCAATTCTAATAGAAGATCAAAAATTAGAATCAGGACATGAATAGATCCTAGACCTATGTGATGGTAATGGACCAAAAGTGAGTTTCGAAACCCAATTCCGAAAGGAATGTAGGAATCGAGATCAGAACAAGCATCAATCATGAAGGTATTTAAATAAATTTAACAATATCATAAAATACACCTTCACGAATGGGATAAACATCAAAACCCTCTGAAAGACCGATTCAAATTTTAAAAACTTTCCACCACACTCAAAAATCGAATGAAGGAAACTAGGGTTTTGACTCACATATTGCAACATCCATATTTTTTAAAGTTTAGCAAAGTTTGAAATAAACATGACCCAAGCAGTATGAAAACCCTAGGTAGACTAGGGCACAGCAGGAAAAGAAAAACCGTGCAAGAAACACGAAACAAAAACCACAACAAAAACAAAAAATGAACAAAACCCAAAACAAAAGAAAGAAAAATGAACCAAAGGATTCAAGGAAAAATTAAAACGTGCCAAAGGGTGCCAAGAAAAAAAATAGGAAGAACAAGAAACGAGAAAATGATAAAAGAGAAACGCCATCAAGCAAAAACAAACACAAGAAAATTGATAATGAAAGGAAAATGCAAGAAAAGGGCACCTACCTCACAAACGCAACTGAAAATCCAACAGCACGGCGAGAAATCCAAGCTCGATCTCAAACTCCAACCCTTAGCTCTACTCTGGTTTGCTCCGTCGAAGTGTACAAGAAAAAATGAGCAAAAATTGAGGAGCAACAGGAATAAAAACTCATTCGCACATGCAAAGAAGTGCTCATTAATGTGGGTAGGTCGGGCCTCAAGATCGGAGTGGAGGTCATAAATGAGCCATCACGAAAAATAGAAGGTAAGCAGAAATCGGGATTAGGATGGAACACGAAACAAGAACCTTGGAAAATTTCTTAGTTCTAGTTCCAATCCAATGTCCGATTCTGAAATAAACAAAGCGAGTCAGAAATCGGGATTGGGATGAAAATAGGAACAAGAACTTTTCAAAAGCTCTTGTTCCTTTTTTGGTCTAATGTCTGATTCTGACACAACAATAACACACAAGGAAGAAAAGTGAAGGTTGGGATTAGAACAAAAAATAGAAATTTACACTTTTAAGGGTGGAAGGTGGTGGTTTTGATCCAATACCCGAACCTGACAAAACAAAAATAGACAAGGAAAAATGTGGGGATCGAGACCAAAACAAAAACAAGAACTTCAACTTTGGAAAAGTACTAAGTGACAATGATAGTCTAAAACTCAAACCCGACAAACAAAGGAAAAAAAAGACCTAGAAGAAAAATGACAACTCTCAAAGCCCAAACAAAAACACCAGGGACAAAAGAAACAAAGGGGGACCCAATTTTGACCCAAAACAAAATGGGGTGATTATGCAAGGCATAACATGTGTGATCTACTATTAGTGAGTTAGCCCAATGACAATCCTTGTAGTACCATAGCAGTGAGTTATCCCATGTGTTATGCTCTTGGTGATTTTTCCCAAGGATGATTTCTTGTATGGAATTGGTGACATGGACAATGTGGATTGTGATTTGACATGGATGAATTTTCCCAATGAGATCTTGTTTTGATCATATTTTTTATTTGATCCATTTAGTGTTCAAATGAGTGTTTCTATAATGTATTTATGGAGTGTTTTCATCGTGTATGATGTGTGTAAGCCCTCTCATAATGTGTTTGACATGAGTTTTATTCTTGTGGCCCATTTAACTATCTCCTAGCAAAGTGGGAATGGATCCTTTTGATTCCATGAGGTCGGGTGGTGTAGTAACCACCATTGGGTACCGAAATTTCAAGGATCGAAATTGAGTTTAGTACCATGTTGTAATAAGTTTAATTTATGCTATTAAGTACTTCATTCAAATGTAAAATGTATATGTAAAGGATGTTTGAGTCCTTTTGATGTAATTTGTAACATTTGATAAGGGAAAAAGTGTATTGGTTAATTTGCTTGCCTCAATGTTGGTACCAAGTGTGATAAGGGAAAATAAATAGGAACAAAGAAAGCATAACAATGACAATAATCACAAATTTCCTAAATCATGCTAAGATCCCCAAATCGATAATGAAGTGCAATGCAACAAAATAATTCAATAAACAAGAACAATATCACCTAATTCCCTTGCTTGCTTGACTCATCTCTATTATTCTTCTCAACTTTGCTTTGAAATGATCAAATTCCCTTAGGTCATGAGTGTGCAATATTAGCCTGTAAGTATTTTGACAACAAAACTTTGAAGATTGTGATTACCAAAAATGGAGTTAAAAAGTTTTTTTATAGAAACTTCATAGATTTGACGGTCGAGATCGATTTGTGTTTGAATGGTCTAGATAGAGTGTGAGGATTTGATTGAATAGTTAAGTGACTTGATTGATTAGTCAAGAGATGTAACTGAAAGAGTGTGTGAGTCAAAAGGATATGATAGATCAGTTAGGTGAGTGAACTGAGAGAGAGATAGTTAGTCAAGAATGGAGAGAATTATGCATGAGATATTAGATTGAAAATGTAGGATACATGTGCTTAAATAGAAGAATTAATTATAAAATTAATTCCTTTCTTTGTGGAAGAAGTTGTGTGTATGTGATTCCATAATCAAAATGAAATATTCAATTTAAGGAAGCACTTTAAATGAGAAGATAGAATTAATTAATTAAATGAATAATCATTTATTTAATTAAATGTGGGAGAATATGAATTAATTAGATGTAGGGAGAATATGATTTAATTTAAATGTGTAATTAAATAAATTTAGGAAACTTATTTAATTAGTAAGAAGAAGGGATTTAATTTAAATGACGTAATTAAATAAATTTAGGAAACTTATTTAATTAATCAAAATAAGAGATTAGAATTAATTAGTGACATAATTAAAGTAAATTAATGTAATTTACTTAATTAACCAATTTTAGAAGAATAATGAAATGAATTAATTAAATGGTTAAAACTATTTAATTAATTAGAGGAAATTAGGATGTTAAGTTATAATTAAATGATAAAATCATTTAATATTTTTGTAGGTATCTTGAATTGATGATAAAAAATGCAATCGCAGGCCTAAGCCATTTTTCACTGTCTACATTTTTCCCCTCTTTGACATAATGTCATTTTGGTGTTTGTGTCAAAGAATAAAGAATAACATGCCCCAATTGTGCCCTAGTGTGAAATAGGTAAGGGTATTCCCCCTCAAGAAAAATGACATTTTTTAAAAAAATTCAGAAAAATTTGGAAATTGTCCTAATTAGGTAATTGGATAGCCAGAAGTTCGAACGTGGTGAAAGAAATTAGTTAGCTTGAAGATGATGGAAGAAGATTGTTAGCTTGAAGATGATTTATGTTAGTGTGAAAGAAAGATATGTCATAACTTTGTTGTCATTATTCTGAACATTTGCATTTTAATCATCATTGGGCGGTTTATTGCAATAGACAAGAAACACCATGATATGAGATAGACTAATGGTGTGCAATGTCATGCCTTTGCTAAAAATATATAGTCACAAACAAGGATTGTCATGACTCATACCTAGGAACCCAATTGTTCCCAGTCTTTTTGTCGAGACAAACCACAAATAACACTCCAAACAAAATATGTCATGAAACATCGTTGCTCCTCTAAATCCTATAGCGAGGACTTCCTTGAGGTGGCTAGTGACATGAAAATTTCAAAAAGATAAGACAATTAGTCAAAAAGAAATATATGCTCATGTAACATTGTCACTCCTCTAAATCTGTCATAGGACATCGTCGTGGTGGCTAGTTACATGATCAAATTAAATCATTTAAAAATAAATGAAAAATTCTTATCAAGACATGTGTGTCAGATCTTTGTTTGTTTGTCAAGGTTGACTTTGTGATGACAAGGTTGATTGGACATTCTTTAGGAAGGACACATCCTAAAGAAGATTGAAATTTCAAATTTGATTACCGCCAAGGTCGGGATTCAGGAAAGACACATCTTAAATAGATGACAAGACAAGGTATGACGTCAAGAAGGACACATCTTGAAGACTCTTAAGTGATTGATTTGATAGATTTGATGTTGATTCAAGAAAGACATATCCTAAATAAATTAGTTGATAGAAAAGAGTCTGACGTCAAGGACACATCTTGAAGACTCTTAAATGACTAATTTGATAAATTTGATAGACTGATTTTTGACTAGTTGGATTGTGCATCATTTTTTACCTTGTGTTCGAGTTGCTCAGTATATGACAATGTGATATGACCAACATGAAAAAACCCTAAGAGGATTGGCATTTAAGGCCTCGGGGGCTGTTAAGTCTTGCCTACATTGTACACATAGAGACCATGTAGTTCGACCAAACTCTGACTGACAGGACTAACTGAAAAATATTTGTTTCATTTGAAGATATTTGATATGTGTGATAGTGAATGTGATGAACCCTAAAGGACTGACCTAAAATAGCCTTGGGGGCTCATTGATTGATGGTCTTTCCTATGTTATACACGTAGAGACCTCGTAGTTCGACATGACCATTGACTTTGTTTTATGGACAAAGGACTGAGTCATGATTTTATTCTGACAAACCTAAAAAGACTGACCTAATGCCTCGGGGGTACATCAACAGATGGTATTTCCTACGTCCAATTGTAGAGGCAACGTAGTTCGACAATGACAAAGACTGACATGACAGACGTTGACTTTTTTTTGTAGTTTTCTGATTATTTGTATTTTTTTTTGGAATTTGACATTTTTCCAATGTTTTTGCATTTTTGAAACATTTTCTGAATGTTTTTGCATTTTTTACATGTTTGATGAATGTTTTTGTGTTTTTTTTTTGTATTTTGAAGTTTTATGATATTTTTGAAGTTTTTTGGATTTTGAGAAATGCATATGAATGATGCCTACGAGAAAGCGAGCAAGCCTGCACAAGAATTCTAAGACAAACATGATCTTTCCCCTAGTCAAGTTGAAAACCAATTGACAGGTGATGATGATGATGATGATGATGACATTGTTTGACGTGGGAAGGACACATCCCGAAACAATGTGAGGATGATGATAATATGAACAAACGATCAAGGTATGCAACAAGGCTAGGAACAAAGCCAAGGAATGTTTTGGATGATGTACGAGGCTTCATAGCAAGATTGTATGGATTAGGCTTGTTGCATTTGGAATGACTTCTTTTTAGGACTGAATGGGATGATAGAAGGATGTTGGATAAGCGGATTAGAATCCTTAAACCAATGACAAGGGAAAACCAAGTCTAGCAAAAATTATGGAAGTAAAATGGATGTCTTTGGTAAAAGATAATCAAGCTGAGTATTGATGGTTGGAAGAATTATCATATGGTCTCCAAGGACTATGTCATATAAGGATAACTCATTTTCTTCAAGGTATGGGTTTGGAAAATTCTATGAAGGCTATGACATGATATTTTTTGTATAGTGTATGACCAAAGGATAGACACATCAAGAGTTTTTCCACAGCATGATTTATGTTTGTACCCTAGTCCTTATCAAGATCAAAGTCAGTGGGAAAATGGATAGGAATGACAGGGCTTAGATGGATAGATGGAAATATCATAAGAAATGTCATGGGAGATGAGACAACTTTCCCCCAAGAGTAAAGGTCCACATAGATAATTGTTCTTACACATGACGCCTATTTACCAAGTTTTCATCATGGTACTTATCCAAAGTGCCATAGAAATGGTTTTCACTATTGGATGAAATTTTTCTCTTTACTATTTTCTTGATTTTTTTATTTTTTATGGTGTCACCATGACACCTGTTTTCCAGGTTTTCATCAAGGTGACATTTTTTTTATTTTATTTTATTTTGTATTTTAGTATTTTTTGGATGGCCTTGATGCTTATATGATCACTGATTGTGTGGAATCCATTGATGGTTCTAATGTAGAAACTGGTGCCATGATATGCCAATAATGACCTTTATGTCAAATCAGTTGCCTTGTTAGGATCATAGCGCTTGCATACAATTGATTGATGTCATTGTGATCCTTTTTTATACTAAAGTTGGCCTTATCAAAATACGCACATCACGATAGAGTGTCATGCGAATTCTTATGATAAAGAGTTACTGCCAAGATGCGACAGATTTGTAACATAGAATTTTTAGACTTTAGGTGAGATGTAGAATTATGACAGATGATGGTAGACGTGTTTGGAAAATTAGGTTTAGGAATTTTCATTTTCCAAACTTGGGGTGATGGATGATGGAGACTGGATTTTGGATTGGGATAATGTTTGGAACCATGAATTTTATATGCCTTGTATGATGACCATTTTGAAGGAGGTGGACATTTATTATAGGTGGGAGTCCTCTTTTCTTGTGGCTCCACATTTTGATTGACTTTTGGATTTGGAATATTTTCTTTGTTTGGTCCATTTTTCTTTGGGATCCATTTTAACTTCATTTGTCCACTTGGATTTTTTTTTTCAATGGCCTTTGGCATTTTATTTTGAACTTTGTATTTGTAATATTTTTCTTTTTGTTGTTCCAATTGGAAGGTTTATGCATGTTGGAATGACAATTTATGGTGTGGATAGGAGTGTTGGCAGCAACCTTATGGTAAGAACTACTCATGGACCCCATTTTGATGTATGTATCAGATAAAGTTTCCCCCGATAATGAGGAGGTACCAATAACATCATTTGATTCTTTGATTGAAGAATATCCAAGACCTTGATGTCTAGGATTTTCTTGAAACTGTATTGGTTCTCAAATTCCTTTCTCATGTAGGCCTAGTCATTTTCCTTGATACTGCATGCTTTGAAATATTCTCTTTGTCATGGGGAATTTGTCATTTTGGAAGCAAGATGTGAACCCATCATTGTGGAAATAGTTGCTCGAAATATCCTCCTCTATGAGAAAGCCTAATTTAACAAAAGTGGTTGATCCTATTTGATAGGATGTTTTGGCATCATCATTTTTCATGCTTATGTCTTCTTGGTCCCTTAAAATGTTAATTTGATCAATAATATCTCTTGTGCCTTCGTCTTTGAATTGGTCAATGATAGCTTCCTTATGTTCTTCTTGATCCATAGTAGCCTTTTTCTATTCTTGAATGTTGTTATGCCATTTGTTTGATTATCTATGTGTCCCAAGGAGGCAAGTGTCTCATTTTGGGAAGTGTCAATATTTGGAGCTTGGATAGAGTCGTCTTCAAGTGTTTGATCATGAATGGCATAAAGGTCAAGGAGTTGATCATTTTGGAATTCTTGCTCAATAGTAGTGTCTTGATCAAAGATGGGTTTGTCTTGAATGATATGGTTGGGAATGGAATATTTATCAAGGATAGGTGTATTTTGGATGCCATGGTTATCTATAAGGACTTCTTGTATGGACTTAAAAATAGGGTCATGGGATGGACTACTTCGATCTTGACATGGAGGTGAAGTTATGATGTCATGCCTTGGGTTTTCCTCTTAACATATATCCTCAAGTGTAGGTAATGGGATGTGTTTTTGGAGACCATGACCAAATGTATTTTCATGACTAAATGTAGCTTGGGATGGAGTGAATAGGAATAGATTAGTGGATGATGGACTAGGATAGGATGTAGAGTCTTGCTATGGATTAATGAATGGTGGACTAGAATAGGACGTGGAGGCTTGGAAGGGATTAGTGGACATTTGGTTTCCCTTGTCAAGGTTAGGATAAGGGTGATAAGTGGATTTTTGTTGTAGATTAATGGCATGGATTGTGCTAAGGGACTCTTGATAGTGAGGGTAGATGGATGGAGGACTAGGTTTTATGATTTGTTGGTAAGAAGGACAGATGGGTGGTTGACTATGGGTTGTGGGTGATTGGGATAGAGAATTAATCCATTGTCTCTTGAATTATATGGCTTGTTGGGCTTGACCATTGTGGATAAATTGGTATTCAACTTGACTAGCAAGCATATCAAGGTGAATGGAAGACATGGTGGTGAGGTTATGATGAAATGTGGAGTATGACTAAGGTATGTGATATGATGTCTAAGGTAGGACAATGCAAAGAGGGTGACTTAAGTCTAAGGTATGTAGCCTATGTTTTTTTTTTTTTTTGGTATAAATTTATGACATGCAATGACTAAGGTAAGACTTAAAATAAATGTTTAAAATGCAAATATCTAGGATATGAAAGTTAAGCTATGTTTTTGGTCTTTTTTGGATAAATTTATGACATGCAAAGACTAGGGTATAATGCAAACTATATGTCAATATCTTCAAATAACTAAGGGATGAGTAACTAACTGGCCATGTTTGATGCAAGGTTCCAACTAGGATTGCCAATGATGTTTTAGGATCAATACCAGAATGACTAAGTGAAAGGTAGGCTAGGTGGAGTTCAAACTAGCCTAGCGAGTTTGAGGTATTCCACTGAGATGAAAAAGGACAAATTGTAAAATGATATGTCAAGAGAAATCCTATTTGAATCATTGTTTTCAATCAAGGTAAGAATAGTTTATCTACCCTAAGGTCTATAAGTGTTATGCACAAGGATTTTCCTAGGTATGCTAAGGATGGTCTAAGTAATGCAATGATGAAACTATCTAGGAAAATTGAGGATGAACCTAAATATGAGCAATTCACAAGTCTGGATCAAGTTTACAATAGAGGGTAAATCAGATAATGAGATCCTACAGTAAATGTTCTGAATTTTTAGTTTACAAAATGTAAGATTTTCTATGACAGGAAGATGCGTCGTTCTAGACTGCAAATGCATTTCATAAGATCAAATGTCTCATAGAATCTCACAGATGCAGTTTACAATCTCATATATGTTTCAGACTACAGCAATTGTGGCTCATATTATCAGATGCATTACAAGTTTTATCCATTTTGACTTGAAATGTCATGTGTTTTCTATTGAAATAGTTGTGACTCAGAATGTTAGATGTGGTTTTATGTATGACATATGTGGTTTACTATGAATAAGATCTGGGTTTTATGTAAGTTTTGGAAAAGTTTGCAGATTTGTTTTAGTCTGACAGTAATTTTTCAGAATGTAGGGATGTCCTATTGTCTGAATTTGATCAAATTTTGGCAAAACTGAAGATAGTCAGAAGACACTTTGTTTCATTGAAAAACCAAAACAAGTCTTAGTAGAAAAGGAGTGTATACTTGGTATACCTCACCAAAATTCCCTGGATCAGTGTGGAACACTTTTTCTGTTGGAAATTGTGCCTCAACTTGTTGGCTTGTATCTCTATTAAAGGCTTGGTGGATTTACCTTTTGTTGGTCTTCTTTATAATCCTATCACCCAAATCCTGAACCTTGGAACCTTGTCGCACAGTTCAAAATTTTCTTAACTTCTCGATTGGTCGATCTCCTTCAATGTCGTGGTGTTCAAGATTTTTTAAACCTACTGTGGAAGTTGTAAGTTTGTGTTTTCTCTGATTGAGCGACAAGCCAATGGATGTGGGAACCACTTGGAATTCTGGGAGACTTGTTGAGAATATTGTAGATTCTCAGCTTGATTCTCCATAAATGCACAAGCAGTGAATGTGTGTCATGATGGAGACCACAAGGAATGACCAATAGTTTGGTGCGATGGTCAAATGTAGTGTACGAGTAAGTTGGTAATAAAAGGACTAACTCATGGATACCTAAAATCTTCGAGCTTTTATTTATAAACTAATGACTACTAATATTCCACATCAATGTGGGATATTGTCAATGGTTGAGCTTCTTGGAAGCCCTAGCGACAATGATGGTCTTGTCGATAGCTATGTGTTCAGGTTTTTTGGCATCGAGGAGACATGGTCTAGTGTCTCACCGACATGTGATATAGTTGAACACTTTGATAGAACGTCTATCCTACGTGGCGCATTCTGAGCCAATGAGAGAAGAAGAATGTGAAAAATTGGCAGTTGAACAGTTGCGACCGTTCCTGTGTGAAAGATCAACAAACCATGAATAGAATGAGATATATTTTGTAATGGATGACAATGATCGGTTCGGGTAATGGAGATTTATGTTCGATACTAAACACAGATTGATCTGTGTGGGTTCATTGTATGCGTCTAAGAGCATTGTGAGATTAATGTTCTGTACAAGATTGATCAGTGAATGTTGCTGCTATAAATTGACATCAGAAAGTTAAGTCTGATCTCTGTATGTAATTTTCTTTACTATAATACAAAGAGGCTTTTCTTGGTGTGGTGGTTTTTTCTCCTATAAGGGTTTTCCCACATAATTCATGTGTCCAATTGTGTATGTGTTCATTTCTTTTCTGTTATTCTTTTCATGTGCATCTTATTGAACTGTAATTGTGAAATTTAAAGTCATATTTGCATTCTTCCCTGAGGTTTTGGCGTTAGGAGAGTTTGTTCCGCACCTAAGCTTTCCTTACAAGTGGTATCAGAGCCTGGCCCATTGTGTTATCCTTGTGGGTACATTGGGCTTTTTTGTCAATTCTACTCAGTGGGAGTCTTGTAGAAGTCTGGTCATTCAAATTACAAATTAAGATGGCAAGCAAGTCAGGAAAGATTGAAATTGAGAAATTCAATAGCAGCAATTTTGAGTTGTGGAAACTTAAAATGGAAGATCTATTAGTTGACTGTGATCTTTGGATTGTTGTGTCTGGAACGAAGCCTACAGGAATGAAGCAAGAGGATTGGGACCTCACAGATAAAAAATCAAAGGGGTTGATAAGGCTCTATTTAGCAGGCTCTATTCTTCTAAATGTTCATGAAGAAAAGACTGCATCTTCTTTGTGGAAAAGACTGGGAGCTATTTATCAGGGCAAGTCCTTGGTGAATAATTTGTTCTTGAGAAAGAAGTTGTACACTTTGAAAATAAAAGAAGGAGCATTTTTTGCTGATCATTTGAATTCTTTCAACATGTTGATTGCTCAATTAGCATCTGTGGGTGTGAAGATTGATGAAGAAGATCGTTGTATGCTATTGTTATGTTCTTTCCCAGATTCTTGGGATCACTTGGTGATGGCTATTGGGAGTACGACATCCACTTTTAAGATGGAAGATTTTGTTGCTTCTTTGTTATTAGAAGAGATGAGAAGAAAATATTCTGAGATGGCAAAGGAGGCTCTTGCTGTTAGAGGCAGATCAAAAGAAAAAGGCAAGAAGAAGGACAAGAAGTCCAAATCGAAATCAAAAGGGAGATCAAAGTATCCTAGTAAGAAGTCCAAGGTAAAGTGTTGGAATTGTGGGCAACCTGGTCATGTCCTGAAAGGATTGCAAAGAGGAGAAAAAGAAGAAGAAGTATTCTTCTGACAATGATTCTTCTTAGAGTGATTCAGATGCTTTCATTGCAGCGTTGGCTACACAGGCATCATATGATGTCTGGCTTATTGGTTCTGGAGCATCTTTCCACATGACATCTCATAGAGAATGGTTCACTAAGTATGAAAAATATGATGGTGGAAGGGTTTATTTGGCAAGCGATTCATCTCTGGAAATAGTTGGTCGTGGAAGAGTTAGAATTCAATTCCCTGATGGAAGAGTGAAGAGAATTAATGATGTAATGCATATACCAGGTCTGGCTCAAAATTTACTTTTTGTTAGTAAGTTGAACGATGATGGATTGCAAGTCACGTTCTCTGGAAATGGCTGCAAGATGACTAGAGGCTCAATGGTGCTAGCTAGGAGTGCTCGTATTGGTACCTTGTATAAGCTGGATGCACATGTTGTGTAATGCAATAGTGTCTCTGTAAAGTCACAAAAAGCTACTCATGGAGAAAAGGAGAAAAATGTTCCTGATAGTGCAAACTCTATGGAAGTTAAACTTCCAGCTAAAAATACTATGCTCTGGCATCATAGGCTTGGCCACATTGGAGAAAAAGGTTTAAAAACCTTGAAGAATAAAAACCTAGTTGAAGGGCTTGATGACTGTAATCTTGAATTCGAGTTTTGTGAACATTGTATATATGGTAAACAACACCATGTTTCATTCTACTCCAGTCCTCACAAATCTTCTAGTTTACTTGATTACATACATTCTGATGTTTTTGGTCCAGTAAATGTTCCTTCTTTGTCTAAATCAAGATATTATGTATCGTTCATTGATGATTATTCAAGAAGGGCATTTGTTTATTTTTTGAAAAATAAAGCAGAAGTGTTCAGTCCTTTTAAAGAATTTAAAAACCTTGTGGAAAATCAGACTGGAAGAAAAATAAAATGTTTAAGGACTGACAATGGCAGTGAGTTTTGTTTTGATGAGTTCGAGAGGTACTATAAAGATCATGGAATTAAAAGACATAAAACTACACCCTACACTCTACAACAAAATGCAGTTGCTGAAAGGTTCAACAGGACAATGATGGAAAGAGCACGAAGTATGCTAAGTAGTGTTGGCTTAGAGGAGAAGTTTTGGGCTGAGGCAGCTGCAACAGCATGTTACTTAATAAATTGTTCTCCTAATTCTGCTCTTGTTGAGAAAACACCTTTGAAAGCATGGTCTAGAAAGAAGCCCTCTCTGAGACACATTCGTGTCTTTGGCTGTGAGGCATATGCATATGTGCCAAATGAAAAAAGGTCTAAATTGGAAAACAAGGTTGTTAAATGTATTTTTATTGGTTATAGTGCTAGCATAAAAGGATACAAGCTTTGGAATCCTGATACGGAGAAGGTTCTATACAGTAGAAGTGTTATTTTTCGTGAGTTGAAGCCTTCTACTTTGGATCTGCAGTCAGAGACAAAATCAGAAGATAAAAATGATGTAGTTGAAATTCCTCTAACACTAGATAAAGAGGAATTGAAAATTCAAAATGTACCTGAAACTGAGGAGAGCTCAAGTAGTTCTGAGAGTTCTAAAGAAGAACAACAACCTCAGCCTCAACCTGTGAGGAGGTCAACACATGAAAGAAAGTAACCTGATAGGTATGGGTTTTCTTTGTTAGATTCTACTTGTGCCTATGCTTTAATTTCTAGCACTGATGAGCCTAAGATTGTGAAAGAGGCATTTAGAATGTCTGATTCAAACTCTTGGTTAGAAGCCATGAATGAAGAAATGGCATCATTAGAAAAGAATGATACTTGGAGTTTGGTGCCCTTTCCTGAAGGCAGAAAATTTGTTGGCTGCAAATGGGTATTTAAAAAGAAAATAGGTATGGATGGCAATGTGGAAAATTATAAGGTGAGGTTGGTTGTGAAGGGATATTCCCAAGTAGAAGGAATTGATTATGGAGAATTTTTTTCTCCTGTAGCTAAGCTGACATCTATTAGATTTATTTTGTCACTTACAGTAGCGTATGACTTAGAGATTGAATAGATGGATGTGAAGACAGCATTTCTTCATGGTGACCTTGAAGAAGAAATTTATATGTCCCAGCCTGAGCACTTTGTGGAAAAAGGTAAAGAAAATATGGTTTGCAAGTTGAAAAAATCTTTGTATGGATTAAAACAATCTCCTAGAATGTGGTACCAGAAGTTTGACACATTTGTTTTGTCATTGGGATTTGTAAGATCAAAATTTGATCACTATGTGTACTTCAAAGTTGAAAATGATCATGTTCTTATTATTGCTCTCTATGTTGATGATATGTTGTTCATAGGCAATAGTAAGTTAATGATTTCTGATATAAAATCTTAGTTGTCTGCAAAGTTCGAAATGAAAGATATTGGTGCAGATATATTCTGGTAATGGAAATAACCAGGGACAGGAAGAGTAGAAAAATTTGGCTCAATCAGAGTAAGTATATTAATACTATTCTTGAGAGATTTTGTATGACTGATTGCAAGCAGCTAGTTGTTCTAGTTTTGCAGGGAACGAAGCTATCCATTGAAGACTGTCCAAAATCTCCTACTGAGATAGAGGACATGACCAGAGTGCCTTATGCTAGTGCAATTGGTAGTTTAATGTATGCAATGGTCTATACAAGGCTAGACATTTCCTAAGCAGTGGGAGTACTTAGTCGTTTTATGGCAAATCCTGGAATGACACATTGGGATATTGTGAAGAGATTGTTCAGTAATCTGAAGGGCACTTCAAAATATTCTTTGTGTTACCATGGAAATTTGGTTGAATCATAGAGGACTCTCAACATTTGAGGCTATGTGGATTTTGATTGGGCAGGGGACATTGACAGCAGAAGATCCACCAATGGATATATTTTCATGATGAATGGTGGTGCAGTCGATTGGATGAGTAAGTGACAGGCTGTAGTCACTTTGTCCACTACATAGGCAGAATACATGGTAGCAACACATGCTTGTAAAGAAGCAATCTGGTTAAAACGTTTGTGTTCTAACACTGGGTTTGATGCAGAGAAAATTATAATTTACTGTGACAGTTAGAGTGTTATTTTTTTGGTGAAAGATCCTACTTTCCATGCCAAGATGAAACATATTGATGTGCAGTATCATTTTGTACGAGATATGGTGGAGGATGGAAAGGTCTCTTTAGAAAAAATGGATACTTTGGAAAATTTTGTAGATGCATTGACAAAACCACTGAGCACAGACAAGTACAGGTGGTGTGCCAATTTGATGGGCCTTGGAGCCCATGACCTTCATTAACTTTGAGTTTGAAGGAAGCCAGTAAGTCTTTGTCAAGTGGGAGATTGTTGGAAATTGTGCCTCAACTTGCTAGCTTGTATCTCTGTTAAAGGCTTGGCGGATTTACCCTTTGTTGGTCTTCTTTATCATCCTATCACCCAAATCCTGAACCTTGGAACCTTGTCACACAGTTCAAAATTTTCTTAACTTCCTAACTGGTCGATCTCCTTCAATGTCGCGGTGTTCAGGATTTTTTGAAGCTACTGTGGAAGTTGTAAGTTTGTGTTTTCTCTGATTGAGTGACAAGCCGACGGATGTGTGGACCACTTGGAATTCTGGGAGACTTGTTGAGAATATTGTAGATTCCCAACTTGATTCTCCAAAAATGCACAAGCAGTGAACGCATATCATGATGGAGACCACAAGGAATGACCAACAGTTCGGTGTGATGGTCAAATGTGGTGTACGAGTAAGTTGGTAATAAAAGGACTAACTCATGGATACCTAAAGTCTTCGAGATTTTATTTATAAACTAATGACTACTAATATTCCATGTCAATGTGGGATATTGTCGATGGTTGAGCTTCTTGGAAGTCCTAGCAACAGCGATGGTCTTGTTGATAGCTATGTGTTCAAATTTTTTGGCATCGAGGAGACACGATCTAGTGTCTCACCGACATGCGATATAGTTGAACACTTTGACAGAACATCTATCCTACTTGGCGCATTCTGAGCCAATGAGAGAAGAAGAATGTGAATCATTGGTAGTTGAACAGTTGCGACCGTTCCTGTGTGGAAGATCAATAGACCATGAACAAAATGAGATATATTTTGTAATGGATGACAATGATCAGTTCGGGTAATGGAGATTTATGTTCGATACTGAACACAGATTGATCTGCGTGGGTTCATTGTATGCGTCTGAGAGCATTGTGAGATTAATGTTCTGTACAAGATTGATCAGTGAATGTTGCTGCTGTAAATTGACATCAGAAAGTTAAGTCTGATCTCTGTATGTAATTTTCTTTACTATAATACAAAGAGGCTTTTCTTGGTGTGGTGGGTTTTTCTCCCGTAAGGGTTTTCCCATGTAATTCGTGTGTCCAATTGTGTATGTGTTCATTTCTCTTTTCTGTTATTATTTTCATGTGCATCTTATTGAATTGTAATTGTGAAATTTAAAGTCATATCTGCATTCTTCCCTGAGGTTTTGGCATTAGGAGAGTTTGTTCCGCACATAAGCTTTCCTTACATTTCCTTCTCAAGAGTGGATAGCTTAGAAGTTTTGTTGGAACAGGCTCCCCCTATGGTGTGCTCACTTCTCAGGCTCACCAACTTTGAATTCCTGGGTAGTGACTTCCCAAGAATTCACTATCTCTACTCAAGGGAGTCAATAGTGAGTAATCTTTGGGCATGATATTGTACCCTACACTATACCAATCAACGACCAAAGGCAAGGCTTCTATAACAAAGGTGTTTAGTAAGGGCTTCCAATTCAGGGGGTACTCTTATAAACTCCCTCAAGAGGTCTCCCTACCCTTAGAACAAGGGTTTTACGTATTGTAAAGATACTAGGGGATAGCTATCATGTATCGTATCCCGTTGATTATGAAATTTCCTCACAATCACAAATCTGTATAGCGGTCGGAAGGACTTGGCTTTAGTCCGTTACCACTTGGATTGTCCCTTGGGGTGAGTACTTTTTCCCACTGAGGTAGGCCCTCTAGAGTTAATAACAATTTCTCTTACACCCAAGATCTCACAAGTGCACAAGGGGAGAGGATACTCTTGTTATTAAATCAGGGTCTAATATAAACAAAAGTGTGCAAAAGCACCAAGCACAGTAAGCAATTGTTTATTTTAGGCACCGAATGAAATGTGATCTAAGTTATACAAACAATCAGTTTCAAAATCCATTCTTCAACAAATGTCCTACAAAACCACATGTTAGAAGTTTGAAAGTTTGTATTTTGTCTTCTGTCAATTGTCCTGCAAATACTAGGTTAACTCCAGTAGATCACACGTTGTAAACTCCAAAATAGTAATAACAAACTTTAACTATTAAAATTAAAACTCATAATTTCATAATTCAAGAATTTATTTTCACTAATTAGATGTGTCACACGATGCCATAGATGCATCATTTCCAGTCAAATGCATCACACAAAGCCACAAATGCATCATTTTTCAGTCAGATGCATCACACGAATCCCATAGATGCATTATTTCCAATCAGATGCATCACACGAAGCCACAAATGCATCATTTCCAATCAGATGCATCACATGAAGCCACAAATGTGTCATTTCTAGGAAAATCTGTCACATGAAGCCATAGATTCATCATTTCCAATCAAATGTGTCACACGAAGCCACAAATGCATCATTTCCAGTCAGATGTGTCACACGAATCCACAGATGCGTCATTGTGTACATGTTCTTGTAAAAATGAAATTTTCTACGAATTTTCTAAAAGTTTGTGATTTCACATCAAGTTCACCAAATGTGATAAGGGAAAATAAATAGGAACAAAGAAAGCATAACAATGACAACAATCACAAATTTCCTAAATCATGCTAAGATCCCCAAATCGATAATGAAGTGTAATGCAACAAAAGAATTCAATAAACAAGAAAAATATCACATAATTCCCATGCTTGCTTGACTCATCTCCATTATTCTTCTCAACTTTGCTTTGAAATTCTCAAATTCCCTCAGGCCGTGAGTGTGCAATATTAGCCTGTAAGTATTTTGATAGCAAACCTTTGAAGATTATAATTACCAAAAATGGAGTTAAAAAGCTTCTTTTATAGAAACTTCACAGATTCAACAGTCAAGATTGATTTGTGTTTGAATGGTCCAGATCGAGTGTGAGAATCTAATTGAATAGGTAAGTGACTTGATTGATTAGATTGATTGGATGGTTAGCTAATTTCATTGATTAGTCAAGAGATGTAACTGAAAGAGTGTGTGAGTCAAAAGGAGATGACATATCAGTTAGGTGAGTGAACTGAGAGAGAGTGTTAGTCAAGAATGGAGAGAATTATGCATGAGATATTAGATTGAAAATGTAGGAGACATGTGCTCAAATAAAAGAATTAATTATAAAATTAATTCCTTTCTTTGTGGAAGAAGTTGTGTGTATGTGATTCCATAATCAAAATGAAATATTCAATTTAAGGAAGAACTTTAAATGAGAAGATAGAATTAATTAATTAGATGAATAATCATTTATTTAATTAAATGTGGGAGAATATGATTCAATTTAAATGTGTAATTAAATAAATTTAGAAACTTATTTAATTAGTAAGAAGAAGAGATTTAATTTAAATGACACAATTAAATAAATTTAGGAAACTTATTTAATTAATCAAAAGAAGAGATTAGAATTAATTAGCGACGTAATTAAAGTAAATTAATGTAATTTACTTAATTAACCAATTTTAGAAGAATAATGAAATGAATTAATTAAATGGTTAAAAACTATTTAATTAATTAGAGGAAATTAGGATGTTAAGTTATCATTAAATAATAAAAGCATTTAATCATTTTGTGGGTATCTTGAATTGATGATGAAAAATGTAGTCGCAAGCCTAAGCCATTTTTCAGTGTCTACACCAAGCATGATTGCCTGATTTCCTTCCTGATTGTACTATGAAAATGATAAAATTAACTTATGAAAATTTAAATTGGTGTTTAAAATGTATTTAGATACTTTATTTCACATTTGGGCGGTCTGGTATTGTTCCTAGGCAGCCTTGTTTCACCCAACACTGACCTAGAGTACCTAAAAATTATTTAATTCTACTTAGGTGACCTGGTTCTCAATGGGGCAGCCTAGTAGAATAGTGGGGCAGGCTAGTGATCAGTGGGGTGGCTTGGTTTGTAGGGTAAAAAGTTCAAAATTTTGTCTAACACTATTGGGGTAGTCTGGTCTTGTGGCTAGACAGTCTAGTTACTCATACAAAAAAATAATGTTAACCCTCTTAACCATGGTTAGCTAGTGGTTTTATAAGCCTAATTCTATTGATTAATAATTTGTATGCCTTGTAGTTTTCCCATTTCAATCATTTTAGTCATTGAAACCCTTCAAAAACCTAGTCAAGTTTATTTGTTTTAGGACTTGATCTTTCCTATTTCGAGACTTTGTATGGGAAAACCATGTAAATAAAAGTTGTTCCTCATGGTCCCAAGGGTCTAGTAGTGTTGTGTGCATGTCCCTTTGGTTTTTTTAGAACTTGTAGATTCTCTTACCTTGTTTTATGTGCCTTTTTCTGAAGTTGCCCAATTGTCAAACCTAGTTAGGGAGATTATGCACCTGGTCTTGTGAAGTCATGGGAAGGTTGTAATCCTTCATGGTTGGCCTTGTTGGAATCATCCACAATCCCATATATCATGGGGTTTTGTGAATTAGTTCTTCCTCTTATGTGTTTTCATGTTACAACGAGGTGTCTTGGGAAATGTGAGGTTGTCTAGAAGTGACTCGTCATTCCTGTTTGTGGTGAGTTGTGCCTCTTGGCTATGAAACATCATGCAAAGGTTTTTCCCTATGTTTAGAGTTGTTTAGTGTGTGTATGGATGTGGATTGGAAGTTGATGATTCCCTCATCCTATGTTGGTGTGGTGTTGCAAGAGAACACGAGGTCATGGTTTAGTAATCGATCATTGTGTATGTGTTGTTCTCTCTCTCTCTTTCTCGTATGTTCACCATGGTAGATTTATCCCATGAGTAGTTAGTCTTTTGTTGTTTCCACCTTGCTTATGCAATGGAAAAAAATTCTTTTTGTCATGTCATTGTGTTCATGCGACACTTGTGTACACATTATTGTGCAAGTGCAACATGTCATTTTTGCATTATCGATGTCGTCGTTATTTCAAAAAAAAAAATCTAGTTTTTTTTTAGCACGTCAGCTTGAAGCATTACATATAGGATGTCGAGAGTAATGAGTGTGGATGCTTGGATTCAATGGATTGGTTGAATGGTCTTCTCATATCATAGCTACGTATGGATCTACATAAGAAAAAATCTCAAACCCCAAACAATATCAACATCCAATGTTGTCACCTATATGCAAATTTATGACTTCATATGTATGTCACATGGCCTTTTCATGACCTAGAAAACACCTTTGCATGGCTTTAACAATGATAAATTAAGTCACCAAATCAGGAACTCACAAACCAATAAGAACTCACCATAGTAGCTCATGTCTTTCCCTACCAAAATTATAAGTCTACACCCATGTAATACACTATGAACAACTTTGAATATATGAGCTCTTATTGCAAGTTGACACCTTTCATAGATCACCCTATGTGCCTTAAAAAATAACAATGACTTCACAAAATGATGTAATTCGCTACCACATGTTGGGGATAAAACATAAAAATAGAGAACAAACACAGTGACCCAAAGCTAGATACGACTATGATTTTCAAATAAAACATTCACAAAAACAATTGAATCAACATTCAAATGCAAAAATGACTCATATGAGGAACTCTTTACTAGGCTAGATGCAGGATTTTAGGAAGAGTTTTGATAACATGGCTCTAATACCATGTTGTGATTTACAAGATCATAAAGAAAAAACCAAGATGAACTTCCAAAAATTACTTGCACACAAAGTAAGCCAAATAATATTATCAAGGATTTATTAGAATGTACATAGAAACCTTGATTATATAGGAAAGGTAGTGAAGGTAGGATGGTGGGACACAATGCTTGACTACCCCTCCAAAGATGGAACACTTGTTAACTCACTTAACAAGTATTCTAGTGAGTGGAAAGTGTGCATGCAAGAGGTGTCTCACAAAGTTAAGACATGTGTCTCAACCACACGAGGTGAGACAAAACTCTCAAATACCTAGGTCAAATTAAGCAAATATGAATAGGTAAACTTAGAAAGTGATGACAATTAAGTAGTTATATAATGATTCTATTTACACTAACATAATATAGGTTAGTTTCTTATTTGTGTACATTTCAATGGATTATATTGAAGTAACCCTAAAGGAATTTTTATTTTTTATTTGCATTTTAGTAAACCCAATCAATCCTATATAACCTAGTCTTCTAGGATTTCTTAGATCTATACTTTTATGATATTTACATATCAATTTTATATTTGATACTCTTTGCATGACCATTTCTTCATTGATTTTATACTATTAATCTTGATTTTGAAATCCCTTTTACTTACCCTAACCATCCTTGGGAACCACATTAGGGTTTCATTTCCATGTTTGATACATCGTCGATATTTCTACTTTTTCAATATGAAAGTGTACCTTTGGGATTTATTTTTATCATATCTTGTGTTTATGCCATGAGTTACTTATGGTCCTAATATTCCTTTTAAATTAGTGCTTTTCTAAACCCTAGAATGGTCTAAAGCAATGAGAATAATATACATTTTGATGGTCATAATGAGAACAATAATGACTATGATTGCAAAGCTCATTTTAAAAAATTGGGGGTGATCATTTTAAAAAATAATTTATAATTAAAATTCATGTATGAGGATGATCACTTTACAAAACAAAGATTCATATCATATGAGATAATCATTTATGTTTTCATTTGATCCTTGGGCATATTCAAATATATTGGAAAGGGTTACTCTAAGGCCCATGCTAATGTTGAATTATTTTAGGAGCACTCCTTTCAAATTATTAAATAGTGTATATACACTTGAGGAAGTGGAAATAACCACTCAATAGCACAGTTATTAAAAGTATGTAGGTGTAGTCTAGAAAAAATGTACACCTTTACATTTTCACACTATGTTTGCATCCAATTGATTAATTGGACTTAATTAAGCCTTTAATTGGCCTAGTTATTCATTCACAAGCCTAATTAATTTCATTTTTTGAAGGGGAAACCCACGTTTAATTAATGCTTACATTGAACTTAACATCTTGGAAAATGTGTGTTCTAGGTTTAGGGCCTAGGACCCATTCGCCTTCACAAGGGAGAATGGGTCCTCCTTAGGTTATGGATCCCATTTTTTAATATTTTTTGGGCATAATTTTAATGATATAAATTCAAATTACAAAGATCAGCTTGTGGTGTTTAACTGTCAGGTAATTAAGGAAACACCTATAAATACAAGGTTATTTTATCAATTCAAACTAAGCAACATTAAGGAAAATTTCACAAGAGTAAATATTATTGTCAAGAGTAGTAGATTTTTCAGTCATCTAAAACAACATTCAAGATCCCATCATGATGTCAAAGTTTATGCATCTTCATGTCATGTTTTGGAGCTAACATTGTGATGTAGGTTTCAAGCATTCAAGTGTCAAATCAAGCATCCAATCAAACCATTTCATCCAAGATTCAATCCTTATAGAGATTTGTTAGAATTCTATCCTCTAAGGAAAACCATTAAAGGGTTTGATTTGCAACTGAAGAAGGATTGAAGATTGATCAAAAGTGCATTTTTGCAAAGTTGTCATCAAAGTTGTCAAGTCACAGAAACTCAAATATCGAATTTATTTATGACTTTTTGATAGTGAAAACTGGGGCAAACAAAAGCTCATATCCATCTCCAGAGGACCCCTAAAGTTGAGGAAAATCCCTACACAAATACCCATTCGCCCTTGGGCGAATGAGTCCCAACAGGACACTTTGCAACACTTTTGGTACTGGTACACATCATTTTATCCTTCTCAGATCTATCTAGAAGTTGTTATTTCTGCTAGTGCTATCCTTTAACTCTGCATTACAAGTTTTACTTCACATAATTGAGTTCAATAGGTATTTTATTTTCATCTCCCAAATGTGAATTTCAATCATATTTTACCATTTTTTGTCATTAGGGAAAACAACAGATCTCCCAATAGGGTTGACTCACCTAAGGGTTGAAAGTCAATCCTACCTTTGGGGATCTATTATCCTAATGAAATTAGGAAAGTGTAAGTGTATAGATCACACACCTTTTTCCACATTGATCACCCAGCTTACATTTTTCTATGTTTTACTAGGAATGACTTTATTAATAACATGCCCATAAAGGAATTCTACACATGTAGCTATGAATGATCATAAATGGGTGTTTGGGTCACCTTTCCATCATACATTAAAAATCATGGTGCCATAAAACCTATGGGTAAGGGATAATGCCACAATATCAAAATCTATGGGTGTATATTTAGGATTTGAGAATTCATCATTCTCTTGCCCACTTGGCATTACATTAGATCTTTCTTTTCTACATACTATATTTTGTAACAACCCCCATGTTTGTATTTTGTTGTTGCCTTTCCTTGATGGTTTCCGATAACTGTATATTTTGTATTTGCACTATTTATCCCATCATTATTTTGTATTGACACCTGAGAGGTGTAATTCCATGACTGTTATGTTGGATTACATGTTTACATGCTTATATGTTTATATGTTGTTATGTTGTTGACATGATTATTGTTTACGTTGGATTTCATGTTTACATGGTTAGTTATTATGCTGGATTACATGCTTATATTTTTATATACTGTTGTTTTTGCTTTTGTATGATTATGGATAGGAAAGGGATGATGTCGTAACACTCATACCTGAGAGGCTTATGATATCATGACCCTTTTTCTTGATGATTGATATTGCTTCAGCTATATGATATATGTTATATGCATATGTACTTTGACGTGTGATTGGAGTGATGCAGGTACTGAGTATCGACTCCGCCTACTTTCATAGGCCTGAGCATACTCTCATTCCCCGATGGTGGTTACTGGAGGTAGTCATAGGCCAAACATCCTCTACCCTAGCCACTATACCCCATTAGTACAGTGTTCTCGTGTTGTCTTACTGTCCAGTTACCTAACAGTAACATCTGAAGCACCTTTCGGTCATATGTGGTTTACCAGTATGTCTTGTCGAGGTATTTTGTCTTGGTTTTCGTTAATCTTTTATGGGGTTATATATATATATAATTGGTTGTCAGTGTTTTGATGTGGTTTCATTGGCATCTTCACATGATTTTAAATATGGTATTTTATGGTGTTTAATTGATTGGGGATTTGAATTTTTATTTTCATGAGGTTTTAAATATTTTGTTTAAATGATTTATTAATCATTTTCACAAGCTCTTATAGTCCTATTTAAATCCTATTGGGGAGCTTTGTGTATTTTAATGATTGTATATTTAGTGATATTAATTAATTGAATTTGGAGAGCTTTAATAGCTTGTTTAATCAAATGTCTTACTTCATTTTTATTGTTTTGAGAAATTATAAAAGGGAAAGAAGATTTGTTTTTAGGGGGAGTTATCTTTTGGGAGAAAAGAAAATTTTCTATTTTGGAGGGAGGAGAAACCCCATGATTTGGGCAGCAAAGTTGGAGAGATTTGTGGGAGATTTTCTAAGAAGAAATTTGTGGGTATTGGATTGTTGAATTCAACGTGTCATTTCTTCCTTGTTGTCCTATTTTAGAATATGGTCATGCCTTCCACACTGAGCATTCTTTCATTTATGTTTTGGGGTAGAATATAGGTATTTTTCTTGTTATTCTTGAATCTTTGTATGACTGGTGATCTATGCATTTCCTTATGTTAGATTTATGCCTTGAATCTCATTTCAGTTATGGGTTACTTTTATTTTTGTGAATACTTGGAGGAACTCTTCTATTCTATTTTTGTGAATACTTGGGGGTTGGATAATGTTTTGGATTCTACTTGTTGCTCTGAATTTTTTCTGTATGGAATATTTTTGTGCATTCCAATAAATCTGAAATGGGTCGATGGAAAAATTGGATTTCTAGGTACTTTCATTTTCTTTCTCTTTTTGCCCAGCTTATTAAAACATGTTTTCTTTTTCTTCACCTTAACCACTTTTTAAAATTTAAAAATAAAGGTGGATTCCATGTAGAAACACCCATATCTCAACTGGGTCTTTGTCAAATTTGAATTTTGGGCACTTTCATTTTTTTATGTTTTTTCTTGCCTAGCTTGACAAAATGACGTTTTTCATAACAGCACCTTTTATTCAGTTCTAAACTCAAAAATTGAAGGTGGAATCCAATTGGAAATGTTGAAATGTGAACTGGGTCAATCTTAGAATTTTAATCTAGGCAATTTGATTTTTTATGAAATTTTTATGCCCTTTATTTCATTATGAATTTCAGTTGTTTGATTATTTTACAGCATTATTTGCTTGGTTGTTTTTAAAAGGATTTAATGATGTATTTTTAGTGAATTTTCCTCTTATTCATTTTTTCCTTGGATTCCTTGCTGGTTAAATGAGATGAGTTTAGATCTAGGTAATTAGAGTGGTCTTATGGAGTGGCTCTCTACGGGCTCAGGGCCCGCAAGTGGCTGCCAAGGGAACAAGTAGCAGAGTTAGAGTAAACAAGTGATAAATAAATAAAAATTAATGGGGTAAAACACTAATAAGATAATGAATCTTTGTGCATGGCCTTGGGTGCTTGTAAAGGCTAAGGATGCACTCGAGAAGGCCTATCTGCCTATGGGGTGTTGAGTTATCCGTCTCCAGGGCATGGATTTGGGCATGATTGAGTCTCCTCATCCGTATGAGAGGTGTACTTGATTTTTCATGGTGCCATCCCTTTGCGCATGCATGATAACACTCCATCTGATCTGTACTCTAGTACCTAGCACCTTGGTAGTTGTGAGTAGTTCCCGACATGTTGTTGAATGAGCATCTTTATGTTGTGACATTGGTTTTATGCATTGTATTTCATGTTTGCTCTATGATTGAAGTGAGTGTTGGCCATACTTTACCCTTGTCTTGTTACTTTTTTTTAAGCCTTGTGACTACCTTTGAGCATAGTGGGGTGGTCTCTTTTGAGTCCTCATAGTAGGGAGGCGTTGCCACTTCCATTGGGGACCGGTGTGTAGGTTATTGGAGCACCAATTGGAGACATCCCCTCTCATGTATTTATCTTATCTAATGATGTATCTTATTCATGGAAAAGATATTGTACTCATGATTATTCCTTTATGCACATTGTACTCTCTTGAGAGAGAGGAATTAAACATATAATTTAATGAGAAGAAATGTGATGTTTTATGTTCGGCTTACAGGTTCTGATGTTGGTATCAGACTCATGTCTACTATGGTGATTTCTATGGCTTTTCTTTCCTAAGTATCATGCAAAAATTAGAGCTATGGTTGTATATTTTTCCTTCATGCATCAAGCTGCAAATGCTCCAGTGCAACGCAGCTTGTTGTTATTGATCTGTGTTGCTGCTACAAAATTTTTGGTGCAATGCAACTTACGGTTATTGATCTGTGTTACTGCTGCAAAAGTTTCAACACAACGCAGCTTGTTGTTATTGAATTGTGTTGATTTTTCAAAGTTCTAGAGCACCAAAGTAGAAATTTTTAGTGCATCGGAGCTTTCTGTATGTTATTTTGTGATGTTACAACAAAAAGTTCTAGAGCACCGGTGCAGAAAGTTTTGAAGCATCGGAGTGGAAAGTTTCGGAGCACCAGCACATAAAGTTCTAGAGCAGGAAGTTCTGGAGCTATCATGTTTGCTCCTGTTCAAATTTTCTCTTGAGGGTAAATTAGTCCTCTCCTCTTGGTTGTACATTCAACCACACTTGGCCATGTATGTTGTCAATTTATTGTATCGGCAACTGCTTTATGTGTAAGTTATTCTTCTTATTTAAAAAAAAATTATCTTTTCCTCTTTTGGCTCTTAACCTTCAGGGTACATAGCGGGATGTTACATCTAGTATCAGAGCTCATGTTCACACACTAGGAGCTCTAGCATACTTGATTCTTCTATGTTATGTTGTGTTTGGCATGTGTGGCATGAACTTGTTATATTGTTTTATAGTCTTGTTGTTATGCTTTCATGTCGTACTATGGTGAATAGGTCATCCTTGTGATGATCTATTTTGATGTGTTCTTTGTTTTCTTCAGGATGCCTCCTATGGGTAGAGCCAGAGGAAAAGTTAGAGGTAGAGACATTGTTCTTTGTCATAGAACTCGACTTAATGCCGATTAGGGTAATCAGGGTGAGCAATAGGGGGAACAATGTGCTGAGAACCAAGTCGAAGGGCTCAGGGGTGCACAGGCTTTAGTTCTTTTATAGCAGATTATGGATCAATTAAGACCTCGTCATGAGATATCTCGTGAGGAGGAGTCACACCCTTCTCATCAAGATGGTCAGGATGCTAGAGCTGAGTGAGATCATTCCTATAGTCTGGGTCATTCGAGAATTGATATTGTGAGGGATAGGGTGGATGGAGACAATATTGTTGTAGGTCACATGAGGGATCTCCTTAGAGCCCATCCCCCTACTTTTGATGGTTCTGGTACAAGTACCAAGGAACGGACTTGGTTGATCAATCTCAATCGATGCTTTTCTATGCATCCTTATACTAGCAATACTAGAGCTTGATGTGCCATTATGCATCTCAGAGGCTTTGTGTCTACATGGTGGAGTAAAGGAGAAGAAGCTTCACCTAGATATTGCTTGTGTTTCTTGGGGAATATTCTTAGAGAGGTTTCGTACATGATTTATTTCTAACTACTACAGGAAGAAACGTGTTGATGAGTTCCATGAGCTTCATTAGTTGACTATGACGGTAGATCAGTACAAGCACCGCTTCTTTGAGCTTAAGCAGTATGCTAGCATTTCTGATGACAAGTCAATGTTAGTGCAGCATTTCATAGAGGCTTAAATGCCCATATCAGTGGTCTTGATTGTGTGTTTGAGCTGAAGACCTTAGAGACCACCATGGATAAGGTGAGGTTGATAGAGGATAATCTGGTTAGAGGCTTTGATGGTCAAGCAGGTGTTCAAATTGGCAGTGCCCCTCCTTCAAGATCAATTGCTCGTGGTGCACATTCTTAGGGAGCTGGACCGTCTAGATCTCATTCTGCACCTTCTAGATCTAGTTAGCAGCATAAGCATAGGTCTACTCAGTCTTAGTAGAGTGGGAAGAGTCCTAGTACTCCATTTTCTATGGATCGTATGCATCATCATTCTCAGAGTAGGCAGCAGAGTGGTTCGGCACAGAGTTCTCAAAGTGTATAGTAGAGCTCTAGGGGTGAAGGTGTTGGCTCTTTTAAATACCAACCAGGTCTTCAAGGAAGCCTATGGATTTTCCAATTCCAATGGTTAGAAACCTTAAAGAAGGTGGGCAAACGAATGAGAGAAAGCAACTAAGCTTTCCTCCTGCACTTCAGGCTCTGCAAAACCTGGGAAGGTGATCCCACAATGTATTTGTAACACTCTTTCACAATATTTCCACATACATTGCATATTAAGTAGATATACTCTCATCTATTGCTGAATAGATGATATCCTTCAAGAAATTGGTATTTCCTTTAGAGAAGTTAAACATCTACAGCTGAGAATAGCAAATACCACAACAAAAGGTCGATTGAAAAGTGTATTTATGAATGATTGTTCTCAAATCAAATACCAAAAACATAGGAAGTGCATTCAACACTTTAAGATCAGTGCTATATCTCAGGTAATGGAGTCAAAACAAAGCAAACTGAAGTACAAGACAAATTTAATCCTAAACATCCATAATCTTTGCAATTTCCTTACAATTTATAGATTAACACCCAGACTCCTGTGACTACTTACCAAATCCAAATGACACAAGCATGAATCAATGACTTAACTAAAGCATTTAACTCATCCATTAGATTAGAGCAGAATTGAATCATATATCAGAGTGAGACTAAGAAAATTAACGAACAAATCCTTAATCCAAATCCATTAATAATTCATGCGCAATATCAAAATGGAGAGACAACAGGCTTGAGAGATTAGCATTTATATTCAAGTATGCTCAAAAGCCACATAATTGACAAAATTTACTCATTTAACCCAAAGCCTAAGCTATAGACTCATAATATATTTTTGTGTTCTCACTATGCATTTTCCAAATCTAGAATTTGAAAAAAGACTCGGCCAAATAGCCTTGAATTCGCTTTTATATATCAATGGAACAAACAAGCTTCAGGCTATTGGTAAATTACATTTCATTTTAATTGGCCTTCATTTCAAAACAAATTTCAATTTCATTTACATTCCCATGCGGTTAAATTTATAGCTCCATTTACACAGAAAATTTTCCTGCAACCTTTAAAAAATATTCACCTCCTAGCTCTTAAAAGGTAGAGATTACAAAAAGGCACGTACTAGGCAAAATAAAAATCACCTATGCACCCCTATACTTTGCTCAAAGAAAATTTCACATTTACCTTGCATAGTTAAAATGCTTTCCTTATAAAATGAAGGATTTCAAACTTTCACTGGGTAAAATATTTACCCATACCTTTTATTTAACTTTTCAAAGTCTTCATTCACCGCCATTTTAAAATGGAAAAGCAAATATTTTGGTAAAAATAAAAACTACCCCCGCATTGAGCTTTTCACATTTTTAAATATTTTCTTTTAAAGTTATTATCGGGCAATGTTTTGATTTGATTATGCATTTTGCATAAGAATTATTGGGCCCACCAAACTTTGCTCAGACATCAACCATTGCCTGTTGAGTGGAAGAAATGGAAGATAAAATCGCGATGAGTGATGACCATCGCTCATCATTGGTTCAGCTGGGAAAAACAAGCAAGAACAAGCGACGGGCAACTAGGGCAAAAAGAAAGCCCTAACTCTTCCTCATCCTCTCTACAACTCCACAATATGGTTCGTTCCTTCATGGAAGCAACACCCCAGCATAGACAAAACATTTGAAATTTTTTTTCCCATTGAGACATATTCAGAGGAGTTTGAAGCTCGACTAGAATGCATTCCAAGCCTGCGCCAATCTTCTCACTACAAGGCTAAAGAAAAATCTCTTTTACCATATCAAAATAGCTACCCATTCAACTGGTGAGGGCGCCTCCACATTTATAACAGGAGCATTCCCCTTTTTCTACATAGAAATTATCTTGAGCTAGTCCTCTTTGCATCCTCTATTCCTTTCATCACCATGCTCGAGCCTCCACAATAGGTGTTTACTCTTCTTTGAATCTTGCATGTTTCAACACCAATCTTATTAAACAGATTGGATTTGTTCCTTCATTGCAAGTGCTCACTATTCTATACATTGGATCTATACCAGTTATCAAAACAAAAGTATCTGATGTAAAGCCCCCTTTTACAGAATCAAAAGTGACCCCTGGCAGCTAACGCAATGACTACTCCACTTGCAGCGACATTCCATGAGTTTCTTCTGAAGATATGATGTTTCATTCTTAAGGAACCTTACAAAATCACTTGAATCTGATTGTGTCGATCAAGATGTGAAATCTTGAATTCTTCTCATAGCCTTTTGCAACTCCCTTGATGCACGCCCCTCATCTCAATATTTCCCTCATGCTCTTCATTTCATTCATTGATTCCCTTTCTTCTGGTTGTTTCTTATAGCGTAACCATCTTTTGGTTTCTATGTGATTTCATTTCTCCTCACTTTATCTGAGAAAAATGTGATGGGATTAAGGCAACACCATCATAATGGAATTTCCCCAAGCAACTTTAATACACTTTTACTGTAGGTGCAAGCTAAAACCAAGCCAAAACAAGTGTTGGGTTCTCCCACGTGTATCAATCAATCTCAAGTGTAGATTTGAAATCAGAATTATTTGCATCGGACCTACCTTATGCAACAGTGGTTATTTGTTTTCCTTCAAACTAATACTCCATTTTAAATTTCATGTTGGCAGCTTATTCCGTGCATTTGATGTTTTCTCATTTATTAAAATGCATCTCCAATAAAAAAACAAGGCATAGTTTGCTCCTATTCTAGGTCTGCACCATATGTCTCCACATAAATAGGAAACCCTAGAAAAGTAGCCTACATAAGGTAGAATAAACTCTACCCTTTTGAAGATTTTATTTCTTTTAATCTTTCAATATCATATTATAATTCCCTTACATCTCCATGTTTTTCAAATATTAGCACATGACTGTAATGCACATCTAGTAGAGTTATTCCCTATGAGGACATTACCTTCCCTAGTTGACATTTTTTCCTGTGCTTCCTTAGAAAATCCTTCTTTAGAAAGGAGGTATCTATATGCAAAGGAAACTTCAACAACATTAGTATGTATAAAATATTTTGCTTCTCCAGCATCATGTAAATGTTGAAACAACCAAGCAAGATTGAATAATGTTGTGACATTATCTCATGGTAAGTTCAAGTGAAGCACCACCCTCATCATCAAGCTATGAGAGACAACTTTAATCTCTTCTACCTCATTATACCTATGATAGGTTGAATTTGAGTGGTAGAAAATGAGCAGCAAACAAAGTAATGCAAATAACACTAAAACAACCTACACCTCAAGATTAGCCTAGTTGGAATCAACACAAAATAGAAACAAGTGGAACCTTTTACCTTGTGTCAAATCAATCATTTGGTTGGCCCTTCGATCTTCGGTGTTGTATGCTCCTTGGATGGAAAGATGCAAGCTAGATGATGATATGATAATGGATGCAAATGGGTGGAAGCACAAAAATGGCTAAGTATGGATTCTAGGAAAAATTTGCAAGAGTTTGGCTACAATGCATGATCTCCCCAAAATGAGAGAAAAGAGGGGGTATTTATAGAGATTTTGGAAATCTCTAGGGAAATGGATGGTCAAGATTGAGCCACAAAGATCAAGATGTAGGGCTAAGGTGAGCTGAGAACTCACAAGCCCTCACACCTTGACATGTGGCATGTGATATGGCTTAAAAGGGGTGATGTGTACATGAGGTGGAAGGATAGTACATGACATGGAGAGGGTACATGGTACCTTGGGATTGGGACAAGATATCCTCATAAAGGAGGTACTTGTCCCCATGTGGGTGAGAGAACAAGTGGAGAATTAAAAATTCCTTAAATATCCTCATGGGGATGAGAGAAGGAATCTAAAATTCCTTTAAATGCATTGGGGGATTAAATATGAATTAAAAATTCACATGGGGAATGTAGATGCCTTGTCCAAAAGGAGAAAGCATTTAATAGAGTTGACTTGATTAAGTGATTAAGGATGTGCAAGTACTTGATTAGACTAATTAATGAAGATTAGAAAAGGGTTAGATTTCACATGTGACTTGATGTGACAATTCAAAGATCACATGGGGAAGAGAAAAATGAATTTAATATTCCTTGGAAGGATAAAAGGAATTAAAAATTCATTGACAGGTTGATTAGGCTAGTTAATGAAGGATTAGAGGAGGGTTAGGTGGCTAAGAGAGATTAGAGGCCAACTTGCAAAAGTTGGAGGATGTGACACATCCTAATCAAGGATTAGGCATGTGCACATCCCTAATGATGAGATTATAACATGGATTAAGATTAGATAAAAATGATGGAGGATGTGACATATGAGGAATTAAATAAATGACATATTTATTTAATTCATTTGATGAAAGGGGGGGAAGGTATTTAATTATTTAACTAGATACCTTAGGGATTAGAAAAACTTTAGAGGGATTAATTAAATAATAGTGATATTACTTAATTAATGCGGATAAGGGGATGTTTAGATGAAAGGGGATAAATTTGTATAAATTAAGTGTCCAAATTTAGGTGTCTACATTTTGCCCCTCTTTGAGATGGTGTTACAAAGTAGCATCATTTCAAAGAATATTAAAACATAGAACCTAGAAGAAGATGGTTAGATTGGGAAAGATGCCCCAGTCATTAAAGGAGTGACTAGGAAGGAAGATGATGGGGGAAGATGGAAGCAGGGATTGGGGATTCCCCCTCGAGAGGATAGGTGGGTTCAAGAGAACATGGGTGTGCTCTCAAAATGGATGAGATGATGCAATGGGAGATGAAAAAGATGATGCAAAGGCAATAAGAGATTGGGAGGGGAGAGTGATGAAGGATGAATGGATGGGGGGATTTTGATAGATGAGAGGATGAAGATGAAATGCAACCCAAATGCAATTTGCCATCGTTGGAGCACTAATTTTTTCTATAGCATATAGCACAAGATGCCAAGGTATGAAGAACCAAGGCGAATTAGTGTCAAATGCATAAAACAAACATAACAAACAAAAAGGCTATCCCAACACCCCAAAGTCATGATGACCTTGGTTGGGCCAGGTATTGGGATAACCACAAGCACACAAGGATGCCCCAGCGTAACACAAGACCTCAAAGATCTTGGTGGGTACAACGTGGGACAACCAAAAAGACAAAGAAAAGATCAAGATACACCCTTATGTTGACTAGTCAAAGCACACCATGATATGATGGATCAAGGCGACCATGACAAGTGATGATAAGGAGCTCAAATGATAAACAAAAGCCAAAAGCATCAAAATATTGCAATCAATTTCAAACATCTTTTGCCATAGGATCACGGGGATGGATGGGATTGATGAGGTCTATTAGGAAGGATGCATCCTATTGAGACCGATGATGGATACTAAACTGAAAGAACGATATGATGCAAGATACTTGGGACCGATTGGATCTGTTAATACAAGTGGATCTCATTTTTTAAGAACCAGTGAGATAAGGGCATAGCTTGACGACATGACACAAGAGAGGAGACTGACACATCCTAGCGACCTGGGGGGCGGGGTGGGCACGGGGGCCAATCAAAGATTATCCCAACCTACGTGAAACGCAAAGCCCACGTAGTTCGATAAAAGGCTGACGACAGACCATGGACAAAAGCGGAAAGGGGATGATGAAGACCTTGATGGATGACCAAGATGGGACAAACAATGGGAACACAATATGAAGATTGATGATAGATGATAAAGGATTAGATAGAAAAAGCAGAAAGACCGATGATGGAACCCCGGGGGTGGATCAAATGATCGACCTTGCCTACGTGAAAGCGCAGGGGCAATGTAGTTCGACGAAAGACCAGCGACAGACAATGGATGAAGGATGATGAGATAACCCTCGATAGGGGGATAAGATGATTGGACTGACACAATGGGACATGATAGAGCTGTTTGATTGGATTGGAGGATGGTGACTACACAAAGCTCAGGGATGGGATAGTTATCAAGAGATGAATTGGTGGGATGATATGATGGATAGATGAATGATTCCTGGAACTAGAAGATGAAGGTTTTGAATAGATGAAAGATTACTCAGAATGAGTAAATGATTGATCGGGATTGTTGAATGAGAGTTTGAAATGATAAGATGAATGAATGTTTACTTGGAATGAGTAAACAGATGCTTGAGATGATAGATGAAGGTTCGGAATGGACGGACAAGTAAACAGATGTTTGAGATGATAGGCGAAGGTTCGAAATAGATGAATGTTTACTTGAAATGAGTGAATGGATGATTAGAAGGGATGAATAGGATGAGTGAAGGGATGATTAGAAGGGATGAATAGGACAAAATTGAAGAATATGGTGAGAGGGATCTTAAGATTTGTTTTGATATCAATAGATCTTGACTGCAGATGGACTAAAGCTCATATTAGGGTTTCAGTTAAGCTTAGACTAGGATTAGATGAAAGCTTAGATCAAGGTTGGATTGAAGATAATAATGATTAGAGGATGTGATGGGATTGATTCTACACCAAGTTTCGGAGTTTAAGGGATGTAAGGTGTTGACAATCAGATTTTTCCAGATTTGGCAATTTTTAAAAATTATCAAATTTTTCCATTTTAGGAAACTTCACGATCATACGTTTGAGACTTCAATTTTTTCCCAAAAAATACCCAAAACTAAGATAGGATGATTTTCCAACTAATATCCCAAATTTGAGACACGCATTTGGAGTTATTGACAAAAATGATTTTTCAAAATGTTGGAAAAAAACACTAAATTACAATTTTGAGGGTGAAGATGAAAGTTTGAGGCCCCGAAAATGTGACAAAACGGGATCCAAAGGATTTCAAATCATTGGGAATCCACATGCCATCTCATAATGCATCCACCCATAAAATTTCAGCTCAAACGGATACCCGAGTCAAAAGCTATGGCCTCTGGAAGTTTAAGCATAAAAATCAAAACTCTCAAAACAGAGTCTAATGATTGGGATGGATGACCCAATGATGGAGGAGGTGATTTTGGTGATAAAATGATGATCCAAAAAGGGGAAAAAAAATAAAAAATAAAAAATAAAAAATAAAAATAAAAATAAAGCTAGAAGGAAGGGCGGGTCCGCCCACGAATAGGGCGGGTCCGCCCGTGCATCGGGGTGGGTCCACCTGCAACCAGGCGGGAGCCCACTCGGACCAGGGCGAGGTCAAGGATCTGGCAAGGGGATAGAGGAAGATGGCACAAAAGAAGTGGAAGTGATGATGACGAGGTAGATGGCATTGGGTGGCATGGAGAGTAGCCTATAGCTAGATACCAATGACAAGGGATTAAGTGATGGGATGAGGGTAGAGGATGGGGGGGAGGAAAAGGATTGTTTGGATGGATTGGATAGGGGGATAAGGATTTGGATGAGGAAAAGGTGACCGGATGGATAGATGAGAAGGGATGCTACGATGGAAGGATAGGAAGGTAAGGATGGGGAGATGGATATAAGGACTGTGTGGAGGGATAAAAGATAAGGATGGGGAGATGGATATATCGATGAGATAAGGATAAGGAAATGGAAGGGATTGTTTTGATGGAATGAATAATTTCTCCAAGGACTATATCACAAAGGAAGATAGATGCCCCCACTCTAGATATGCAATGCGCGCGGAGGCATGAAGGATGTGATAGAGAAGGATAGGCAAATAAAGGAGTGAGATGGATGAATATAGGATGCATGGATAAGGAAGGGAGATGGAAGGTAGCATGATGGGTGGATAAGGAAGGTAGACAAGTGTGGATGAGGGTTAGGATAGTGTGCGGACGAGGGGAATGTATGTGAGGAGGTGTCCAAAGCATGTTTATATGTTTGCCCCTATTTTTATCAAGATCACAAGGAGGATGGAAGGATTGGGATAAATGAGATATGCCAAGCAGGATGTGTAAGATAGGTAGGATGGAGGGGATGAATGAAAAGGATGTATAGGGGAAAGATGGGTGCATAGCTGGAAGCATAGAAGGAGGCATAGCAGATGGAGGGAATGCACATCAAGAAGCTGCCCCCAAGTGCAGATGGGGATTTATGCATGACACCTGTTTGCGAGGTTTTCATCATGGTACTTATCCAAGGTGCTTGTTTACCAAGTTTTCACCATTGGACGGATTATTTCTCTTTACTATTTTTTTTTGGATTTTTTTTTTTGACTTTTTTGGATTTTTTTGGCTTTTTTACATTTTTGAACTTTTTTGGATTTCCTAGACATTTTTGGATTTCTAGATAGCAGGGGGATGAAAATGGATAAGGATAGGCAGACGCATAAGTGGATTTAGAAGACATGTGATAAGAATATGGATGAAGGACTCAGGCATCAAGTGCTATATGAGGTATTAAGAGCCCATGTTCGAACCAACTGTTGGATGTTGGTACAACCTTATTAGGAGAAATGGGTTATGCAAAAGGATGAATTAGAGGGATTTGATGGGGGGGATATGTGGGGTAATGAATGGGATGTTGGAAAGGGTATGGATAGAATGATGGGGTGGATGTGTGATGGGGTGGTGAGTTCAGGGCCAACATTGGCACATATGGTGATGGATGTGAAAAGATAAGAGGATTAATGGATGGAGAATGTGGGGATAATGAAGGAGATGGAATAGTGAATTTTAGGACATAGGGACCCAAAACAGACTTAGGAGATGAAAGGGGTGTATGATTAGCTTTTGGATTAGCAACTTTGGATGTTCTTACAGATTTTTCATTTGATGGCATTGCATCTTTTTTCTTTGGGATCCACATGGTTTTGATATTTGCTTTGCTGGGCCTTTGTGGCCGATGGGCTTGATTTGGATTGTGGATTTGATTTTTCTTTTCTTCAACATGTCGTTTAGAGGGGACATGGGGAGCTTTAGATTCATGTGGATGTTTGGATTTATGTAGTTTTACGTTAGCATCCAGAGTTATTTTATTAGCAATGGGATGGGTGTGAGGATTATGTGTAGATGGAGGATGTGCAGGTATGTGCCTTTGTTGATCCTGATTATGGGATATGTGAGAGGGATTTTTATGATGGATGACATGGATAGGTGTTGGATGGATGAATGAATGAGATGGAGGAGGTGATCTTGGGATATACGGACCCAAGATGGATAAAGTGGGTGGAGGGACATAAGAACCCAAGATGGATGTAGTAGATGAAGGATGGGAGATGGTGGATGGAGGGATGTAAGGACCCAAAATGGATGGATCAGATGAAGGAGGAATATGGACGGTTGTTTTGAGGTGATACGATAGAGGAGGAGGGATGGCAACGTATGATCTGGCGGAGCGATGGGAAGAGCCAAAAGTTCTTTTGGAAAAGGCTCGTTGAGGACGTCTAGAGGTTGTACCAACATCTTTAGATTGTGAGTCTTGGGAAATAGATCCAAGACCTTGCATGCATATTTGTTCTTTGACTTGGATGGGCTCTAAAATACCTTGCTCATGAAGGCCTAGACCTTTTCCTTGATAGTTCATTTTCTTGAGCATGCGATCCATGATAGGATTTGTGTTATTCTAAAAATATGATGCGATTCCATTATTAGGTGGAGGATGATGGGTGGTAAATACACTGTGTTTTTCTTCTGCGAGAAGGCCACCATGGAAGAATGTGAGAGTACCAAGGGGATATGCAAGCGATGTGGGGATAGTATTTTTAGTCGATGATGGGGGATTGTAAGAGGGATTAGGGGATATGATAGGATCTAGATTTGTGGTAGCAAGATCATGCGATGGAGATGGAGATGGAGCGGTGGAATATAGAATGACAAGGGGATCATGGAATGGAATGGATGGGGGACTGTGATCTTGAGGTGGATTAGATGGGATGGTAGGATCTTGATCTACAGAAGGGGATATGTTGGCATGTTGTGGATCAGGCTCTTGGCATGACTCATCGTGTGCGGGAGGCATGATAATGGAGTCTTGGTGGGATTCTTCAGGTGGGAAGGATGGAGGGATGGGGGTTTCAAAACATTCATGGGAATGGATTTTAGTGACACTAGGAGTGAGAGGAGTGGATGGGACTTGTTTGTCATCACTAGGAGTGGGAAGAATGGATGGGACTTGTTTGTCATCACTAGGAGTGGGAAGAGTGACTTGGACTTGTGTGTCATTGATGGGTTTGACGGCTCTTGGAGTAGAAAGAGGGTGTTCAATAGATTTGGTAGATGTGATGGTAGGAGATAGGGGCTCAGTGGGTTCGGAAGATGTGATGGTAGGAGATGGGGGCTCAGTGGATTCAAAGGATGCGATGGTAGGAGATGGGGGCTCAGTGGATTCAGAGGATGTGATGGTTTCGATGGTTTGAGTGGTGCGAGGGGTGGTATCATCAATGATAGGTGTGAACTAGAAAGAAGTCACGTCACTAATGACTATGGATGATGGGTTGGGATGGCACGATTCCACAACTTCAAGGTGTGGAGTGGGAAATTTATGCTTTGTGATAAGTCCTTGGAGAACTTCTGAAATGAGAGACTTGCATACTCTAGGCTGAGATGGTGTGGTAGGAGTGGATGAGGGATTATGGATTAGGGGGGATTAGGACTAGGGATTGGTGGACAAGGATTAGATGGGGAAATGGGATTGGATGCAGGACCGGGAATAGATGGGGGATTAGGTGAAGGGTTAAGATAGGGGTATTGGCATGGTGAAGTAGGACACGAGGATGTGGGTGGTGGATTGTAGTAAGGGTGTGAGGATGGTGGATTAGGATGAGAATATTGAGGTGGTGGATGGAGATAGGGAACTACGGATGTCGGATTAGGATAAGGATAGGTTGGTGTGGATGTTGGATTAGAATAGGAAGGTGTGAATGTAGGATTAGGGTGAGCAGATTGGTATGGGAGATTGGGGTAGTGGGTATATGCAGATGAAGGATTAAGATATGAGGATGTGGACGAGGGATTAGGATAGGGGTATTGTGATGGCAGACTAGGATAAGAGGATGATGCGGATGAAGGATATGATGGATATCCCTTGTCAAAAGTAGCATAGGGAGAATGATTAGGCATGGATGAAGACATAACAAGATGACTCGAAGGGGTGATTGGATTTTGGAGAGCAGGTGGAGAAAACTTACTAGCAATGATAGTGTCAAGGGGATCTATGTCACATTCTTCTTGATCGACAAGACTTTCATTATCATCGTCGACATAATTAGGGTTTCCCTTGACCACTATTGATGGAGGATAAGAATTCATGATGATGAAAGGATAAAGAGGATGGTTAAAGATTTTGGATGGAAATGGACTAAAGCTCAAATTGGGATTTAGGACAAGCTCAGATCAGGATTGGATTAAAGCTCAGATTAGGATGATTGGATGATGTGATGGGATTGATTCTGACAATTGGATTTGATTATCAAAGGATGATTACGACATCGAATCTACTTCAAGATGGAAGTAGATTGATTGGGTCGAAGGTGATTGGATAAGGCTACGATTGGATCAGATAAGATCGATCGATGATCGAATGATGGAAGGGATTCTAAACCCCGTTCAAAGAGTACCCTAGGTGACGTAGGATACTGATTGATTGGATTAAAGGATAAATGGATGATTGCAGCACCGAATCCACTTTGAGATTGAAAATGGATTGATTGGGCTGACGATCAGATCAAATACTTTGGTCAATTTGGATAATAACCCAAGATGAAGTTCAGGGGATTTGGATGGGGAAAATGATGATTTGATTGGAGAAATGGATGAACGAATACTCAAAATGAGTAAATGATTGATAGGAATGAATGAATGACTACTCGAAACGAGTAAACAACTACTCACAACAGATGAATGATTCTTGAAACAAGAAGATGAAGGCTCAGAATGGATGATAGATTACTTGAGACAAGTAAACGATTGATTAGGACTGTTGAACGAGAGTTCAAATGATAGGAAGGAGGTTTGAAACATTTACTTAGAATGAGTAAATGAATGATCAGAATGACAAAACAAGAGTTTGAAATGATAGATGAAGGTGTGAAATGGATGAATGTTTACTTGGAACGAGTAAATGGATGATCGAAATGATAAAACGAGAGTTCAGAATGATGAAAGGATGTGTTAGATGGATGAACATTTACTCGGAATGAGTAAATGGATGATTGGAATGAAAGAACGAGAGTTGAGAATGATGAAAGGATGTGTTGAATGGATGAACGTTTACTCGGAACGAGTAAACGGATGATTGGAATGATAGAACGAGAGTTCAGAATGATGAAAGGATATGTTGAATGGATGAAACGTTTACTCAGAATGAGTAAACGGATGATCGGAATGATAGAACGAGAGTTCAGAATGATGAAAGGATGTGTTGAATGGATGAACATTTACCGGAATGAGTAAACGGATGATCAGAATGAAAGAACGAGAGTTCAGAATGATGAAAGGATGTGTTAAATAGATGAACATTTACTCAGAATGAGTAAACGAATGATCAAAATGATAGAACAAGAGTATAATGATGAAAGGATGTGTTAAATGGATGAACGTTTACTCAGAACGAGTAAACAGATGATTGAAATGATAGAAAAGAGTTTAGAATGATGAAAGGATGTGTTAAATGGATGAACATTTACTTGGAACGAGTAAATAGATGATCGGAATGAAAGAACGAGAGTTCAAAATGATGAAAGGATGTGTTAAATGGATGAACGTTTACTCAGAACAAGTAAACGGATGATCGAAATGATAGAACGAGAGTATGGAATGATGAAAGGATGTGTTAAATGGATGAACGTTTACTTTGAACGAGTAAACAAAGAGAATGGTAGGGTATGCCCCCCTCGAGGAGGCGAATGGGGAAGAAAAAAGGTGCCCCAACCAACTTCTCAAAAGTATGAAGTGGTATATGTCATTGGAAAGAGCACAAAAATTTGAGAAGATTGGCGCTCGAACGAAGGAAAACGGGTAAACAGTGTAGAAATGGTGGGGCATATATGGTTGTTTGTCAGGTCAGGTCCGCCCAAGGAGAAAAAGTTGGTCAAATCTAGCTGAGTAGAGGTCAATTCTGCCCCTACATGGGTCAGGTCTGCCCAAGGATGGATTAGGTCCACCCAAGGAGCAAAAAGTGATGAAATTAGGTCCAAAATAGGCTTTAAAAGACCAATTTTTAGGGCAAGTCCGCCCCTAGATGAGGGCAAGTCCGCCCAAGGATGAAAAATTGATGAAACTAGGTCAAAATCAGGCTCCAAAGAGTCAGTTTCTAGGGCAAGTCCGCCCCTGGGTGAGGGCAAGTCCATCCAAGGATGAAAAACCTGTGAAACTAGGCCAAAACAGGCTCCAAAGAGTCAGTTTCTAGGGCAAGTCTTCCCCTGGATGAAAAACTTGTGAAACTGGGTCAAAATAGGCTCCAAAGAGTCAGTTTCTAGGGAAAGTGTGCCCCTGGATGAGGGAAATTCTTCCCAAGGATGAAAAACTTGTGAAACTGGGTCAAAATCATGCTCTAAAGAGTCAGTTTATAGGGCAAGTTCGCCCCTGGATGAGGGCAAGTCCGCCCAAGGATTAAAAAACTGATGAAATTAGGCCACAAACAGGCTCCAAATGACCAATTTTTAGGGAAATTCTGCCCCTGGATGAGGGAAAGTCCACCCAAGGATGAAAACCTGATGAAATTAGGCCAAAAACAGGCTCCAAATGACCAGTTTTTAGGGAAAGTCTGCCCCTGGATGAGGGAAAGTCTGCCCAAGGATGATTTAACTTGAATTTTGACACAAAAGACCAAGGCAAAGGACTAAAAATACAATGGTCATCAATCAGAAGGCTATGGCAAAAATGAAGGAAATCAAACAATCACTAGTTTCGCACAAAGAAGTCAAATCAGGCAATCACAAGCCTAAGTCTAGTAAAGAGGAAATGGTCAACAAAGTCCTCTAATCTAGGATGAACATGGCTACTAGGGAGTCCTCGATATACACCTGGTACGTGAGGCCCAAACCGTGAACACCAACCCGTTACAAGCGTGAGTCAGGAACCTAAAAGGCTCGGACCAACTCTTCACATCATCCCGATGCTTTGCCAATTACAATGTAGTTGGATTGAGGTACAGCTTTCGCTCTCCCCCCTTTATATACCTTGTCGGTACGCGTGGTTGGAATCATCCCTTTGGGTGATGAAATCACCAAGCAGGTCCCACTAAGAAAAATAAAATGGGTAGACTCAAAGAACGTAGTAAGCTACGATTTCTCGTCACCCAGGATCGTCGAATGGCGCAAGGGGATTGGATACGTCAAGTAGCTTACCTAAAAACACAACATACAAGGTTGATTGACATGCTTTTAATTAAGCTATGTTCTTAATTAGGGGTTAAGAACCCTTAAAATAGTCAAAAAAATGCTAAAAACTAAAATTTCACCTTTTCAAAAAAGTTGCCTAGGGAAAATTCGGCTGTCTGTGAGGGAAAATCTGGTTGTCTGTGAGGGAAAATCTAGCTATCTATGAGGTCAAATCCGACTGTCTATGAGGTCAAATCCAGTTGTCTGTGAGGGAAAATTCGGCTGTCTGTTAGGGCAAATCCGGTTGTCTGTGAGGGAAAATTCGGCTGTCTGTGAAGGCAAATCCGGCTGTCTATGAGGTCAAATCTGGCTATCTGTGAGGTCAAATCTGGCAGTCTGTGAGGAAAAATCCAGTTGTCTATGAGGTTAAATCCGACTGTCTATGAGGGAAAGTCTAGTTGTTTGTGAGGGAAAATCCAGCTATCTGTGAGGGGAAATTCGGCTGTCTGTGAGGTCAAATCCGGCTGTCTGTGAGGGAAAATCTGCCCAACTGTGAAATTTTTTCAAAAAAAACACTTTCTGCAATCTGGAGAGGGCAGGTCCGCCTCTAGAGGGTTCGGTCTGCCTGTGGAGGGTGGGTCCACCTGTCTATCAGGTCAGGTCCGCCCAACTATGAACTATACCTGCAAAAAGTCAAAAAATAGAAAACGTGAAAGCAAGAGACCCATTTGTGGGTCCCATCGGGCATGCCAGAAATGTGATAGGTCAAATTTGAGTGGTAGAAAATGAGCAGCAAACAAAGTAATGCAAATAACACTAAAACAACCTACACCTCAAGATTAGCCTAGTTGGAATCAACACAAAATAGAAACAAGTGGACCCTTTTACCTTGTGTCGAATCGATCCTTTGGTTGGCCCTTCGATCTTCGGTGTTGTATGCTCCTTGGATGGCAAGATGTAAGCTAGATGATGATATGATAATGGATGCAAATGGGTGGAAGCACAAAAATGGCTAAGTATGGATTCTAGGAAAAATTTGTAAGAGTTTGGCTACAATGCATGATCTCCCCAAAATGAGAGAAAAGAGGGGGTATTTATAGAGATTTTGGAAATCTCTAGGGAAATAGATGGTCAAGATTGAGCCACAAAGATCAAGATGTAGGGCTAAGGTGAGCTGAGAACTCACAAGCCCTCACACCTTGACATGTGACATGTGTTATGGCTTAAAAGGGGTGATGTGTATATGAGGTGGAAGGATAGTACATGACATGGAGAGGGTACATGGTACCTTGGGATTGGGACAAGATCTCCTCATAAATGAGGTACTTGTCCCCATGTGGGTGAGAGGACAAGTGGAGAATTAAAAATTCACATGGGGAATGTAGATGCCTTGTCCAAAAGGAGAAAGCATTTAATAGAGTTGGCTTGATTAAATGATTATGGATGTGCAAGTACTTGATTAGACTAATTAATGAAGATTAGAAAAGGGTTAGATTTCACATGTGACTTGATGTGACAATTCAAAGATCACATAGGGAAGAGAAAAATGAATTTAATATTCCTTGGAAGGATAAAAGGAATTAAAAATTCATTGACAAGTTGATTAGGCTAGTTAATGAAGGATTAGAGGAGGAATAGGTGGCTAAGAGAGATTAGAGGCCAACTTGCAAAAGTTGGAGGATGTGACACATCCTAATCAAGGATTGGGCATGTGCACATCCCTAATGATGAGATTAGAAAATGGATTAGGATTAGATAAAAATGATGGAGGATGTGACATATGAGGAATTAAATAAATGACATTTGATGAAAGGGGGGGAAGGTATTTAATTATTTAACTAGATACCTTAGGGATTAGAAAAACTTTAGAGGGATTAATTAAATAATAGTGATATTACTTAATTAATGTGGATAAGGGGATGTTTAGATGAAAGGGGATAAATTTGGATAAATTAAGTTTCCAAATTTAGGTGTCTACAATACCAAATGAAGTAATCCCTCCACCTATTGAGTTATTCAAAACAACTCACTTATGTGGTTGCAACACTGCAACAATTATAGGTTCATGACTATGCAAAGCATGTCGAGTCCCATGTGGGCTCAGCTAAAAAAAAATATTTTCAAACAAATTTCATGCTCAAATTTATCTGACACTACTTCTGGATGCTTCTAAAGTGAAATAATAAACTGGGTTATCATTAAAATTTGCTTTCAGGCATTGTTACACTGTGGTCAAAAATGATCAAGTGACCTCTAGAATTGCCCTAGGAAATCAGTCAAACGACCTCTTGGAGCCATGAAAACTTATAGGAATGTAGAAATTTGAACTGAGAATGGAGTGAAAAAGACGGTTTAGCAAAAGGGATTCTGAGGTGAAATTTATTCAATTGCAAAGTTGTTCAATCAGACTTTTTTGCAACTGTGCTTGTTCAGAATCAATTAAAACTCACCAAATCACTAATTTAAAAAAATATCAAATCAACTTCTAAGGGGCTGCCACTAGAGACATTAGATCATCTAGGTACATTGAGTATGTGTGCAAGAGAGCTTTCATTCAATCATCAATCTTCAAAATATATTGAAGGTCAAAGTTGACCACCTTGAAAAGTTTCAGAAAGTGCAGGTGCAAAACTGAATAAATTGTGATTGCTTTTGGCCTAGTAAAAATATCAAATCTTATTATGAGGCTCTGAAACCAAACCCAAGAGTACATTTATGTATGGATAATGGAGAAAAACAATCATTTTTTCATGACAATCATCCAGTTGTGAAATGCAAGCTCGAACAGGAGACCATTTTGCAAAACAAATAATTTGCAAATAGCATAAAAGTGTCAAAACCCTCCAGCTTCACTTTTCAAAACTCTATCAAAACTCATCATGGAAAGCTGAAAATTGACATGCATGTTCACATATGTCATATGAGTGATTCCACAAAGGAGTTTTGCACAAAAATCAACTGGCTCCAAATTGTGACCCTCCAAAGTAGGTCACTTAGGTAGATTTTTCAAAGGTACTGGGTGTGCAAAGGCAAAATTTTTGAAATGGGGCACTTCAAATTTGAAAATTTTGAGAGTACCACCAATGGCTCTGACTGGAGATGTATGCCCCCTATGGGCATTGCAAGATTCCAGATCTCTAGTGAGTAGACCAAATGTTGAGTCCATTGGGTGTTGTCAAACTGCTCCTTTATTCAACCTCATTTTTCAACTTCGTTTGGTGACCCCAAGCCACCAAATGAAAAATGTGAAGTCAATATTTACCCCTATCAAAGACTAATCTTTTAAAGGATTTGATCTCCCTCAACCCATGCTTGCCTCTGTCACACCACAACAATATGAGTGACTGCACTTTTCCAAACACAAGTGTTAGGATGCCTTTGTATAAGTGGAAATTTTCTCCCTGTTCAACTTTGTTGTCATAGTCCAACCAAACCACATAGACCGTATTACTGCCAATCTCCTCATTTTTTGATTTTATAGCAAGTGGCAACATTTTAGGATAGTAATCAAGACCACATGAAAACATAGTCTTATCACATCTACCAACCCCTTCATAATAATCGTGCTCAGAGGAGATATCATAGCTGAAAAACAACATGCAATCCTCTTGTGTGTTGAGAAAAGATTGCTCAAACATTTGTGATTCCTTCAACTTAATTGCCTCATAGGGTACTTTGTCATCATATTCAATTTGCACATCAAACTAAAAACTTTCATAAACAACTTGTTGTGCACTATGCAAATCATCTTTGAATATGTCAAAAATAAAAGATACACATTTTGGAGCATCCTTACATTGATTATTGTAACATGAGCACACTTTTTGGCATTTCAGTTTAGGTATATTAGAGCACACCTTGCTGACATATAAATGGAGATTACATGCATTATCATCATTCAGCTTGATGCAAAATACCTCAAGAGTAGGCTCAAGCAATTCAACATCAACAAGGACAGTGGAAAAATGTGCATGTGCAATGGAAACTTCATGTGTAACATCAATTGATATGTGTGCTGACCCAAATGTGAAAGACTCATTGCTATCTAAAATTTCCTCATTAGCAATAGAACAAAAATCTCCATTTTCTTTCACATAAATGCTCTCCACATGGGATGAAAATATGTCCATGTTCACACTATGAAGATAAGGAGCATCAAAAAAGAAAAAATTGTATTCAACTTCACACTCATTAACATGAGATTTACCTTTATTTTCATTTCGTGGCTTCTCCACACATGGATCAAAAACCTCTACAGTGTCAACATAATCTGAAAATGTATTGTCATATAAATCAGCAAGCTTTTCAATATCATCCATGGGTAATAATGTTGACTCAAAATCCATATACTTGTCACAATGTGCTACTTGAAAATTCCAAATTGAATCCCTCATTTCAACATCATGTACATCATCATCCTCTTCATGTATCACAAACATTTCAATCCTTGCTTCATATAAACAATCATGAGCAACTGGGACATCAACATGTTCATCAGCCTCTTCGTCATTCCTACCACTATTTTTAGGATCAGCATAATGGAGGCAAGTGACTTCATGAGCATTGGTATCATTGCATTCTTCATGTGAACTAAATACCTCTGAATTATCTTCATTGGAGCAATTGCAATCCTTAGAGAAACAATCAGGTTGGCTATCATTATAATCCTCATCACAAGAAGAATCATCCCTACACAAACCATGCTCAGATTCTCCAAAGTGATTGCTTGGACTTCTATCTTCAATGTCTTGACCACTAAGTTGTGATGAGATGTCAGCAACAATTGCATTATCATCACTTACCAAAACATGACATGGAGAGACATCTTAGATCTCTTCTACTTCTTCATCACTCAAGATACTGCAAGAAGAATTTTCTTGCATATCAATCTTTTCATCATACCATGTATCTTTACCTTCATCATTGTTGTTCATATCTGCATATGTGTTGATTATGAGCTAGTTACATTTAATATCTTCATCCATACAACATGTATCTCTATTTTCAGACACCACATTTTGTGCATAATTACATTGGGCTGATTCTACAATCTATATCCAATTAGATACTTGGTCCAAGCTATGGGGCTTCAATTCCTCTGGCAAAGTACTCAGCCCAAATTCATAAATCTCACAAAACAAATCAATGCACATAGAATCCTCAGGTCTGAAAACTTTGGGGACTTCTATCAAAGCATCCAAAAATCTCAAAAATAGTTTATATGGTGATTCTCCCTCGTGTATTTTCATTTTTTACAATTCTTGCATAAAAGACTTTTGATCAACAGTGCTCAAATTTTGTTGACATTCAACTTGGAGCTCACTATGATTTTTATAATTTGATGATGGAGAAATCATAACAATAGAATCATCATCATCTTGACAATCATTTCTTCTATCTAATCCTTGAATTCTATTTGCATGAGGTGAGTTGGGATAACCAACACTTGCAACCAAATACCCTTTCATCATTGAGTATTTCAAATTGTTCTCAATGTCCATGGCATTTTGATATTCCTGATGTAATGCAACTGCAGGCTCTTTATCCCTCAATGGATAGCCCATATTTTTGTCAAATGCTCCTAAGTACACAACCAAACATTTAGCATCATTTGGTCTGATATTTTCAAGGATATCCTTTATAGCTCTTGTAAATCTGAGATTAAAAGAAGGGACTAATTCATCTTCATGTCTTTGAATTTGCATGAAATTTCTCCTCACTTCACTTGGATTCACCCTTTCACCAAATTACTCAACAAAGGTTGTCATAAACTGATTCCATGAAGCTATAGAACATGTTGGTAAATATGAGAACCAATCTCTAGCATCATCCTTCATATATTGAACAAAAAGCTTCATGACAACATCCTCATGGTTTACCTCATAATCCCCCATTACATCTATGAAGGTTTGTAGATGTTTGGGGGCTATGAAGGTTTGCAGATGTTTGGGGGCTAATTATAAAATTTTCCTTGCTATTTCATAGGGAAAAGCTCTCAAAGCCATATTCAATTATTATCAAATTCATACATGGTTATCAATTGCATCATTTACCAATTGAGCCATGATTCTAAAACATAGATTGAATCTTTATAACTTAAAGCTTTCTTAGAGGCATAATTCAAAAATAAACATACTTCTCAAATCATTACAAATATTCCACAATAGAAGTATGAAAAGAACTACTACCATTCCTTTTCTTAATGCAATGTCATCTAATAGGGAACCATTTATGATCTCAAGTCTCAAAAATTTCTCATAAACTTCTTTCAAATAGAATAATGCTTTCTCTAGAGTTATGAGAGTACCTAGAAACTTTGTAGCAGTTGTTAACCTTTCTTTCTTACTATAAATTCTACAAATCTAGAAATCTTCTTCACAATTCAATTGATTCTTTAGATAGAGTCACCACCTCTTTTCACAGAGGACTAAACTTCAAGCAGCAATGAAGCTCATTGTGGGTTTTCTCCAATAGCAGATTCACTCATAAATCCTTTGAACTTTGCCACAACAAAATCTTTTCCAAGTCCAAGAACTTTGCAATTATCATAACAAAGATGTTCAGATCCTCCAAGTGTTTGACTCTATGCATATGGATACTTCTCTGCTTCTCCCCAGTAGAGTCGCCATTTTTTTGGCTCTTTTAACTACCAACCAGACCTTCAGGGAAGCCTGTGGATTTTTCAATTCCAATGGTTAGCAACCTTAAAGAAGGTGGGCCAACGAATGAGAGAAAGCAACTTTTCCTCCTGCACTTCGGGCTCTACAAAACCCAGGAGGGTGATCCCAAAATGTATTTATAACACTCTTTCACAATATTTCCACATACATTACATATTAAGTAAATATATTCTCATTTATTGCTGAATAGATGAAATCCTTCAAGAAATTGGCATTTCCTTGAGAGAATTTAAACATCTACAGCCGAGAATAGAAAATACCACAACAATAGGTCGATTGAAAAGTGTATTTATGAATGATTGTTCTCAAATCAAATACCAAAAACATAGGAAGTACATTCAACACTTTAAGATTGATGCTACATCTCAGGGAATGGAGTCAAAACAAAGCAAACTGAAATACAAGGAAGATTTAATCCTGAACATCCATAATCTTTGCAATTTCCTTACAATTTAGAAAATAAAACCCAAACTCCTGTGACTACTTACCAAATCCAAATGACACAAGCATGAATCAATGACTTAACTAAAGCATTTAACTCATCTATTAGATTAGAGTAGAAATTAAATCATATGTTAGAGTGAGACTAAGACAATTAACGAACAGATCCTTAATCCAAATCCATTAATAATTCATGCACAATATCAAAATGGAGAGACAATAGGTTTGAGAGATTAGCATTTATATTCAGGTATGCTCAGAAGCCACATAATTGACAAAATTTACTCATCTAACCCAAAGCCTAAGCTACAGACTCATAATGTATTTTTGTGTTCTCACTATGCATTTTCCAGATCTAGAATATGACAAAAGAATCAGCCAAATAGCCTTGAATTCCCTTTTATATATCAATGGAACAAACAAGCTTCAGGCTATTGGTAAATTACATTTCATTTTAATTGGCCTTCATTTCAAAACCAATTTCAATTTCATTTACATTCCCAGGAGGTTAAATTTACACCTCCATTTGCACAAAAAAAATTCCTGCAACCTTTAAAAAATCTTCACCTCCTAGCTCTTAAAAGGTAGAGACTACAAAAAGGCATGTACTGGGAAAAATAAAAATCACCCGTGCACCCCTATACTTTGCTCAAAGCAAATTTCACATTTACCTTGGATAGTTAAAATGCTTGCCTTATAAAATGAAGGATTTCAAACTTTCACTGGGTAAAATATTTACCCATGCCTTTTATTTACCTTTTCAAAGTCTTCACTCACCGCCATTTTAAAATGGAAAAGAAAATATTTTGGTAAAAATAAAAACAACCCCCACATTGAGCTTTTCACATTTTAAAATATTTGCTTTTAAAGTTATTATCGGGCAATGTTTTGATTTGATTTTACATTTTGAGAAAGAATTATCTAGCCCACTAGACTTCACTCAACCATCAACCATTACCTGTTGAGTGGAATAAATGGGAGATAGACTTGCGATGAGCGATGACCATCGCTCATCACTGGTTCAGCTTGGAAAAAGAATCAAAAACAAGCGATGGGCGACGAGGGAAAAAAGAAAGCCCTAACTCTTCTTCATCCGCTCTACAACTCCACAATATGGTTTGTTCCTTCATGGTGGCAGTGCCCCAGTGTATACAAAATATTTGAAATGATTTTTCCCATTGAGACATATTCATAGGAGTTCCAAGCTCAGTTGGAATGCATTCCAAGCCTGTGCCAATCTTCTCACTACAAAGCTAAAGAAAAATCTCTTTTACCATATCACAATAGCTACCCATTAAGCTAGTGAGGGTGCCTCCAAATTTACAATAGAAGCATTCCCATTTTGCTATGCAGAAATTGTCTTAATCCAATCCTCTTTGCATCCTCTATTCCTTTCATCACCATTATCGAGCCTCCATAATAGATGCAAATACTCTTCTTTGAATCCCGCCTATTGCAGCACCAATCTTATCAAATAAATTGGATTTGTTCCTTCATTGCAAGTGCTCACTATTCTATACATTGGATCTATACCAATTATCAAAACAAAAGTATCTAATGCAAAGCCCCCTTTTGTAGAATCAAAATTGACCCCTGGCAACTAACGCAATGGTTGCTCCACTTACAGCGACGTTCCATGAGTTTCTTCTGAAGAGGTGATGTCTCATTCCTTGGGAACCTTATAAAATCACTTGAATCTGATTGTGTCAATCAAGATGTGAAATCTTGAATTCTTCTCGTAGCCTTTTGCAACTCTCCCAGTGCACGCCCCTCATCTCAATATTTCCCTCATGCTCTTCATTTCATTCATTGATTCCCTTTGTTCTAGTTGTTTCTTACAGCGAAACCATCTTTTGGTTTCTGTGTGATTTCATTTCTCCTCACTTTATCTGAGCATAATGTGATGGGATTAAGGTAACACCACCAGAATGGAATTTCCCCAAGCAACTTTAATACACTTTTACTGTAGGTGCGGGCTAAAACCAAGCCAAAACCAGTGTTGGATTCTCCCACATGTATCAATCAATCTCAAGTGTAGATTTAAAATCAGAATTATTTGCATCAGACCTACCTCATGCAACGGTGGTTAGTTTTTTTGCTTCAAACTAATACTCCATTTTAAATTTCATGTTGGCAGCTTATTCCATGCATTTGATGTTTTCTCATTTATTAAAATGCATCTCCAATAAAAAACAAGGCGTAGTTTGCTCCTATTCTAGGATCGTGCCATATGTCTCCACATAAATAGGAAACCATAGCAAAGTAGCCTGCATAAGGTAGAATAAACTCTACCCTTTTGAAAATTTTATTTCTTTTCATCTTTCAATATCATATTATAATTCCCTTGCATCTCCATGTTTTTCAAATATTAGCACGTGACTATAATGCACATCTAGCAGAGCTATTCCCTATGAGGACATTACCTTCCCTAGTTGACATTTTTGCTTGTGCTTCCTTGGAAAATCCTTCTTTAGAAAGGAGGTATCTATATGCAAAGGAAACTTCAACAGCATTAGTATGTATAAAATATTTTGCTTCTCCAGCATCATGTAAATGTTCAAACAACCAAGCAAGATTGAATAATGTTGTGACATTATCTCATGGTAAGTTCAAGTGAAGCACCACCCTCATCATCAAGCTATGAGAGACAACTTTAATATCTTCTACCTCATTATACCAAATGAAGCAATCCCTCCACCTATTGAGTTATTCAAAACAACTCACTTGATGTTGTTGCAACATTTTAACAATTACAGGTTCATGACTATGCAAAGCATGTCGGGTCCCATGTGGGCCCAGCTAAAAAATATATATTTTCAAACAAATTTCATGCTCAAATTTATCTGACTACTTCTAGATGCTTCTGAAGTGAAATAATAAACTGGGTTATCATTAAAATCTGCTTTCAGACATTGTTACACAGTGGTCAAAACTGGTCAAGTGACCTCTGTAATCACCCTGGGAAATCAATCAAATGACCTCTTGGAGCCATGAAAACTTACAAGCATGCAGAAATTTGAACTGAGAATGGAGTGAAAAAGATAGTTTAGCAAAAGGGGTCATGTGGTGAAAGTTATTCAATTCCAAAGTTGTTCAATCAAACTTTTCTACAACTGTGCTTGTTTAGAATCAATTAAAACTCACCAAATCACCAATTTGAAAAAATATCAAATCAACTTCTGAGGGGCTGCCACTAAAGACATTAGATAATCTAGGTACACTGAGTATGTGTGCAAGAGATCTTTCATTCAATCATCAATCTTCAAAATATATTGAAGGTCAAAGTTTACCACCTTGAAAAGTTTCAGAAAGTGCTAGTGCAAAATTGAATAAATTACATTTTCTTTTGGCCTAGTAAAAATATCAAATCTTATTATGAGGCTCTGAAACCAGACCCGAGAGTACATTTATGTATGGAGAATGGATTATGACAATCATTTTTTCATGATAATCATCCAGTTGTGAAATGCAAGCTCGAAGAGGAGGCCATTTTGTAAAACAAACAATTTGCAAACAGCAAAAAAGTGTCAAAACCCTCCAGCTTCACTTTTCAAAACTTTGTCAAAACTCATCATGGGAAGCTAAAAAATGATATGCATGTTCACATATGTCATATGAGTGATTCCACAAAGTGGTTTTGCACGAAAATCAACTGGCCCTCCAAATTGTGACCCTCCAAAGTAGGTCACTTAGGCAGATTTTTAAGGGGTACTTTTGAGTGTGCAAAGGTAAAATTTTTGAAATGGGGCACTTCAAATTTGCAAAATTTGAGAGTACCACCAAAAGAAACCCAACAGTCACATGCACCATTTTCAGGTGGAGGTTTTGGAAGAGGTGGTTGTTTTACTTGTGGCAGCATGATCATATAGTTGTTCAGTGTCCCCAGAGATCAGTGGCTGGAGGTAGTCAGAGACAGGCTACTTCAGAGCCTATAGTAGGTGATGCTAGTAGATCTCATAGAGTTTTTGTGGTGGTGGATAACCATCAAGTTGAACATTAGGGCACCGTGGTCGAGTATTCAGGTGCGTTATGTGGGATTAGCACATCTATTTTGTTTGATTCAGGAGCTTTAGATTCTTTTATTTCTCCTTCTCTCGTAGAGCATTGTCGACTCATGGTGGCAAGGCAAGATGATGGTTGGAAGTTTGTGTTAACTACTAGAGCCAAGGTGGTTGTAGACTCCCTTATTCATGGTTGTGTGTTGGATTTGGGCACCTTCACTACCACAATGGATCTCCATGTGTTGCCTTTGGGGTCCTATGGTATTGTTTTACACATGGATTGGTTGGAGATAGACCAAGCTATGATAGATTGTCGACATAAGTCGGTTCAGTTTGTAGACAATGTTGAGAGTGTGTTGAGTTAGTTGGGGTCCAGAGACCCATTTATCTCTGTGTGATTTCAGCCATGCAGTTGAAGCATGTCATGTGGCAAGGTTGTTAGATGTTTGCTATTTTGGTTAGTGATCTTGTTGAGGGTGGGATTCAGGAGGTATCTCTTGACTACCATCCTCTTCTTCAGGATTTTGCAGATGTCTTTCTGAGTGCTATCCCAGGTATGCTTCCTAAGTGTGACATAGACTTTTGTATTGATCTCATCCCTAGATCGAAGCCTATCTCTTAGGCACTGTATCATATGACTACTCAGGAGTTGAGTGAGTTGCGGTTGCAGTTAGAGGAGTTACCAGAGAAGTGTTTCATTCATCCTAGTGTATCCCCTTGGAGAGCACCTATCATCTTCATGAAGAAGGATGGATCTCTTCACTTGTGCATTGATTATTGCCAGTTGAACAAAGTGACAGTGAAGAACCGTTACCCATTGCCTCAGATAGATGATTTTTTTTATTAGATGAGCAGAGCCAAGGTGTTTTCCAAGATAGATCTAAAGTCAGGATACCATCAGCTTGTCATTCATGAGGTAGACATTCATCAGATGGTATTTCATACATGCTATGGGCATTATAAGTTCACGGTTGTCCCTTTTCGGTTGACCAATGCTCCATCAATTTTCATGAGTTTGATGAATGGGGTGTTCCACACCTATCTTGACCAGTTTGTTCTCATGTTGACAATATTTTGATTTATTCAAAGACTATGGAGGAGCATGAAGTCCATTTGTGACAAGTGTTGCAGTGCTGGCAAGATAATCAGTTGTTCGGCAATTTGGCCAAGTGTGAGTTCTTCGAAACTAAGGTAAGATATTTGGGCCATATCATCTCAGGGGAGGGTATCTCATTGGATCCTTCTAAGATTCAGGCCATTGTGGATTGGCCAGCAACAAAAAATGTGGCTAAGGTTCGCAGTTTCATGGGATTGGCAGGTTACTATCGCTGATTTGTGATAGATTTCTCTCGAGTAGCCCATCCCATCACCTCTCTTCAGCAGAAAGGGAAGAAGTTTGTGTGGTCAGATCAGTGTGAGTTAGCTTTTCAAGCTCTTAAGGAGCAGTTGACTAGTGCACCTATCTTGGTAGTGCCAGATCCTACAGGAGATTTTGTAGTGTGCACCATTGCTTTGTTGGAGGGTGTGGGGGTAGTTCTTATGCAGGAGGGATGAGTGATTACATATGAGTCCTATAAGCTCAAGGATCATGAGATGAACTACCCCACCCACGATTTGGAGTTAGTGGTTGTCATCTATGCACTTCTGCATTGGAAACATTTCCTCTTGGGACATCGGTTTGAGTTGCATAGTGATCATCATAATTTGTAGTATATCTTCACTCAACCGAATTTGAATGCTCGGCAGCATCGTTGGATAAAGTTCCTCTGTGAATATGACTTCGAGGTACGCTATATCCAAGGTAAGGAAAATATTGTTGCAGATGCCTTGAGCAGGAGGAGACATGAGATCTTAGTTTTGTCCCTTGGAGTGGATTTGCGGAGTCGTATTTTGGAGTCACTTCCAAGTGATACTTGGTATTAGGAGGTGAAAGCAGAGATTGAGTCTAGGAGAGTCCTCGAGGGTAGGTTTGCAGGTTTCTCTCTTGAGCCTGATGGACTTTTGTGGCATGTTGGTCGCATTTATATTCTAGATTCTGGTGATCTTCATTCCTTAGTTTTGTCTAAGGCCCATTGTGCACCCTATTCAGCTCATCTAGGTGTCACGAATATGCATTTCGATCTTCAACAGTTGTATCATTGGGCAAGGCTAGAACATGATATTGCCAATTTTGTGGCTCGGTGTCTTGAGTGCCAGTGGGTGAAGGAAAAACATCAACACCCAGTAGGACTATTGCAGCCTCATTCCATCCCTGGATGGAAGTGGGATACAATATCTCTTGATTTTATAGTGTGGCTACCTATGTCTTCACGTCGTCATGATGCTATTATGGCTACAGTGGAAAATTTGTCCAAGGTGGCACACTTCTCACCCATGAGATCTTTATACACTACAGCGTCTGTAGCTCAGGTGTTTATGGAGGATATTGTGCGTCTGCATGGTATTCCTCGTAGGATCATTTATGATCATGATCCAGTGTTCATTTCAACTTTGTGGACTTCTCTTCAACATGCTTTGGGAGCTTAGCTTAATTTTAGTTCCACATACCATCCTGAGACTAACGGACAGACGGAGCAAGTTAATTAGGTTTTAGAGGATATGCTTCAGATGTACGTTATGGATCAGTAGTCTTGTTGGGAGGACTACTTGTACTTGGTTGAGTTTGCTTATAATAATGGGTACCACAGTCCTCTCGGTATGTCCCCCTTCCAGGCCTTGTATGGTAGGCCGTGTCAGACTCCATTGAGTTGGGATCGCTTAGAGGACCGAGTTCTTTTGGGTCTGCAGATGCTTCAAGATATGGAACAATAGGTAGTGCAGATCAGAGAGCAATTGGCTACAGCTCAGGATCGGCAAAGGAAGTATGTTGATGCCCGTAGGTTGGACCGCCACTTCACGGTGGGCGATCGTGTGTTTCTGAGAGTTCATCCGTAGAAGAGCACCATTTGTTATGGGAAAGGCTCGAAGTTGGCACTTTGTTTTGTTGGACCTTTTGATATCCTTGAGAGGATTGGCCCAGTCACCTATCACCTTGCATTTCCACTGAGTCTATCATGCGTCCACAATGTTTTTCATGTTTATGTTCTTAGACAGTATATTCCTGATGTGACCCGTGTTCTTGATTGGACTGCTTTGCAGGTCGAGGCAACGAACAACTTTCCTTGGAGCCCATATGCATCCTTCAATGTCGAAGGTTAACCCTTAGTGGTCAGGACATAGAGAAGGTAAGGGTCCAGTGGGATCCTGATGGTGAGTCCTCAGCATCTTGGGAAGATGCGACAAGGATGAGATACCTTTATCCATATCTTTTTGTAGGCTTCCAGGAATACGCCTAGTCCTAGGGGGTAGGATGTAACAACCCCCATGTTTGTATTTTGTTGTTGCCTTTCCTTGATGGATTCCAATAACTGTACATTTTATATTTTCACTATTTGTCCCTTCATTATTTTGTATTCACACCTGAGAGGTGTAATTCAATGACTGTTATGTTGGATTATATGTTTACATGCTTATATGTTTATATGTTGTTATGTTGTTGACATGATTATTTTTTACGTTGGATTTCATGTTTACATGGTTAGATATTATACTAGATTACATGCTTAGATTTTTATATATTGTTGTCTTTGCTTATATATGATTATAGACAGGAAAGGGATGATGTTGTAACACTCGTACCTGAGAGGCTTACGATATCATGACCCTTTTTTCCTGATGATTGATGTTGCTTTAGCTATATGATATATGTTATATGCACATGCACTTTGACATGTGATTGGAGTGATGTAGGTACTAAGTATCAACTCCGCCTGGATTCATAGGCCTGAGCATACTCTCATTCCCAGATGGTGGTTACTGGAGGTAGTCACAGGACAAACATCCCCTACCCTAGCCACTGTACCCCGTTATTGTAGTGTTCCCGTGTTGTTTTCTTACCGTCTAGTTACCTAATAGTAATGTTCGAAGCACCTTTCAGTCATATGTGGTTTACCAATATGTCTCGTTGAGGTATTTTGTCTTGGTTTCCATTGATTTTTTATGGGTTATATATATATATATATATAATTGGTTGTCGGTGTTTTGATGTGGTTTCATTGGCATCTTCACGTGATTTTAAATATGGTATTTATGGTGTTTGATTGATTGGGGATTTGAATTGTTATTTTCATGAGGTTTTAAATATTTTATTTAAATAATTTATTAATCATTTTTGCAAGCTCTTATAGTCTTATTTAAAACCTATTGGGGAGTTTTTTGTATTTTAATAATTGTATATTTAGTGATATTAATTAGTTGAATTTGGAGAGCTTCAATAGCTTGTTTAATCAAATGTCTTACTTCATTTTTATTGTTTTGAGAAATTATAAAAGGGAAGGAAGATTTGTTTTTAGGGGGAGTTATCTTTTGGGAGAAAGGAAAATTTTATATTTTGAACGGAAGAGAAACCCCACGATTTGGGCGGCAGAGTTGGGGAGATTTGTGGGAGATTTTTTAAGAAGAAATTTATGGGTATTGGATTGTTGAATTCAACGTGCCATTTCTTCCTTGCTGTCCTATTTTGGAATCTAGTCGTGCCTTCCACACTGAGCATTCTTTCATTTCTATTTTGGGGCAGAATTGAGGTATTTTTCTTGTTATTCTTGAATCTTTGTATGATTGGTGATCTATGCATTTCTTTATGTTAGATTTATGCCTTGAATCTCATTTCAGTTATGGGTTACTTTTATTTTTGTGAATACTTGGAGGAACTCCTCTATTCTATTTTTGTGAATACTTGGGGGTTGGATAATATTTGTTTTGGATTCAATTTGTTGCTCTATAATTTTTCTATATGGAATATTTTTGTGCATTCTAGTAAATCTGAAATGGGTTGATGAAAAAATTAGATTTCTAGGTACTTTCATTTTCTTTATCTTTTTGCCCGGCTTGTTAAAACATGTTTTCCTTTGGTGTACCTTAACCACCTATTAAAAATGAAAAATAAAGGTGGATTCCATGTAGAAACACCCATATCTCAACTGGGTCTTTGTCAAATTTGAATTTTGGGCACTTTCATTTTTTTATGTTTTTTCTTGCCTAGCTTGACAAAATGACGTTTTTCATAACACCTCTTATTCAGTTCTAAACTCAAAAATCAAAGATGGAATCCAACTAGAAATGTTGAAATATGAACTAGGTCAAGCTTAGAATTTTAATCCAGGCACTTTGAATTTTTATGGAATTTGTATGCCCTCTATTTCATTATGAATTTCAGTTGTTTAATGATTTTACAGCATTGTTTGCTTGGTTATTTTTAAAAGTCTTTAATGATGGATTTTTAGTGAATTTTCCTTTGATTCATGTTTTCCTTGGATTCCTTGTTGGTTAAATGAAATTATCTTAGGTCTAGGTAATTAGAGTGGTCTTATGGAGTGGCTCTCTACGGGCCTGGGGCCCATAAGTGGTTGCCAGGGGAATTAGTAGCAGAGTTAGAGTAAACAAGTGATAACTAAATAAAAATTAATACAGTAAAAAATTAATAATATAATGAATCCTTGTTTATGGCCTTGAGCACTTTTAAAGGCTAATGATGCACTCGAGAAGGCCTATCTGTCTGCGGGGCATTGAGTTATCCATCTGCGGGGCGTGGATTCAGGCATGATTGAGTCTCCTCATCTGTATGAGAGGTGTACTCGATTCCATGTGGTTCCATCCCTTTGAGCACACATGATGACACTCCATCTGATCTGCACTCTAGTACCTAGCACCTTGGTAGTCATGAGTAGTACCCAACATGTTATTGAATGGGCAGATTTTTATGTTGTGACATTGGCCTTATGCATTGTATTTCATGTTTTCTCTATGACTGAAGTGAGTGTTAGCCATACTTTACCCTTGTCTTGTTACTTTTTTTGGGCCTTGTGACTACCTCTGAGCATGGTGGGGTGGTCTATTTTGAGTCCACATGGTAGGGAGGCATTGCCACTAACATTGGGGACCAGTGTACAGGTTATTCGAGCACCAATTGGAGACATCCCCTCTAATGTATTTATCTTATCTAATGATGTATATTATTCATGGCAATGTTATTGTACTCATGCTTAATCCTTTATGCACATTGTACTCTCTTGAGAGAGAGAAAGTAATCATATAATTTAATGAGAAGAAATGTGATGTTTTATGTTTGGCTTATGGGTTCTAGTGTTGGTATCAGACTTGCATGTACTATGGTGATTTTTACGGCTTTTCTTTCCTAAGTATCATGCAAAAATCAAAGTTATGGTTGTATATTTTTCCTTCATGCATCAAGCTGCAAAATTTTTGGTGCAACGCAACTTGCTGTTATTGATCTATGCTGTTGCTACAAAAAATTTGGCGCTACGTAACTTACTATTATTGATTTGTGTTGCTATTACAAAAGTTCCAGCGCAATGCAGCTTGCTGCTATTGATCTGTGTTGCTACTACAAAAGTTCTGGAGCACCAGAGCAGAAATTTTTGGCATATCAGAGCTTTTTGTATGCTATTTTGTGATGTTACAGCAGAAAGTTTCAGAGCATCAACACAGAAAGTTCTGGAGCACCAGAGCAGAAATTTTGGGAGCACCGGTGCAGAAAGTTCTGGAGTAGGAAGTTCTAGAGAAAAATTCTTGGAGCTATCATGTTTGCTCCTATTTGAATTTTCTCTAGAGGTTAAATCAGTCCTCTCCTCTTGCTTGTACATTCGACCATACTTGGCCATGTATGTTGTCAATTTATCGTATCGGCAATTGCTTTATGTGTAAGTTATTCTTCTTGTTTACAAAAAAAAAAATTATCTTGTCCTCTTTTGGCTCTTCACCTTCAGGGTGCATAGAGGGATGTTACATATTTTATGAAATAACACATATAGGATTGAGGAAGAAATAGTGATATGGGGGGTTGGGAACCACTATGGTGTGTATGAACATCATTATGGGACATACAAGAGGTGGATTAACTAATTTCTTTGGATAATGGTATGTAGGAGTTAAGTTACTCAAGAGTATTCATTTTATGATATGTAGTAGTTGATGTGGAAGTGGCTTAAGGGAGTGTGATACTAGTACCTCCTGGTGCTCAATGAATGAGGCATGAAAGTATGATAAATCATTTGGGTGATGAGTATAGGTACTAAATGGTAGGACACTAGTAGTAGCGGTACTATATGATGAAGAATAGTTGTAGAGGTCAATGGTAGAAGTTGGGTAGGATATAATTGTACTTGTCATTATAGAAGAGGTTATATTTGCATAAACTACTTGCAAAATATTTAATCCAGATAGCTTGAAATTTGTTGTACCCAAAATAATTTTTTTCTTCAATAAGGCATTTTGGTAAAAATAGTCTAAATCTTGTAAAATTGTCATCAAAATTCAATTTTAGGTCAAACGAAGCATGGGCTTTTGTGGGTTTATTTTCAAGAGGATACTTACAAATTTTGAAATTTTTGAAAATTAGGGTTTCAGGACCCTATTTTTAGGAAAACACTAAAAAATAGGACCTTTCCAGAAATGACTCAAAATGATTTTTATGCCAAAGGTGTGTCCCTATTTGAGCTTTCAAAGTGACTCTTAAAATGGAGGGAGATGGCATGGTTGATAGTTCCTTCATTGCCAACCATTAATCGTTTAAAAAGTTGTCTAAAAAGCTGTCAGACATTCCTGCGTCATTGCATTTAATTTTTTGCTTGCATTTAATGCAGTAGCGATGGAAATATCTAAAATTAAGTAGGGAATGTTGCATTTACTTTTCCTTACTCTCTTGATCTCCAATCTATATGTGGCAAAATATCTGCAAGGTTTTTATAATATCCTTTCTACAAACTTTTTCTACAAGCTTTGTCGGCATCATTGAAGAAATACACCATTACTGCAGATTTTTGAGGTAAGTCATTTTCCATTGTTTCAGTAAGAGATTTTCACAACCTGTACACATTCAGCTCCTTTTAATCTAATTTTATAAGTATTGTTTTGTGATCTATACGCAGCCATTTTTCATTCTTCTCTATACGTAGCCACTTGTCATTCTTCCTGCAAAGTCTGCACAGTTTCCCTTAAGCATCTTCCACGTAAGTCACTCTGCACAGTTTCGGATTACATAATTTTAAAACCTAAATGTGCTCATTATGAGGATCTTGGCCATTATTTTCATTCTAATACACATACTTAAAAACCCTCACGGATTATGTTACCCGTAATTTCTATTTTAATAAGCATACTCTTAAGCTTTGTGGGTGTAATTTTCATTTTAATAAACATACTCTAAAACCCTCGCCCATACCTTATTTTTAGGCTGCAGCTCACCAAATTAGAGGACTTTATGTCAATTCCAACGAGGAAAAACTTGGAGGTTTGGAAACCAATAGCAGCAAGAAAATCAATACAAAACGGCAATAAATAGTCAAAAAAATGGCAAAAAATGATGAGCAGCTAAGATTCGTTTAGTCTTGCAAACGGATTAAATGAATCTCAGCCGCTCATCATTTTTCACCATTTTTTCGGTTGTTCTTAGCCATTTTTTGTTGCTTTCCTCGCCACTAAAGAATCATTTCTCACTATTTTTTCGGTTGTTCTTAGTCATTTTTTGTTGCTTTCCCTGCCACACATTACATCTTCATAATCAATCTACATCCCTGTCTGCAATGCAACAAAAACCCCCAATTAAGAAAAAGGATGAGCATAACCAGTGAAATTTAATTTTTAATTAAACTAGTAGAGATAAAATACAACTTGCAAAAACCCCCAATTAAGAATAAGGACAAGCATAACCAATGAAATTTAATTTTTAATTAAACCAGCAGAGATAAAATAAACTTGCAGAAACCATGGCAAATAAAAAAAATTGCTTAAACCATGGAGAGGAGAGAGGCCAGTGGATTCAATCCCATGATGTCTCAAGTAATAGAAGAGGGTGTGGGAAGCCGAAGATACAGAGGAGTGAGAAAGAGATCATGGGGAAATGGGTTTCTGAGATAAGGATGCCCAACTGCAGGTCGCAGGCATGGCTGGGCTCGTATTCCACTGTTGAACAAGCTACTTGCACTTACAACACTACTTCTTTCTACTTGCGCGGCCCTTCTGCTTTTCTCAATTTTCCTAACTCACCTCCAGATGTACCCTAAGCTCACAACATTTGAATCCCTATGATTTGTTTATTTATGGATTACGTGTTTTATGGCTATCCTATACAAAAGTGGTACGAGAGACAAGACACGTGGACAAAAGTGCATGATAATTCCATTATGACATGTGTACACCAAGCTTTTCCTCTCCTTGTCATCTCATCTATCTCTTGCTTTTCCTGATTGCTTGGCCATCTAAAGTGAAATGTTCAATTATAATGGAAGATGAACATCTTAGGAAAATGAAGTTTGATGCTTGAAATTCTTTACCATTTCTAAATTTAATTTTCCCCAAAGGGGATTTCACATGCCATTAAGGTCTGCTAGCTAGGTTGTAACCTTAGAAAATGACTTGACCTATCCCTTATATTATATAATGAAGCAAGTATCCACTGAAGGATGATCCTTACAAACACAAAAAAGTTCACCCTGTTAGAGATTCAAAATGTACGTGAATAAAACTCTAAATGTATGTTTTTCTTTAGTGAATAGTTATTACAGTCATTTCTAAAATTCTTGCCTAACATACCCCTATAGAATACATGGTAACTAATTTTTTTCTAAAACAAAGATTATAAAGAGTTGTACACAGCAACATTATTTTTTACAATTGTGAACTTAGAATTCCTCTGCAGTGTTAAGATCAGTAGCTACACTTGGTTATTCATCCATTTGTCATCTGAAACCATCCAAGAAAGGCATACACGTGGTTGGGGGGAGAATAAAAAATTATAATAATGAAATATTAAATGAAACATCCAATTAGATATAATCTTTGTTGCCGTGTGTTATAATTTTTTTAAATAATTATTTTTTTAATTTAAAATAAATAGTTAAAATAAAAAAGGATTTTTTTTTTCTAAATTAATTATTTATATATTTCTTAAACTTAGAATAAATAGTTAAAAAGTATTATATATACTTTAGTTTATATTATTTTAAATTTATAAAATGTATTATATATAATTTATTTTATTTTATTTTATAATTTAATTTAAATTTAGAATAAATAGTTAAAAAGTATTTTATTTTCATTTATAAGGATGCAAAAAAAAATCTTAGTTCTCATTTATTAAGAATAAATTTGTCATTATTACTAATTTAATTCAATTTTTAAATACTAAATTTGTACCCATTTGAATACTATAGAATTTATATATCATTCATTATATTTTTTTATACTAAAATTTGTAAAAATTTATTTTATTTGACCAAAACCTATTCGTCGTTTTCCACTTGTTGTTTTCAAGTACATTTTTTTCCACAAAGGTTTAATCTTTCCCTGTTTACTTCTATTTACAAAATACTACATTAATTTAAAAATATTGTATTTAATTTTTTTATAGAATAATATCATTCTTTTAATTAGAGAGGGTTGGGTTTGTTTTTAATCTTTTTCATTTTCTTATTTAATTAATTTAAATATATATATATAATGATATTTATTATTATATAATGATATTTATTATTATATAATAAATATATTATGTTTAATAATAATAATAAATATTTGTGGGTGGATGGGTGGGCTCCCCTCCTCCTCACACTGGCACGGGGTGTCTAGGTGGTCGTGAGGTGGAGGACGGGACGGACGGGTGTCATGCGGACTTGGATTGCAGCAGTCTTACCATCCGGCTAAATTTAGCGGATTGTGGATGATCACTGAAGGGTAATCGCCAGCCATCTAATTCAATTTCATGGAGTGGGTTGAGGCATGATGGATATTGTTCTCACGAGGCCAGTTGAGGGACACGTAGCGTACGGTTCTCCTTGTTCTGTGCGCGGAAGTGTGGTATGGAAATCACCATAACTCGCATTGATCACAGCTCTTAGTTGAAGAGACTGGGGATGCATTTCATCTCATGCGAAGGACGGATTGCATTGCGATTAATCTGTTCCGTATACGATGACTGACGGATCATTATTCAGGTTTTATATTAATCTCTTGAAGTCGGTTCCTAAATATAGGTTCGGCTTCTTGGTATTTGCCTTTGTGTTTATTTTGCAGGGTGCACCGATCATATCTCAGGCAATGGAGAGACAATCAAAGTCGAAGTTCACAATTATCATCGCGGCAGAAGGGCTTGAATCTTTTGGTGTCGACACTCCTGTCTCCTTAATGGCAACGGAAAGGCAGATTGCCTTCCGGGAGGTTACGGACCAGCGGCTTAAACGTATCCTGCTCGAGGACGATCCAGTTTCGATTGCAGCAGTGAAGATGGTACTCGGAAAGGGTCATTTGGAGCGAAAAGAATTTGCCCGAGACAACGCCCAAGTCTCATCTAGGTTTCTCGCATCGCTCTTGGATATCGCCACTCCGAAGACAATGGCTAAAGAACTGATGGTGCGACTGTTTCGGAAGGACTTGCTCGGGGGCATCGACATGATTATGAAAGCGGCTCTTTCAGGGAAGGGCATACCGCGTCCAGCGGACATTGCTTCCATGTGGGAATCGGACGATGCGGTCAAGATCTACCCTTTCCTTCTGGACCTCAAAGGCCCCGAATTATCCAGGCATGCAAGCTGACAGAAGTGGCAGTGGAGTTTTTGAAACAAAAAGTGAAGTTAGTGCAGGTGGAAGGCACGGACTGGGTGGAGGGTTTCATCTGCTTTGCAGAGGTAAATGGTTTTTGGTGATTAGCGGGGTTCGGGTTGGTGTCCGTTTGGGTTCTTGCTTGGTTTTTTTCTGATAATTAGCAGTTTACTCGATTTGGGTAAAAGGTTTTTTGTAAATTTTGTGGAAAACAGACTATACTCATATCCTGTGTTCGGTGCTTCCTATTTGGAAATGGTTGAACCTTTCCGTGTTAGTTTTTGGCTGTATGAAGGTCATCAATGTTATTATTCCTACATAGCAGACGACTGTATATTTCTCTCTTTCTATAAATAAAATCATCACCTTACGTATCAAAAAAAATAATAATAATAAATATTTAAAATTTTAAATACAATTAAATAATAAATAAGCTTTGGGGTTGGGGCCCTAGCTCGGTTGGCTAAATCTTTCCTGTTGTAGGAGATTGGTCACGAGGTCTAGTCTCCCCCACCCCCGTGGTACCGGAGGGTGTGTCGCGCCAGCGTCGCCGGTCATGTTAAAAAGTTTACCAGGCGCACTGTAGTTTATATGGGGTCGTGCTACCTGATTCCTACAGTCTAAAAATAATAATAATAATAATAATAAATAAGCTTTAAATATTTAGCATATTCAATTATTATATTCTTAAAATATATTTATAATTTTATATAATATAAAATTTATATATGCTATATGTGGGTGGTAGGGTGGGTGTTTCTCCACAACAATGTTGTGGAGAGACCGCGACTATTACCAAGAGTAAGAGGATTACGGCCAGCTTGGATTGAATTTGGCCAAGTCAGCATTCCCATAGCAGACGTGGAAATTCTTTCATGGTTAAATGCAAGTGTTTATTGTTTGGCGTGCCTTGGGTTGGCGGCCTTAGTCATCATGAAATAACACCTGGAGATCTGGGCCTATCTAGGTTGTATCCCTAGTTGGCATCGGATGGTGATTAGGCAGCCAGTCTTAGGACAAATGGATGACGAGCAGGCTAACCGACCGAACACATTGGTTTATGCACAATGTAATAAACTCGAGGGAAACTTTATGTTTAAACTAGTTGATTGAGTTCTCATTTCATTCACCACCTCTTATGTTTGCTACCGGTTTATTTTGTATTCAACTATGGCAAAACATTCGAAATTCATTATGGAGGTTTCGATGAAGGCTATGGTCAGCATTGGGCACGACACTCCAATTCAGCTTGACTGCAAGGTGTGCCAAATGGCCTTCAAACACATCACCGATCAGCAGTTGAAGAGGATTCTTCTGAGGATTGATCCCCATGTGGTGGTGGCGGTTAAAATGATATTGGGTAAAGAATTTTTGCAGAATTGTGAGTGCTTCAGGGTGAACACCCACATTGCTTCCCATTTTCTTGTGTCACTTCTGGACGTGAGGACTCCAAAGGGCGAAGCAAAGTTAATCATCTGCAAGTTGTTCAAGAGCGAGATTCTGGGAGGTCTGGATGAGTTGTTAAAATCTACATTGCTAGGGCGAGGTGCGTCGCAGGCTCGTGATTTTCCTTTGGTCAAGGTGGCGAGAGAGGTCATCCATGTTTACCCTTTACTGTTGGAGCTCAAGGGTATGGCTCTGGTTCGTCATTGCCAGATTGTAGCATATGGTGCTAGCTTCCTAAAGAAGATGCTTGGGCTGGAGATGATGGAAGGCTTGGACTAGATGATGGAATTTGATCAATTTTCCAAATTGAATGGCCTTTAGCCAAGTTTTTGTGGGTCGGGTATGGCGTCATGTGTGTTGGCTTGTCTGGTTTAGTTTAAATGTTCATGTTTGTTAATAGTATAGTAGTTTGCAATTAGTGTTTTGTTCCCTTTGTTGGCTGCGGTCGATGTGGTTGGTCCTAGTTGACAGTCTTGGAAGCTCAGCTCTGCAATTTTGAGGGTTATATCAAGGTTTGGGATGCATTTTGAACATTTTCCCTGCTGTGCAAACATAATGTACTCATTTTGATATCTAATATAATACTTCTCTTACAAATCAAAAAAAGAATTATATGTGCTATATAATAATAAATAAACAGTATACTATTATATAATATTATATTACATTTTAAATACTACATTATTTATATATTTAAATTTGTATTTATATTACTTTATATAACATTATTTATATATTTAATTTATATTGTTTATTATAGAATAAATATATTATGTTTTATAATAATAATAATAATAAATAATTAAAAATTTATATACAATTAAATAATAAATAAGCTTTAAATATTTAGCACATTTAATTATTATATTCTTAAAATACATTTACAATTTTATATTATATAAAATTTATATATGCTATATAATAATAAATAAACACTATACTATTATATAATATTATATTACATTTTAAATATTGCATTATTTATATATTTAAATTTGTATTTATATTACTTTATATAACATTATTTATATATTTAATTTATAATGTTTATTATATTTTAATTATATATTCCTTTTATTATAGTATTTATATCATTTATTATATTTATTTTAATACTTTATATTATATTGTGGCATTTTGTATATTTATTCCATATAATTTATTATATTTATATTTTAATATTAATTTTAAATTTTATATATATTTATATTATATACTATATTTTATATTACATGATATACTAAATAAATAATAAACATATATAAATACTATTATATAATATATATTATGTTATTTTATTATTTATTGATTGGTTTCAGGTATTACACAAATATATGCAAGCAAAATATACCATATCTTTGTCTACTTGATCTTCCACACTCTTGCCTGTTTTATGAAAACTTAGGCCATGTCAAGAAATGTGACATATGTACATTTTTCCTTTGATAGTTTAAATTCACTCCAACATTGGAATATACACTTGCAATTCCCAATAAATACTGTAATATCTTTGTCACCATGTTCTTTTTCTAAATTTTGATAGCAAGCACAATTACTTTTTATGTGATACTTTTTCATGATCATCTCAAACTAAGCAATGTCATATAATTTACATGTATGTTGTTAACTTTGTTATTATGCAATTTCAATTTATGTAGTTGTTATGGTAATTTGTATTTACTTTGCATATCCTTTCGATTGAATGTTATGTTGTTACAATTCCACGAGTATGAAATCATATATCCCAACTTGCCGATTAATATGGATAGTTACAACAATTGATGCTTATTTATGGTACCATAATACCAAACAAAAGACTTTCACAAAACCTTCTAATATTAACTTATGGAATACAATGTTTTTCACATTCGCCTAATGTTATATTTAGGCATTGCTTATCCCTTCTACACATACTAAAAGACCACTTACTTACAATTTGTTGGTGTTATAACTCAAATAACCCATAAACGAAATAAGGCCCAAAACATCCACCTTGTTGTTTCCACCAACCCCAAGTAATTCAATTATTTGCATACCTTAGTAAGATATTTCAGTTTGTACTCATAGGAAAGGTTGTACGAACCATTTTGCACTTCATAATTACTATTGTAACATTTCTTTATTGTTTGAATTCCCTAAACTCAGCTTTCCTGTGGGCCAATCGCTTCAAATGTCTTCCAACGTCATCATGTCTACATTAACTACAAATGCCATTTCCGACATCCTTTCAGGCATGCCTGATGTAGATCGCTTTGTACAAGTTGCATTTATCAATACCATTGAACATCCTCAAGCTATGCTTGTCAAGTATCGTATACAATTGTCAGATGGGACGCACACACATCTTGCATGGCTACCCACCCAATTCAATGAGCTTGTCATGGAGGAGGCTTTAGTCAAAGGTTCCATTGTCCACCTCAAAGAATACAATTCAAAAAAAAATCACAAATTCATGTATGTACATAATTACCTTATAGTTTTTAGTTCTTATTGTTTAAGCATGTACATTTCATTCACTTTCAAATTGTCCTTTCATTGCAGGGCTATCATAATTCATAGCCTGGAAGTAATAACAAACAATGCATCAATGATTTGAGCTCCAATTGCTATTCATCAAGCTATAATCTGTATGCCCTCTAGCAGCTCTCTAGGGCCATTGGCCACCACTCAATATCCCAAAACTTCACTTGATGAACCATCCGAACCAAATCCCATTGCAACCTTAATTCCAAACGATAAGCATTGGTCCATTCAAGGTCGTGCCCTTGCTAAAAGTCCAATTCGTGAGTACAAAAATTCAAGTAATGATGGGAAAGTCTTTGGGTTCGATTTGTAAATAAAGTAGGGTCTAAGATACATGTTACCTGCTTAATGATCTTGTAGAAAGGTTTTACCATGTCATCAATACCAATAGTACTTATGTCATCTCCAATGGCCACATTAGAGTTAGGAACACAAAATATAGTAGTGGCACAAACCCTTATGAAATATTTCTCCATAGCTCCTCACCAAAGCTCCATTCACCTGTGTAGACTCCACTATACCAACACACAACTACCATATCAAAAGCATTAAATCATTAATGTCATTGCCTATTAATTCCCTTGTAGATGTCATTGGTATTGTTCTATCTATCTCCCCTGCATCAACCATATGCAAGAGGGATGGCACTAAAATAATAAAGTGTATAGCTACAATCATGGAAATGTCAAGCTGTATCATTGACATCACAATTTGGGATAGTCATTGCCAAATTGTTGGGAAACAACTAGCTAACCTTCCCCGAGAACCCAACCCACCAATTATTTTGATAAAAAGTGGTTGTATAACCTCATGGTCTTGAAAATCTATAGATATTATCTTTCCAACAATCATTGTAATCAATCCCAACTTGGTTGAAGCCTCAACATTACAGACATGGTATGTCACTACAAGGATTTCTCAACCTTGTCTTTCCCTCTCAAAGTGTCGTCTGTTGACCCAAAATTTTGAAAACCCAATTCCTATTTCAAGTAGTGTGAAACCAAGCTCTCTTGACAAACAAAATGTTTGTGTAAAGGTCACTGTCACAAAGATCCACTTAGAAAACTTCTACTACCTGTCATGCCCTCGCATGGTGGAAAGCAAAAAGTGTAAGAAAAAGGTTCTCCGGATTACCCCGAGTCAATTTAAATGCCCCAAGTGTTCTACAGAGATTGCTACATGTGATTTAACCTACATGCTAAAGATATACTTGTAAGATGGTACAGGCCATCTTCTTAATGTTACTTCATTTGAAGAACCAACAACAACGTTGCTAGGAGTTTGCGCAAAAGACTTCCAACTCCTACTAGTAAAACCTGATGTAGTGAGCAAAATTCTATACACAACTGTCAACTGCGAGTTTCTATTGGAACTTACCATCCAATCAAATGATTTTTATGGGCGTGAAGCACAAAGCATTATTACCACAACTATTAAACATGCTTAGCTTTTCTATTATAGGATTTTGAAGTACACTTGTCATGTCATGTGTAACTATGCATATTTGTAAGCATGATAAACAGTTATAAAAAACATATATATATATATCCATTTCTTTAATTGTAAACAACTCTACTTCATAATGTCTATGGAATTTTCTCTCACACCTTTTCACATTTAATCACACATTTACTTGCAATATATGAAGAACAAAATTTAATGGTTTCCTTTTGTGAAGAATTATACTTCCAAATCTTTTAGCATACTTCCAATTGCACTGGAAAGGATTCAACTTATGTACACTTTCATATCCATTTCAAATTTCAAACATGTAATACCAAAACAAACCTAAAAAAAACATTTAATTATTCCCAACTCTTATTGTTTCCTGGGATTCACAATGCTTTATGTCCAATTGATGTTATTGTCATCCGCTCGATGTATTTAGTTTACACATTATCTTGCTTATTTTATTTTCCCATTTTAGAACATTTATTACTCCAAGCTTTTATGATGTTATCCCCATTAATGTTGCACCTTCTATGCAAACTTACAATGACATACGATCTTGTTCTTTCGTAAGATTCCCAATGCTTTTCTTCCAATCAATGTTATTGCATACTACTCGATGTAATTAGTTTAAATTATATTACTTAATGTTGAACCTTTTATGTAAACATACAAAAAATACTATATGGATTTGGAAAATTCAAGCTTGCAAGTTAAACGAGCTCGTCATAACCAGCAACAACGAACACACTACCATGTGTGGAAAGACATCCTCAATAGAAGAAGGCGTGAAATCGCACAAAGCACCCTTGCTGGCACCTCCACATCTACACTCCCCTCCTTCGCTTCCCCCGCCCAGATCCATCTACCTCCAATATTTACTCAAACCTTTTTTGTTGCAAGAAATTATTTATGTTCTATGCTAGATAGACTTGCAAACATGTCAACTTGTCTATTCTGTATGGAACAATATCCAAGTATTAAGATAAAATAATTACATGGACTGTCTACTTGTTACAGATGTGTAGCTGAAAAAAATGGCCATCGCTTCTCGGCATGGAATAACATGGACCCTAGTGAGCAACCTCTATGTTTAAAAAAACTCAGTCAAGTTGAAGAAATGTTAATAGCTAGGGTTAGCCCTATCCTTCAAGTTACCTATGCAAAGGCGGGGCAGCTAAAATATAGTGGGCACACTATTTCCTTTCCTCAAGATATTTCTATGATTGCTACACACTTGCCTAGACGTATAGATGAATTATACATCCTACTAATTAATAGGAAAAACATTGGCCAACAAGATTATAGCTTCTATGTGAGTAGAGGGCATGTTTACGATGTGTTGCATTATTAAACCTTGCACGACCCATACTACCAAAATGTGCACTTAGATGAGGTTGCATTAGCATGTCTACCGATTGCTTCCACTAACATTACCGACCTCCAATCTGCAATAACCACAATTACTAGCCCAACAACTACAAGCCCTATGCATACAGATGCTACAACCTTCAACCCTTCTGAAGAATACATTCACCACTCGACTTCCTTTGTAGCTAACCTTCCACCAACACGTAGAGAAGTTGAAGAATTGCAACTAGGTCAAGGTTGGCCAACCTTGTCTATGGATTGGCCACCCATTTCACCATCTCCCATCAACGAGTACACCACTGAAGGATTGTTTGTTATGGCTTCCCCCACTTTGTTTCCAAAATCCATAGCTACATTCAAACAACAATGCATGCAAGAAGTAAAATTACACGAATATGCTCTCCACTTGCTCAGGTACTTTGATAATAGGTCTGGCCAACACCCTCGCTTCAGGTGCTTCATACTCAATATTCTTATGTGTCATCACAACCAAGCCACAACATCTATATTTCTCCATAATTACATTGATACATGCTTTCTAGCAACAATTTATGATCTTCATCAACAATTAAAGGACTTGCCAAATGAAAAACTTGTTGAACAACTCATGCACTTTGGATCATCAATTCATGGAACATGCCCTTTTTGGAACCATTGTAGAGGGGAGCTATATGATATGGTTATCCAAGTTAGTTTCCCATCACTATTCTTCACACTCAATGGGTTTGATACAAAATGGCCAGACCTGCACAAAATCATGTCATCAACTGCACCTTCAAATCTGCAAGCCACTTATAAATGGAGGGTACAAAACATTGTTCAAAATCCACACCTTGCTGCACACTATATGCACCATAGATTCACTGCATTTTGTGAAGAGTTTTTTGGAAAAACTACTTAGCACAACCAACTACTAGTATAGGTATATTTCTTACTACCCTCGTTCATTTCCAATGGACACCATTAAAATACTTTCTAAACAAAGAATCTACCAAGTATGAATGGTAACATAAAGGCTCTACACATATTCATGGTTTCCTTTGAATAGAAGAAGCACCTGATATTGGGAAACTACAATGGAATAACCTTTAATCAATACAAAATTCCCTTGAATACATTGAAAGGCATGTCTCTGCATGGAACCCCCGAGTGCTACTATCAAGGAACCAAGCAATTTATCGATCTCTTGGCAATGACCCATGTTTAATGGACAGTAGAATGATTTTTCAATGTGTCCCTCTCATTGACTACACTGAACTGGTCAATTTTTTTCAACGTCATACAAAGTGTACCTTTAAAACATGCCTTAGGAAAAAAGGCCAATCCCTACAATTTCGCTACAAATCCCCTTGGGCCACTCAAGAACTTTCCACCCTTGCAATTAATGAAGTTGGCCAACCAAATTTCACCGCTGCTCGCAATGATGACTACTTAAATCTACACAACCCTTCCATCCTCTCCATTTGGAGAGCTAATGTTGATTTCCAACCTATTATCTCTATCCATGCAGTCCTCAAGTATATTGAAAAATATGCAACAAAAGTTGAAAACAAGTCAAAAACATACCACACAATGCTATCCCATATTTCATCCAATATAGAGTCTGACAAGCCCACCCCAACAACTTTCAAAAAAATGCTTGATGATACACTAGTGGACCGTGATATTGGAGCCCAAGAAACTTACCACCTCCTACTTAAACTTCCACTCTCCTTATCTATCTGAACTTTTATCTCTTTGAATGTGAACCATAAAAACTTTCAGCGGGTCTATCTCTCATTCAAATCAACCCCCACCTCCCCAAATAGCATTGATGCTTACATGGTTCATCCAATACAATTAAAGGCTATGTCACTTCTTGAGGTCACCCAGAAGTGGACCTACAAGGCATCTCAAAAGCATAGTCAATGGAAAGAGCGATCCATTAAAGCCATTGTTTGTGTCTCACCACGCTTCATCTTCATCCCTACAAGAGACAACAACTCCTTCGAAGCATTTTGTTGGAGTGAACTACTACTATACAAACCATTTCACAGCATTCACACTGAATTCACTTTTTCAACCACTCCTATTATAAAATAGTGGGAGAGTTTTGCATCCAGTTATCATCCTCGACATGTGCTCTACACACCATTAGAACCTTTTAAAGGAACCAATTCTACATCATCTTCCAATCAAGAACAAATAATATAGGAAAACAACTCATCTGAATGGCAAGTATTATCAAGCCTATACCCAAGCCTTCCTTTTCACTTTGATGAACTAGATATGCTTGGTCATCATGACATTGACTTTCACCTTGATTGGGGTTCTTCCCAACTCACTCCCCACCAACAAGTCTACGCTACTACCTACATAAAATCCAATCATCCAACATTTGTAGTCCCCCATATTTTGACTCCCCCTGCCCATTATGAGCTCTCTCTCGAACAATAAAAAGTGTTTGATATAGTTTTCTCGCATCTAAATGCATGCAACTACCAAACTCCTTTTAAAATGATTGTTCAAGGAACTGCTAGAATAGGTAAATCGCACCTAATAAAATCCATCCAAATTGCAATCCACAACTCATCCCAAAATGGCCCTTCACCATTATTACTTCTTGCACCTACAGGTGTAGCAGCATTCAACATTCAAGCATCAACAATCCACTCAACCCTGCGAGTATCTATCAAAGATATTTCCCCCTACAAGGCCAAACACTAGCAAGCTTCCAAGAAAAATTGTACTTCATTCGCTACATATTAATAGATGAAATGAGATTCATTGGTCCCAAGTTACTTCAAAGCATTGACATGAGGCTACGTGAAGCATTCCCTAGCCACAACCAATTCCTATTTGGATGGCGATCAGTCATGCTCTTCGGTGACCTTAGCCAACTTCCACCAGTCAAGGACATTCCCATGTATGTTGCAACCTCATACGGGGGTGCTCTATGGCACAACTTCACAAAATTTGTAACACTAAGCAAAATATTTTGTTAGATCGGTGAGGAACCGGCACAAATTACCTTTCGTACTATCCTAGTGAAGTTCTCCCAATAGCCATGACCAGATTATCCCATAAGTTTGACAAAGAACATGACAAAATTTGACATCTCCCAAGCTCCTCGTCGATTTTCACACCCACATAGTTTAATTGAGCCACCAACATATTAAATGCCTCTAGGTGGTTTAGATGAAAATACTCAAGGAATAAAGCTTCTCCCTTAAGAATATTTTGTTTTCTAAATATTTTTTTTGATATATTTCTCCAATTTTATTCCATACCAATTTTGTAGTGGGTTCTTCATGGACATTAATAAGAGAAAATTTTGCTAGACACAATCTAATTAGACCTTTTTTCTTTCTAGTCTATTACATCATACCAAGAAAATAGTGTGGCATCTATAGGTATTTAAAAAAATTCATCAATTACATCCCATATATCACAACTAATTAATAGATCTTATATTTTAAATTTTCACATCTCAAAATTTGTCCCCAAAAAATATCTACCTCAATCCTCTTATATGTGCTTAGCATTTTTATTTGGTCTCCAATTTGCGCAATGCAGAACCTACAGTTGAAGATTGGCAAGTATTAATGTCACACTCAAGCTCATCATTGGCCTCTACAGAGCAAACGAAGTGCTTATCCTCAACACACTTTTTTGCAACAAATGAAATGATCTCACTTCATAACCAGTGAATGTTACTATCTTTGGCAACACCTATTGCCTTGTCAAATGCAGAGCAACTAAGGGGGTCACCATGCTCCAATCCTGATGAAGGACAACTATAATCTAAGGTCCTTTTTTGTGTTCAACAAGAGGTAATGTTATGTTCAAATTTATGGGTGGAAACAAGCCTTGTCAATGGTGCACTTGGGCAAGTCAAAGCTATAGTCTACAAGGATGATGAAAATCTACCTTCACTTCCATTGTTTGTTGTAGTTCAGTTCAAAAATTACATAGGTCCTACTTGGGATGTCAATAACCCAAAATATGTCCATATTTCCCTTGTGAGTCGTGATCTCTATCATTAAATCCCCCTAAAATGGCATGGGCTCTAACAATACACAAATCACAAGGCCTTACACTAGAAAAGGCAACTATCGACATCGGTAACATAGACCGGCAAGGCCTTACATTCACAACTATTTCTAGAGTTCGTGCACTAGCAGGCCTACTTATCAAACCAACCTTCACATTCCAAAGATATGCATGCATGACACATAGTCCATTTGTAGCTCGCCGAAAGGAAGAGGCGAAATGCTTACTGGCATTGTCTAAAATAAACTCTTGAACAAACACTCATACTACAAATAACTACAAGTTAGTTACTCTAAATATGTCAGCTATAATCCTCTACTTGCACAATGCTTCTTTACAAAATCCTTTTTGTGCAACTCCTTCAATGCTTACTATTATGTCTGCTGAAAATTTATCACGCAATTCACTAACACTTCCACATTGTGCATACAAGTGTATTTGGCATGTGCAAGGACAATGCCATACATTATATTTTCTTTTTTTCCTGTAAGCAAGAGCAACATGAAACCTTTATTAAAGAAGTCAAATACAAACAAAACTAGATTTTCCAAATACTATATTGTCTTGTTTATTCAAATATAGATTACATTTTTAATAAATATTTGCTATATATTTAATTGAAACGTTTGTTTTACATAATTTTTGTTTGATCTAATGATAGTAAAGTGCAACATATACTACATAGTTCTACTAATTTATCAATTTATTTGTAATAAATTGACATATTTTGCTCATTCATTCACATGCTTACCTTATAATTTTGTACTTCAACTTATATCTATATTTCATCCACACATGCCAGGTCATGGCTACACAGTTGAATACTCCTATACAACCAAGCCCCTCCATTCCAGTGCATCCAACAATAGCAACTTCAAAGTCATTGTCAATTGTTAATAAACCTAACTCTGTTCATACAACTATTCAACACCTTTCTGCAACTGTATCTAATAGTTGTGTCGACATCATCAACAAACTCAAACTTGCATGTTAGACAGCAGATCCTATCGAAGATTTGGATATCAAGATGCTTCAGGCCTCAATGTCAACTTACCAATCCAGCTGCACAAAACTTGAGGGCTTGTGTAATTTCCTAAGGGAGCTTAAATATGATCAACTCTATAATATTGTTGCAGCACCTGCAATAATCGTTGATTTTCATATTTACCTTGATATGCATTAGTTCATTATTAGCTCTTTTGGTTCTTCCTATACTATGCCTCCATATGGTTGCAATGTAAAGAAACTAGTTACTCTTTTATAGTCGTCTTTAATACGCCCTCCCAATATAATAATTGTAGATACTATTTCCAACAAGATAATTCTGCCAATTTTCCCTGTATTTCCTTTTGCCATAAGACCTTCAATATTAACAATCTATTTCTTTAACATTCAAGTAATTTGTGTTTTTCAATTTTCAATATTTCAAATTAAACTTTACTAATTACTAAAATGCTTGTTTCCTATTTGTAAATCTTAATTAAGTTGATAAATATTGTTTTGAAATACAAAACTCCAAGAACCTCTTATTCTATATAGCTTCCATAAAATTTAACTCATTCACAACCCATTAGTTTGATACAAATGTACATAAACTATGTGGTCGCTTATATTTCCATTGGCTCAGAAACATAAATCACTACACTGACATATCTGCACTTATGACAATGTAAGCTCCTAACTTTCTTCTCATTGTGAACCAATTTCAGTTGCATATTTTGTAACTTGCAACTTCTTGGAAAAAAGATGCAAAACACATTCTACCATTAGTAGTATCTAAAAATGAAAGTTATGACTCCAAAATTTTGAATATTCCAATCAAAAATATGCTAACAATGTTATTAATTCATTTGTTAATGTATGTGTTTTTTATATATTAAGTTAGTTTTTGGAGTAGGTACAATGGAGGTAAGAAAAAAAATACATTTTACTCCTCCAAACCAATTCCTACTCAAAAGACCTTTTTGTTCCATTCATGCACATTTACAATTTCTAGGCATAAGGTAGGTCTCCTACAAACGATGAAATGGAGTTCTTCCATGCAATTTCCCTTCATTAGGAACTATATGCCTGAGTAACGAATAATTGTTGATCAGATAGTTGATCAGTAATAAATTATAGTGTATCTATTAGAGCGAAAATCCAGCATCTAGCTTGACATGTATAATATATGCACAAGATTTTGCAAGAGTTTATGTGTGTGTCAGTCTATATATATATATATATATATATATCCTATTCAAATTAGTTTATGCTTGGATTGTAGATATGATAGCTTAATATGTCTTTCCATACTCGGTCCCTCTCAAACAAATTTTAGCAGTTATTAATTATTCTGTGAAATGTTCCATGATGATAAATTAGGTATATTTTACACAACTTGATTATTTCATAAATTTTGGCCTCTTTCTTTTATGTTTAATTTTTTCTTGTTCAAATTATGAGACTTCAAATGGGATTTGTTGTAGAAAACTTATTATTTGAGTTGGGTATGTAATCCTCTAAATAAAAGTAGGACATCGATAGCATAATTGAAGACTATGTCAACTTTAAAAATAACCCACGTCATAATTATGACAGATTCTTTTTTCCCTAATTTCAATATGGCAGATTTTCTTTTTTCCCTAAGTTTAGTAACAAATTTCTAGGCACAGTAACAAATAGTAGTTCATCATATTTGTCTCCTTCCACAAATGATGAAATGGGGCTCTTCCATGCAAATTCCCTTCTTTTGAGGTCCTCTAAAGAATATATTTGTTGTCAAGTTTGTTTGTTTCAAATATCTATATCAATGGAATTTCTTGTATGCAGAATTAAAAACAAATACATAGATTGGATATCAATTACAGGCATTCTAGCTGCGAGTTCTATACAAGGAAATGCACATGTACTATCTCTAGGATATGGTATCACTCTCAGTCTCAAATGCACATGTAATTATGAGACACAAATTTCTATACATATTATTTAAAGGGCTCCTACAAAATCCTCTGTAAACTTATAATTCTCTGAAATACACTTCTTTTTTTTGGACAACATTTTCAATCTCAACTTTTTTTGGTATCTTTCTTCCTATTTGAACTATTAAACATTTCATTAGTTGTGATTGTGTATTCATCTTACTAAAAAAAGATTGGGTTTCATATTTCATTTGGTATTGACTTGAAGCTTTCATCATTCTTTTCTTATGCATTGACAGCAAGAAGTATTAAACATGTCAATTGGAATACAAAATGGTGGTTATGTGGACATATATTAAGCAAACTTGTCATCTCAATGTGAGAATTATTGAAAATATGTTAATAAAATATTACTATTTCCACCTGATTAGAATCTTTCTTCCTAGATGGACTATTAACCATTTCAACTTATACCAATATCATTGTTGAGTAGGTATTAGTATGTAAATTTTGTTTTCCTTTTAATGATCCAACTGGTAGATCATTTAGAAATTATGCATTCACTTATATCTAAATAGTTGCTCAGCAGGTGCTTGTATGTAAATCTTTTATTTCTCTCAAAGCTTAAAATGTCTTCAAATTATGGGTCACTCTGGAAAAAAAATTGTTTTATGTAATACATTGATATCTAATGGTAGATCATTTAGCAATTACGCATTCACTTACAACGCCTATATACTTTCAGTCAGGAAGATACTTTCAACCAAATCTATTATGTGTAAACATACTTTCAGCAAAATGTAATGGGCCAATATTCTAGTTTTATAATTTGATATGAGGGTTATTACAAATTAGATAGATATGACATTTCAATTAATTTTTCTCATCATGGACAAAACAAAATATTGAATATCAAACTAAACTATACATTCTACTAAGTTTACTCATCGTTCCTACCCTTCACATGTACCAACACAACGATGCCCAATGAGCTTTTGCTTACAAAAATAATACCAAAATCTCTCCCTAATTCACCTTCCACAAACTCTTCGGCGTACCCATTGCACACTAGGGTGACATTGCTAGTGATAGGTCAATTTCACTTCACAATCACATTAGTCAAGTTAGAATCATCAAAAATTTAGTTTTGCTCTAGTGGGTCTATTTCACTTTTTCAAGAGAAAATATAGGACCTCTAAGGTCATCAATGGAAGATGGACAGTACCAGGTATCAAGATCTAAGCTTTAGATGTTGTACAAAAGATTCTATGGTGAAAGATGCTCGAAAATATGCTCAATGATGGAGGGGAATTTCCAAAGTTAAAAATGAAAAAAAAAACTATCTGGAAGATGTGCACCTTGTCACAAGAGAGATGGCTTTGCAGTTAATTCCTTGGTCAAAATTTTTAATGCCCATGCACATAAAGTGATGAAAGAAATCACCATGGTGAACACAATCATGTCGTCAACATCACGGTCAACCCAGCCAAGCAACACGGTGAACATGAAGCGTGAGAAGAGTAAAATCATTGAAAATGACTGTCAACTAGAGCCAAAAGCACCCCTATAGGCAAGGGGCACCCGTGAATTCAAGAGGCTAGATGCAGTCATTGAGATTTGCAATTTTTGTGCTTCTCTCCAAAAAATTTCCTGCTTCACGATGAATCCAACATTTTGATCATGGGATTGGTGAAAAAATCACAAACAAGGATTAAGCGGGAAACGTTAAAAGTCAGTAAACTTGAAATTGATGGAGTCCAATGCCCAAGAATTAAAGCACTAAGAAGTCAGTTTTAGATTTTGCAACCTCCAAGTGATTCATCTTGACTTCAGTCTAGCTCTGGGGTGAATCTATCTACCAGCTCAAAAGACCTATCGAATACTGACAAATGAAGATCAAATAGACACGTAAAACAAAGGAAAAGTTGAAAACCATGAAAACTAGCTAACACTAAGCAAAAATGCACCTTGCTAGCAAAAGGCTCCCAACTTTTTGAGGCCTCAGATGCAACTTTTAGGTGTTTTAACTTCCAAGAAGTCATCTGTTTTGATCAGTCTTCACAATGAGTCTGTCAGCAAGTTCACTAGAGCATTCAAACATCCAACAACGAATGTCAAACTAGAGCATTTCGTCAAAGGTTACAAGGTGAAAATTAGGTCTTAGAAGAGAAAAAGTGCCCCTGCAGGCCAAGGGCACCTAGGAATTTGGACCCCCTAAATAAGTTTTCAGAGCTTGCACATCCAGTCATCTTTTCTGGAATGTTTCCAGCTTTGCAATGGATCCAACATCCCGATCACGAGATTCGTCAATCATTGGCAACTACATATGGAAGCACACGAGGTCAAATTAAAGAAATTGAAAATCATAAAAGAAATTGACTAACACTGGCGAGAAAAAGCACCCTTCTAGCAAAAGGTGTCGAAGAATTCAAGTCACCATAAGTCATTTTCAAGGTTTGCAGCCTCCAGTAAGATCTCTTCAAAGTTGATCCAACTCCACAGTGAATATGTCAACCAAACCATAGGATCAATCAGGCAGCCAGAATTCAGAATCAAACAAAGGCAATTCATCACAGAAAAAAGATGAAAATCTTCAAAAAAATTCTAACTCCCAAGACTTGGATGCCTAAAAGTCAAAGTGGGCCCAAATTGACTTGAGATATGATTTTTGAAGGCTTTAGCATGTCTAGGCATCCCAAAATTGGTGGAGATTCTTTTAGTTAACTTCTAATTACATGAGATAACTCCTCAATTAGGGTTTTGGCACCCTAACTGATGCTTCCACCTCCAAATGTTATTTATCAAGCATCTAGGCGCCTATTCTCCATTATTTTTTGTAGGTTGATGCCAAAACATAAATATTTTTTCTCCAATGCCATTTGAAGGATCTAATGAAAGCCATTTTCAACATTCTTCATGTTTTCAAGATCAAGTTACACAGACGAATAGTTTTCAAGACTTCATATCTCCAAGCGTCATTTTCCAAAGGTCGCAGTTCATAACTTCCAACTTTTTCCCCCAAATTCTTCTACTTATGTCTTAGGTTTTCTTTCATGCTTGAGAAAAATCCATCTTCTCACATAGTTGACCTTCTAGGTTAGTTCAACATAGCATTGGCCACAAAACCCACATGCCAAAATTTTCCAAAAAAATTGCCTCACTACCCCCATTTTTAGGGTTTTTTGCAAAAAGTCGCCTTTTTCAAAAAGTGACATTCTAGGTTTGCTTAGCATAGAAGTGCCTACTAAACCTATGTGCTAGAATTTTTTGGGAGAAAATAGCTTCTACAACTTTCTCCTCTAAGGGGTTGTTGCATGTCCAAGAAAAAGTCATTTTTTCTAAAATCTAATGTTTTGGGTCAGTTCAAAAAGATATTCCTAACAAAACCCATGTCTCAGAAATTTTCGTAAAAATTGCCCCTCGACGAAGCTATTTTTAGCCTCTTCAGAAAAAGTTGTTCAAATATAGGTGTGTGCCCAATCATTCTTCCAGATTTTTAGTATGCGGTTCTCTCAAGTTGAATTCAAGACCAAATCGGTTTTGCTTCATGATTTCCTGAAGATAGCTAACATTGATTTACATCAAGCACACCCCGAAGTTGATTTGGACAAGTTGGAAGGCATAGATGGAATCACAATGCAAAATATTGAGCAATCTAGGCTGCTTGAGGGAGCCTCATTTCACATCTCAGCACAAAGCATCGAATTTGTAATTGCATGTGTAAAGCATTACAACCCTACTTCGCAGAAAATCTAGTCAGTTGATGGGAGAACCATTTGCAATCTCAATCCAAAGGATATCAAGAGATGATTTTCTATCCCACCTTGTGCAAAAAACTTGGTCATATAAATGGAGGGGTGTGAAAGGGCATTCAACACGTCAAAGGAAAAATGTCAAAAAAGGATGGCAAAAAGGTGGCTTAAAGAGAAAAGAAACAGCTTGCTAAACAACGTGGGATGTGGAGAATTCGTATATGAGTATGCAATCATGATCACTCTACTCAATCGAGTCATTGGTCAAGCAAAAAAAACAAGTTTCAGCCATGGATGTATTACATCATGTCTCAACTTTTCAATAGCAAAGAACACTATGACTAGCCTACCTTAATCAGCGACATTCTCCACAACTAGATGACCAGTTTGTTCAAAGCCCATGAATTCCATATGTGTTCATTTCTCATATATATAATAGCCTTTCAAAGCCAACTCAAAGGGTTGAATAATGTTAGAACTTTAGGTGTACAAAAGGTTCACAAACATTTCTCACAGCTTGAATTTTCATAATCAAAATGACACTTCAAGTGAGTGAATGACCAATTCCTGATGCACACAGTGAGGGATCTTGATCACAAGTCACATGTACACATTTCACTAGAAGTCAGATTGGAAATGGTAGATTGGGCCGATTGATTCATCCAATTCCCCATGTTTACCTACATTCATGTATATGGTTACTCAGGTCATCCAACCATGTTACCCTATTATCCATCGGATAAGGTGGTATTCATAGAGTTTCTACAATAGTTTCATGAAGTCCATACCTTTCTACACAATAAACACAAGTCATCTTCCAACTTTCCTTTTGTAATGGGTATATACAGATGCAGATCATCAGTTGATGCCAAGGCTATGAGCAATGAGATGATGAACCTTAATCTTAAGTTTCTCATTGAAAAATGCTCATATGATCCTTGGGGTCACTTTGCAACTCACCTTGGCCACCACTCTTCACATAAACCTTCCATGGAGGATTATTGGTTTAACTGTGAAGACAAATTCAAAGTACGTAGGCACAACTATAGTAGGTTCACTCTTCCATAGATCATTGAGTTCTTGTCAGAGGATGTGGAAGGATTATCAGATGATAATGGGAAAGTCATACTTCCTATAGACACTTGAATTTGTACTCATAATCGTCACGATATTCATCTATTGATTAAATGGATATTATTATTTACTTAATCAATTCATTCAATACTTTTTTCTATTCATGCATTTCATCAAATCATTAAACCATCTCATGCTCGTTCACTATCTGTTTACATAAAAAATCATATAAGTCCCATGGTCGTTCACTAACTGTTTGCATAAATGATCATTCATGTTCATTTCCATTCATAATTCATTTCATAAACATTCATGTCCATTTGCATTATCATTCATGTCCGTTTTCATAATAAAGCATAATCGTTTATTATCATCCATATCATTTTCATAATCAATTTGAATGGTCATCAACTATCATTTCATAATAAACTAAATTATCATTTAATTGCTTCGTTTGCATAGATCATTCACTTCATATTGCATTTCATTAAACCATCAAACCATTGAAATATTAAATAATTGTTCATCCAATCATTATCATTCATAATGCATTTTTGCATAAATCATGAGCATGTGTATATCGTTCGCATCCATTCATGACATAAATCATTCTCGGAAATCATCTGTATTACATAAACCATTTGCATCAACATCTTCATATTTCGCTAAATAATTAAATCATTAAAATCAAATCATAGTAATCCATATTCTGTTAAATCCATATTAAATCATGTTCATGCACATTTAAATCCATTTAATCATTTTTCATTATTCATAAACCCTTCACCATGCATTTGTCTCTCCTCTTTTATCATTTTCACTCACATGCATTTTGTTTAATCAAGGAATGTGGGATAAATTTACATTTTCAACTAAAATCTTTAATCCCACATTTCCCTCTCAAACACCTCTCCATCCTCAAAGATGCCTATTTAAATGGGATTCTTCTCTCATTTTCACTCGCACGAATTTGTATATTAATATCATCTTTACATCTTGGACTGCATTTTCCCATTCACCATAGCCTCTTTATTGCATTTTCTGCTCACAAAATCTAAGAGAAAATGCATAAAAAAATATTTTGGTGATAGGGAGACAATGGACATTGATTTCATTTAAAAGCATTTCCATAATTTAGAAGTTTATTATTGTCATAGTTTAGAAGTTTTGTTTTCTGGTTTTGTTTTTAATTTGAGTGGCTCCATTGAAGTGAGTATGAGATGGTGATTCTTATTCCATATAATCCTCCATTTTTTAGCCCACACATTTTGGTGAACTCGATGTGAATCTTACAATTTTGCAAAGAAATCCATTTATTTTCTTGTTTGTTTTTGTTGTTTTGTAGGTTACAGCCAAGAATTTGCACAAAATCCCATCATCTTCTTTTGAGCACAGAAAAATGGGTGTATGAAATATTAAAAAATTATTATCTGTTTTTTTAGGCCTCACTTTTAGCTTTTCGGAACTTCAAACGGTTTAAAATTTCGATATGTTTTGAGAAAGTTATGGTTGTTTTAGTGCTTGTAGCTTTTTAAGATTTAGTTGTTAAGACCCGAATTTTCTTTTGTTTATAACACTTTTGTCTTGCAGGATTTTACAAAATGCTTTCTGGGTTTTGAAGGTATATGTCTTATCTTTCCATGGCTTTTTACGGGGTTGAATTTTTTTTAGTTTTGCAAAAGTTATCACTATTTTGGTTTGTTGTTTTCATTCAAGTTTTTTTTGGTTTACTGATTTTCTGTTTGTAGTGTGTGGCTTTGAAGTGGAGCTCCCAACATTGCTTCTATTGAAGAAAAAAAAATTGAGCTCTTAGTTTAGTTTTCCTTAAGCTTTTAGTTCATTTTTATTTCTTTATTTTCTAGTTTAGTTTAGTTGTCAACTTCTAGATTTTTAGTCTAGCTTTTAACTCTTTTGTGCTAACGGGTTTTTGCAGCTTTCTCGTTGGTCCAAGATCATTTTTCTGAAACTACTAACAAGTGGTTTTGTAGGTTCGAATGTCCAAGGATTATATTTTGAAACCACTTCTTTTCTTGTTTTAGATTAGATAACACTTCATTTGGTGCTCTTAAAAAGAATGACTATATTTCTCATGTAGATTCAACTAGGGGTTAAATGAACACCATGTCTTAGTCTTTGAGGGTGGTAGGTATTATGCTCTCACCTTATGCAAGCTCGGTGATCAAAAATCCAGACCCATCTAATTTTGTGTTTACCTGTTAGAAGGCTTGTCTTAGTGGTAAAAAGTACCCACCCTAAGGGAACAACACAAGTGATAACAAGCTAAAGCCAAGTCCTTCCAAACCGCTATATAAATTTATGGCTACAAGGAAAGTTCGTAGTCAACAAGACGGTACGTGATAGTTCTCCTCCAATATCGTTATGATACGAGAAACCCTTGTTCTAAGGGCTGGGAGACCTCCCGAGGGAGTTTATCATCATATCCCCTGAACCAGATGCTCTTACTAGACACCTTTTGTTTTTAGAAGCCTAGCCATTTTCATTCGTTGCTTGGTATGGTGCATGGTACAGTTTCATGCTCGAAGACACTCACTACTAACTCCCTTGAGTAGAGATAGTAGTTCCCGGGAAGTGACTACCCAGGAATCTGAAGTTGGTGTGCCTATAGAAGTGAGTGTCGTGGAGGGGAGCCAGTGCCACTAAACTTCTAAGCTATCCACTCTCGAGAAGGAGGGGTGTTTAGCACCAATTCGGGGTATTTCAGTGGGCCTATACCAAGTATACAAACCCTTTTCCTATTAGGATTGTGCTTGTTTTCTTGCTACCATTTCACATCAAATCAGTCCTAAACAAATTGTTTGATATTGTTTGTTGTGTTTTCCAGTCATATCTCATCAGAAACAGTCAAAATTTTAGATCAAAACCATTTAAAAAACATCAAAACTGTCAAAACAACATTCTGGAAAACACAGAGCCACAACTGCCTAATTACCACAATTTCACAAAATCCTTGTCCAAAACTAAACCAATTCATCATAATAGTGATCTTGACTTCCAAACTAGAGACTTGCAATATTTACCAATTCATTTTAGGCATTCCCATTAGAAATACATTACATTATAGGTTGCATCCCTCAATCCTTTGCATTACACAAATTAGACCTTGACTTTTAGGCTACATTTAAACCTTCAGATTTTGAACATAGGGAGACCTTTCAACTTTTGAAAATTCTTGGTTACTTATTTTACTTGTCAATGACCATTGTCCTTTTCATTTGTCTTGTCATTGTCACTTTGTCAAGTTGAGTCTTGGTCTTGTCTCTTGGTATTGGTTGTCCTCTTATGGTCAATGACATTTGGAATTTGTTGCCTTGGATTTACATTAGCTTGAGTGCCACCCTTTGTTTAAAATTTTAGGGTTCCTTTGCATTAGACCACCCTCATTTAGAGTACCCTTCCTTAGATTGCACTTTACCCATTATTCCAAAAAAACAAAAAAATAGCTCACTTTATATTAGTATCATATTAATCCCTCATTATGCTTCCATTTTCATACCCCAAAAAAAATTAAAAAACATAGATTAATCTCATTATCATCATAACCTTGCATTAGCATCATTTAGTCACCCTATCACTCACTTTGATCATCAATAAATATTTTAGTGTCCTTTAGCATTCTTTATTCCTCATCTTTTAGACATTATCATCCTTGCATTATCACCCTTGTATTTTCATATCCAAAAAAAATCAAAAAAAAAACATAGCATAGGCACATACCTTCCATTGCATTGGCATCTCTTAGACTTCATACCATCCACCACCATGTATTCCATTCACCTTGATATGCTTTCTAGTCAAGTCAAATACCAATTACTCTGCAATGGTCAAGCCCAACAAGCCATAGACTTTGAAAGAAAATACCTTGAATCCAAATACCAAGCACCCACAACCCATAGTCAACCATCCATCTATCCCTCTTACCAACAACCCATAAAATCTAGTCCTCCATCCATATACCCTCACTATCAAGAGTCCCTTAGCACAATCCATGACATTAATCCACAACAAACATCCATTAATCACCCTTTTCCTAACCTTGACAAGGGAAAACAATCTTCTACTAGTCCATTCCAAGCCTCTACGTCATATCCTAGTCCATCAACCCTCAACCCATTCCAAGTCTCCACATCCTATCCTAGTCCACCATCCACTAATCCATTCCTATTCACTCCATCCCAAGCTACATTTGGTCATGGTCTCCAAAATCACATCACATTGCCTACACCTTGGGATACATGTCAAAAGAAAAGTCCAAAACATGATGTGTCATAGCTTTACCTTCATGTCAAGATCAAAGTAGTCCATCCCATGACCCCATTCTTAATTCCATCCAAGAAGTCCTTCTAGATAATCATGGCATCCAAAATTCACCTATCCTTGATCAAGATCCCATTCTGAATCATGTCATCCAAGACAAACCTATTTTTGACCAAGATCCTACCCTTGAACATGAAGTCCAAAATGATCCACTCATCAACCCTTATGCCATTCATGATAAAATTTTTGAAGTTGATCCTATCCAAGTACCAAACACATCCATTTCCCAAGATGATACACTTGCCTCCTTTGGACACATAGATAATCAAATAAATGACATGGATCAAGTCAAAGAAGAACACAAAAAGGCTACTATGGATCAAGAAAAACATAAACAACCTACTATGAATCAAGTCAAAGAAGAAGATACAAAATATACCATGGATCAAATTGAAATTTCAAATGATCAAGAAGAAACAAGCATGATGAATGATAACACCAAAATATCCTATCAAATAGGATCATCCACCTTTTTCAATGCAGGCTTTCTTACAGATGAGAAAATTTTGAGTAATGGTTTCTAGCTAAATAATGAGGGGTTCGCATCTTGCTTTAAAACTAAAAATACCCCATCGCAAATAGAATATTTCAAAGCATGGAGTATCAAGTAAGAGGACTAGGCCTACACAAGCAAGGAATTCTAGAACTAGTACCGTTTCAGGAAAATTCTAGACATCAAGGTCTTGGTTATTCTTCAGTCAGAGAATCAAATGATATTAGTGGTACCTCCTCAATATTGGGGGCAACTTTATTGGATACAAACATCAAAATGGAGGCCACAAATAGTCCTTGTCATAAGGTTGTTGCCAACACTCCTTCCATCCACACCATAAGCTATCATTCCAACATGAATAAACCTTCTATTTGGAACCAACAAAAAGAAAATTATTACAAATCCAAAGTTCAAAATTATCAAATGTCAAAGGCCATTGGATCAAACAAAAATATAATTGCACAAATGAAGTTAAAATGGATCCCAAAGAAAAATGGATCAAGCAAATAAAATATTCCAAATCCAAGTCAATCAAAATGTGGATCCATAAGAAAAGAGGACTCTCACGTATAATAAATGTCCACCTCCATCAAAATGATCATCAAGTAAGGCATATAAAAGTGTTGGTTCCAAACACTATACCAATCAAAATTCCAAACTGCATCATCCACCATCCCAAGTTTGGAAAATAAAAACTGCTACATCCAAATGTCCAAATAATCCTTCCACGGTCACCATCATAATCCTACATCTCACCTACAGTCTAAAAATCTCACATCACAAATCTGCCACATCTTGGCAGCAACTATTTATCATAAGGACTCCCATGGTACTCTATCACAATGTGCATATTTTGATAAGGCAAAACCTAGTTTCAAAGGAGATCACAATGACATCGATCAATTATATGCAAGTGTTATGATCCTGACAAGGCAACTACTTCATAAAGGTCATTATTGGCATATCATGGCACCAATATCTACATCAACACTATCAAAGGATTTTGAACAATCAACAATCATACAAAACATCAAGTCAATATAAAAAATCAAAAAAATTGTCACCCTAATGAAAGTCTGGCAAATAGGCGTCTTGTGTGGCATCAAAAAAATAATAATTTAAAAAGCAAAAGAAAAAAATAGTAAAAAGAAAAATTTCGTCCAATAGTGAAAACCATTTTTATGGCACTTTGGATAAGTACCATGATGAAAACCTAGTAAACAGGTGTCATGTGTAAGAGCAAATATCTATGTGGACCATTACACTTGGAGGAAAGTTGTCTCATTTCCCATGCCTTTCTCATAAAATTTTCATCTATCCATCCAATCCATATCATTTCCATTTATTTTCCCACCTACCTTGATCTTGATAAGAAATGGGGCACAAACATAAATCATGCTTTGGGAAAAATTTTGACATGTCTATCCTTTGGTCATACACTATCATGAAATATCATGTCATTTCCTTCATAGAATTTATCCAAACCCATACCTCAGAGAAAATAAATTATTCCTATGCGACATAGTCCTTGGAGATCATATGCTAATTCTTTCAGAAAATAATCCTTATGTCTCCTATCCTTTGCCAAAATCAATTCATTATCCTTCCATACCTATTGTTGGACTTGGTTTTCCCTTGTCATTGATTTAAGGATTCTAATCCGCTTATCCAAGTTCCCTCCATAATCCCATCTAGTCCTAAGGTTAGTCATTTCAAATGCAACAAGCCTAATCCATACAATCTTGTTATGCACCCTAGCACATCATCCAAAACATTTCTTGGCTTTGTTCCTAGCCTTGCTACAGACCTTGATCCGTTAGTCATATTATCATCAATGAGATATGTCTTTCCCAATCCTTATGTTGTTTTGGGATGTGTCCTTCCCATATCAAACAACGTTGTCATTATCATCATCACCTATCAATTGGTTTTCAGCTTGACTAGGGGCAAGATCATGCTTGTGCATGCCTGCTTGGTTGATTGTGGGTATCTTTCATATGCATTTGTCATGATCCTTATAGTTAACAACCATAAAAAAGTCTCATTCATCCATAATAAATTTTTCCATCCTTCCATGGCCTGGGAACCACCAACATTTGGGTATCATGATCATCGTTTGCATTCACCGCTATCCCTTTGCACATAATAAGTTGGTCTCACACCTAACTAGGGGAAACTCCTTGACTTACATATTCATGGGAAATAACCCATGATATTAGCCTCATAAATCACCAAAATCCAAAAAAATCAGAAAACATCAAAATCCAAAAAAATCAGAAAACATCAAAATCCAAAAAAAAAAATTAGAAAACATCAAAATCCAAAAAAAACATAAAACATAAAAATCCAAAAAATAGTAGAAAACATCAAAATCCCAAAAACAAAGTTTGAGTCTGAGTCTAAGTCCGAGTTAGTCTTTATTAGAGTGTTTGAACTATGTTGCCTCTATGTATTTGCTACGTAGGCAAGGCTCGTCTTAAATGGGCCCCGAGGCATTAGGTCGGTCCTTTTAGGTTGTCAAAATAAAATCATGACTTTGTCTTTTGTCAAATAAGGAAAATTCAAGTCGTTTTGAACTATGAGGTCTCTGCACATTGCTACGTAGCCAAAGCCATATGTCAATGAGCCCCCGAGGACCCCTAGGTCAAGTCCCTTAGGGTTTGTTGGCTCTGGTTAGGTCCTTGGTTTGAGAACAATCATCATTCAAACCAAATCATGAAACAGCAAACAAACATAACCGACAAAATCTTTCATCAATCAATCATCCTATGATCAATCAATCAAATTGGTCATTCAATCGGAATGGGGCATTAGGTCTTTTGCCTCATTCGATCTTATATCAGGATGCGTCTTTCTAAGGTTAGACTTTTTCAATTTGGTCATTCACCTTAAGTAGGATATGTCTTTCCTACAATTAGGTATCTTGATAATACTCGTCATTTGGTCAACGTTATCAGATGTGTCTTTCCTGTAGTTAGGTATGGTCACATCGCTTGGTCATCTCAATCATTTTTTGTCAAACAATCAAAACCATCTTTTCAATCAATCTTTCCTTAGTCAGGATGTGTCCTTCCTGAGGTCAGGCACAATCATTATCAATCAAACTTTTTCAACTTTATCGATCAATCTTTATCAAATCAATCAATCTTGTCAACATGGTCAATCAATCTTTCCTTAATTAGGATTTTTCCTTCCTAAAACTAGGTACAATCAATCAAATCAATTTTCCAACTTTTGTCAACTTGTCAATCAATCCTTGTCAACATTTTGATCAAACTTGGTCATCTTGGCACACTTATTCAATCAATCAAACGATCTTATCATTATCATTGGCAAACACTTGGTGAATAATTTATTGGTCTGGAATTGTCTTATCATCTTGATTGATTTTGGGTCATGTTACTAGTCTCCTTGAGGATGTCCTATCAACAGATTTAGAGGGACGATGATGGATCATGGCCTCATTTCTTTGTTTGTTGTTTTTGGTTTGTCTTCACAAAAAGACTAGGATAATTGGGTCCTTAGTATGAGCCAGGGCATTCCTTGTCTGTTGACTTTTCCTTTTGACTGCTTGTCTCTCCCAAATGGTCACCTTGCACACCTCGGTTTATTTCATACCATAGTGTTTGTGGTCCATTTGTGACATTTTTTATTCCCAATGATGATAAATATAAAAATATAAGCATGAAAGTTGGTTCCCTTATCATTTCATGTCTAACTTTCCATCTCCATCCTCCTTTCTCTTTCACGCTACAATCCATCCCCTTCCATGCTAACATTTCTTCTATCCTTCATCCTCTAGTCTTATCATCCATTTCAAGAGCACATTTGTGTTCTTTGAACCCGCCTGTCCTCTCGAGGGGGCATACCACAACCCTCCTGGTCATCTTTCCTCACCCTGCTTTCACTGGGGCATATTTCAGAATTGAATTTCTTTGACACAACGCGATAAACTGCATTATGTCAAAGAGGGAAAATGTAGACACTGAAAAATGTCCTAAGTTTGCGAGCATCATTTTTCTTGGTCTTCACCCTTCAATAATTGAATAATTTTAATTATTCAATTATGTTTGATCATATTCCTCTATTAATTAGATAGTTTTTAATTATTTAATTAATTCACTTTCTAATCTCTATTATATCCTGACCGATTAAATAATTTAATTGTGTCACTAATGTACCCACTTTTCTTCTATAATTAAATAAATCATCATTTATTTAATTATTTTTTTCTATAATCAGATAATAATTATTATTTGACCCTTTATTCTTCCATGATTAAATAATTGTTGAAATTATTTAATCCCTCTCCAATTTTCATCCTCACATATAATTAAATTGAATCAATTTAATTAAATGCTCCATCTTTTATTTCCTCCAAATAAATAATTTATTTTCCACTTGTCCCCTTTCTCCATTTTCCTCCATTTTGATCATTGGGGTAATGCTTGATGTACACTTGCTAGAGTTCCATTGACCCCACCTTCTAAAAGGGTCCACACTCCTTGTGGCTATTGGTGTGGATGTAGTCAAATTGCTCATGGTCAGTCTCGATGACATTCTTCCTAGCATCCTCTAAAAAGAGATAGGGACCAAGATGCCCATGGGTAATCTTAGCCATCTCACCCACCTTTGGTTTCTTTTGAACCTCGTGACAATGGGGCCTTTGAATGGCTAGATGTTTGAAAATTTTCTCACCTTGCTTTGATCATATCTCTTATTCACGATGCTTTTCCCCTATTTGATTTTTTTTGTTTCATCAAATCTCTTTGTTTTGATTTTTTTTGGTTTTTGATTTTGATTTTTTTTGTTTCATCAAATCTCTATGATTTTGATTTTTTTGTTTCTATCAAATCCACTACTAAATTTTTAAGAAACAATATTGTTGTTATTATTCAGCAAGATTAAGTAATAACTTGACTCAATTTTCATTTTAGTTTAGTTTTAGTTTTGTGACTAATTTTGTTAATTTATCTTTTTCTTGTAGGTTCGTTTGGCAGAGAATTGAAAATCAAGACATACGTTTGTTGAAGAAAGGAGGCATGAAAATACTAATGAGATTTTGATGCAGGACGATTATCGAAGACATAATTTTGAAACCGATTGTCTTTTTTATTAGAAAACATTTCAATTGGTGCTTTAAAATGAACAATTGCCTTCTCTCACGTAGATTTAACTAGGAGGTCAATGAACACTGTTTGTTATGCTTGAGATGGTAGGGAGTATGCTCTCACCTTGTGCAAACTTGGTAATTAGAAACTAGACCCATTTGTTTTTGTGTTTATACCTTAGAGGGGCCTGCCTCACAAGAGGGAATGACTCCAACTGGTTTTTCACTCAGGCCATTCTATAAAAGGATGAGACTAAACTTTCAAGTCCTCATGGTATGTAGGCCTTAGCCATGTAGTGCCATTAAAAAATTGGTACCTACCTTTTCTTTTAAAGGTATAAAAGCCCCTAGTAGAGTGGTTAAAGCCTTAAGTGGCTTATTGTATGCTCGCAAGGTGCCATGTCCCCAAGTATTCACTAGAACCCTTTTGTGTAGTTTACCAAAAACCCTTCTATTTGTTGGTGCAGCAACGGTCGTTGCCAAGGCATCCACATTCTCGTAGTTCTTAGTAGAGGTGAAGAGTTTGTCATGGGAGATTCATGAGGGCTCAAAGTTTGGTTGACCTAAGAAGTGAGTGTCATGGAGGGGAGCCAATGTGGCCAAGCTTCTAAGTCACCTACTAAGAATAAGTGTGGCTGGGGAAACCCACATGGAATCTAGTGAATATAGTCCTTTCCAACCTTAGGATTTGTGCTTGTATTGTTAAAATCAAACATTTTGTCTGCTATGTCTTGCGTGTGTGTTCAAAAATAGACCTCAAACAAACATCACACCTAGTAACTTGCAATGTCTCAAACCTTGCAAACCCAAAAGTTCAAACAACAAAAACATCCAAAATGAACCTATCATTTAGATTTCTTGGGGCCATCATCCTTTAGTTCTAATTTTTCAACCCTTGCATTCCACCTATTCCTTGCATATCCCCCACCCTTTCATATCCATTATTTCTCGAACAAACCTTTAGCTTGCACTTAGGCTACTCTTCCTAGGTCTTGAAATCAAACCATTGGCTATCTATCACCCGCATCACTTGAGGTTCATCATCCTTGAGTTAGGGAACATTCCATTATCCTTGAGTAGGGAAATCCTTTTGGAGTCCATCATCTCCTACATACCCTCTCTTGATCATTGTTCCTTGTGCCTATCCATCATAACACAAGTAAAGCCTTTACATCATAACCAAATTTGGACCTAGAAGTTGCCTTTGAGCTCTTGCATTCTTAGCTTGTCATATCATACCATACCATTTTCATATCCCATCTTAGAATCATACATTTTTCATTGCATCCTAGTCTTATGTCTCATACATTATCTTGGGTTGAAAATCAAAACAATCGCCTATGACCCTTAGAACAAGAGCAAAAATGTTTCAAGAAGAAGGGAACCATTAAGGAAAAGACTTTGATGGGTAAGATCACATTAGTGTTGCAACTAGTGAAACAATTGAAATTGAGGATGAATAAATAACCCAATCCACTATAAATGAAGTTCTTAATGATAATAGATTCACTAAACTTCTTACGGAGGTAGTCAAACATAACCCACAACAATACTTCAAGGCCCTTGCTAACGAAGGAATCAAAATGCCTCCCGATTTTGACATATCATTACTCACAATGAATGATCAACCTAAATATAGTGAATCTAAGTATCCCAAAACAAACAACAATGGTATGATCAAGGATCGTAGACCCTTTTATCTACAACCTGGTTACAAGAGATCTTCAAAGACATCAAAACGTGCACCTAAAAATGATCCTATTTTGGATGAGCTTAGAACATTGAGACAAGAATTGGATACTCTCAAGAACAGTAAAACATCGTCTCACAAGTTCTCCATTGAATACATATGTCCTTACCCCTTCAATCTGAGCATACCAATGCCACCTTTTCCTAACCACTGGGACATACCAAAACTTGAAAAATATAATGGAAAAGGAGATCCTAAGGACCACTTAAGACAATTTTGTGCCACTACCATGGAATTTGTAGTTGATGAAACATACCTTATGAGATTATTCCCTCATGGTCTAGGAGGAGAGGTTGTGGAATGGTTTTCACAATTACCCTTGACCATCAAATCCTTTCAAGAATTGACTAATAAACTTGTCTCTAATTATAGTTTCAATTGTGACCTTAAACTGACCAAGACAAACCTTTTCAACACCAAACAAAAACAAGGTGAATCTTTTATGTCATTTTTACAAAGATGGAGACATTTGACAAAACGATTACCTTATACCATTCCAAACAAAGAATTGGTTGACCTCTTTTGTCAAAATTTGAACAAAGAAATTGGAAGGGAACTTCGCCTCAAATGTTTAGATTCCTTTGATGAAGCCATAGAAATGGGATTTCGAATTAAACAAACTCTTATCAATGATGGAACTATTAAACTTAATAATGATAAAGATCAAAAATCAAATTCAAACAAGAAGACACCTTTTTGGGTAAAGAACAAGAATGTAGTCAATGATGGATTTTTTGATGCAAAAACAACTAAAACATCATCTCCTATCTATAATCTCAAAGGTCCATCTTTAAATAAAGGAAAAGAAAAATAGAGAAGTTTCCCTAAACTAAATTTTACACCATTAGGAAAATCACTTGAATCCACATTAAAAGAACTTCTTGAAAATAATATTATAACGCTACCCAAAATAAAGGAATATAATCCACAAGTCAAACCCCCATGGTGGAATGAGGATCACTTTTATGACTATCATAGACACAAAGGACATAAGACTAATAGCTACAATAAACTTTGACATTTAATACAAGACCTTATTGATGACGATAAGATAGTAGTTGATGGACACACTCCTTTTGGTAACTCTGATCACAAGGTGTTTAAAAACCCTTTCCCTAAGCATGACAAGGATAAAGGAAAGACTCTTGAATCTAGTGATGGTGTAAACTATACTACTGCTAAGTATGATTATACCATACATAACATCAGTGAGGTTGATAATCATGTAAACAATTTCATTATAAAAGGCACAAAACCTGATTGCAAGGCTACTACCTGCAAAGGCACAGTTACCCTTAGAGGTCCTAATTCAAAACCTGTTGCACCAGCTTCACAATACAACCTCATAGAACATTTAGGAAAAATTCTCGTGCAAATTTCTATACTTGAGCTACTACACCTATCTCCTGAGCATAAAGTTATCCTAGATAAAGTGCTTTCTATTGCTATAGTGCCTATAGACCTACATGTAGATCAATTCCAAGCTATGGTGGGACACATCACCTCTCCTCATACTCTCACTTTCATTGAAAACAATGATTCATCCCTTCAACAACCACATAACGTAGCTTTACACATTCAAGTCCTCATCCATAATGTTAAGATCAAGCGAGTTTTGATATTCGGGGGAGCGGCCCTTAATATTTGTACTCAAGAGTTGATCACAAAATTAGGGTTTTCTGAAAATGCAGTTGATCCAAGTAGGAAGATTACCATAAAGGCATATGATGAGGAGGAATGCTCATCTAAAGGATTAGTTACTCTACCAATCAGAGTTGGCCCTCTAGTAAAGGATGTGGTTTTCCAAGTCCTTGATCTCCCACTGTCCTATAATATCCTACTTGGAAGACCCTAGATTCATGCAATGCAAGCAGTACCTTCTACATACCACCAGTGCATTAAATTCCCACACAATGGTGTTGAAATCACAATACGAGGAGATCCAGACCCTTTCATGTATTGCCATAATCTAAGTCCTAAAACTAAAATCACAATCCCAAGCAACCGTGAAGCATTTCCTTCCCAAGCATATGTTGATCCTGAGTCCTTAAAAGCATCCTCCTCAAAATCCAATGAAGTTAAGATCAAAATGCAAGTAAAAGAACAAGTAGGGGAATATACCTTGAATCGTGTCCTTTACATTGGAAAGCTACCTTTATCTCCCTACACCTATGGAAAACCATAGATGACTAAGACCACATTAGATGCAGATACTACAATGATTTTTAAATCAACTACTTTCAAAAAATGGGGAGCCCTTTATAATGAAACAGAAGAAGTTGATCTCCTGAAATGGTTATACAAAGATGAAGATACAGAAAAAGAACAGACTAAAATAAAGATACTAGTTGAACTTGGCCCATAATGGAAAAGGATGCTTATCAGTTTGTTAAAAAATGCAAGTAGTGTCAAAAACATGTAGACTTGATACATGCTTCTACACAGGAATTGTAGTCTCTTGCTACACCATGGCCCTTTTATCAATGGGGACTCAACTCGTGGGAAAGATCCATCCACCTTCATCCAATGGTCATAAATTCATTCTCGTTGCCACAGATTATTTCACAAAATGGATTGAATTTGTTCCCCTCACTCATATCATTGGAAAATAAATAGCCACTTTCATACTGAACTACATCATCTGTTGTTATGGCATTCCTTTATCCATCATCACACATAATGGTCATCCATTCAAAAATTAGGATGTCCATGAACTCTATGAGAAATTCCATATACAACATCATTTCTCCACACCTTACTATCCTCAAGGTAACGGCCAGGCTGAGGCCTCTAATAAGACCATTCTCAAAATTCTTAAGAATACGATCAATGAAGATGGTCGAGATTGGCATATTCAACTGAATCTTGCATTGTGGGCTTATTGCACGAGTTTCTACACTCCCATAGGTGCTACCCCATATGCCCTTGTCTATGGATCTGAAGCCATCTTTCCCATCGAGGTTGAGCTACCCTCTTTTGCGTCTCCTTGCACAATCAAATCAGTGATGAAGAATACCAAGTTTCCTGTTTGCAGGAATTGGAACTGTTGGATGAACGACGATGAACTACTTTCAATCATCTTAGAGCATACTAGCAACATATGTGTTAAAGTTATAACCATAAAGTGAAACCACGTACATTTGAAGTTGGGGATCTTGTCCTTTGTGAAAATCCTCGCAACCAACAAGACAGAGAAAAGAAGGGTAAATTTGAGCCTAACTAGTTGGGTCCATACGTTATCATTGTAGTGTATGGATCTAGGGCATACCAATTATCAACTCCAGAAGGTGAATTGCTCAGTGATCCCATCAACAGTATGCACATTTGTAGGTTTTTATCCTAAATACTTCAGAGGGTACAATCTTTTTAAAGTCTTGAAAAAATACAAAAAAATTGAAAAAAGTCCTTAAAAAAAATGATGAAAAAAGTAAAGAGAAACCAATTTGTTCAATGATGAAAACCACTTTGATGGCGCCTTGAGCAAGTACCATGGTGAAAACTGAGAAATTGGGGCCATGTGTAGAGGCTTTGCTCCTCTTTCCTTTGGAGCTCTACTTGATCTTTTCATCCCATTTTCATTCACTCTCCACTTCAAAAGGACCTTTTCACACTCACCATGGCTTGTGAATTTTTTGACAGTCCCCTCGTCCCCTCACTTGCTTGCTTTTCCATGTGTACTAGGTTGATCCTATCCCTCGTTAGGGCATCTCCTCAACCTTAGCTATGGGTTAGGTACTGAACATCTCATAATCAGAGAAACTACCCTCTTTCTCTGTCTACTCGCTTGCGATTCGTCTATTTCAGTCATAAAATGTCTTGAAAAAATCCAAAAAATCATAAAATATCCTTAAAAAATCCAAAAAAATCATAAAATGTCCTTAAAAAACCAAAAAAAATTAGAAAATGTCTTGAAAAAATCCAAAAACAATCATAAAATGTCCTGAAAAAATTCAAAAAATCAGAAAATGTCCTAAAAATCAAAAAATAATAAAATGTGAAAAATCCAAAAGAATCATAAAATGTCTTGAAAAATCCAAAAAAAAAATGTCTTGAAAATGTCTTCAAAAAAAAAATCCAAAATGTCCTAAAAAATCATAAAATGTATTGAAAAAATTCAAAAAATTATAAAATGTCCTAAAAAATCCAAAAATTTAAAAATGTCTTGAAAAAATCAAAAAAATCATAAAATGTCCAAAAATCCAAAAATCATAAAATTTCCTAAAAAAATTTAAAAAAACTCATAAAATGTCCTGAAAAAATTCAAAAAAATCAAATATTCCAAAAATCCAAAAAAATCAAATATTCTAAAATTAAAAAAAAATCACATAACTCCAAAAATCCCTAAATTGTGACACTTTCAGATCATCACACAGCTTTGAACTTCAACAAAATTAAACCGCACTCAGATTGACAATCAAGCGAACATTATAACATACCTATCAATCCCCCTTTTAAATCCAACCAAACGCATAAAAACCATGCCAAGAATCAATTCTATATCGAAGCATGATGCACGTTTGTTTGTTTATATTTGATTGTTTTATGATTTTATCTTTGGTGGCATGTCTTTTAGCTTCTCTAGGACGTCTTGGACTAGAGAGGCAAGGATGGGGCATGTTCACTTGTTTGTTTTATGTGGATTGTTTATTATTCACATGATGACTCATCTTAGGACATGGTTGTCTAAAATCATCGAGGACCTATGAGTCTACTGTGGGTAAGAACATTTCTTTTATGATAGTGTCTTCTATGCAATAAGTATTCAGGTCATCTAAGGTCTTTATACCTAGATGCTTATACTTCACTACTAAATAAAAATGCAAATAGTATTCAGGTCATCTAGATGTTCATGTTGTCTAGACGCTTATACTAATTTGCAACATAATAAGCTCGATGATGATAAAAGAACTTAAAAGGCACAAGAGGCTTCATCACCTTCATTTTCTCCCATCTTCAATTTCTTGCATTTCATTTTTTTCATCTTTCTTGTTGCAGAGAAATCAATCAATTGCTTTATCCAATTGATATATGTCCCTTGAATCAAATTTCAAATCAATCACCTTGCTTCTCGAAATCTCATGTCCCCTTCATCAATCAATCAATCATTGCATCAACTTGTCTTGTGTAAGCACCAATCTCAATCAGCTTAATCAGCTCATCATCCCGACTATACTCATCATTTCCATCAATTGTTCAATTACGCCTATCAACTGTGCATTTCCATCAAATGTACATTACCACTTTATCACTTGCACAATATCAAGTATCTAATCATTTTCTAGACATCTATCAAGAGATTAATCTTCTTACAATCTATTCGATCAATCTCTCGAGGGGGCATATCATTCTTATCATAATCCTTACCAAGGTATCTCTGGGGCATGTATCATATGATCAATCTTTTTCTTTGAAATAATGCGACAAGCTGCATTGTCTCAAAGAGGGGGGAAATGTAGACACTTGAATTTGTCCTCATAATCGTCACGATATTCATCTATTGATTAAATGGATATTATTATTTACTTAATCAATTCATTCAATACTTTCTTCTATTCATGCATTTCATCAAATCATTAAACCGTCTCATGCCCATTCACTATCTGTTTGCATAAATGATCATATCTGTCCCATGGTCATTCACTAACTGTTTGCATAAATGATCATTCCCATTCATTTCCGTTCATAATTCGTTTCATAAACATTCAGGTATGTTTGCATTATCGTTCATGTCTGTTTCCATAATAAAGCATAATCGTTTATTATCATCCATATCATTTTCATAATCAATTTGAATGGTCATCAACTATCATTTCATAATAAACTAAATTATCATTTAATCACTTTGTTTGCATAAATCATTCACTTCATATTGCATTTCATTAAACCATCAAACCATGGAAATATTAAATAATTGTTCATCCAATCATTATCATTCATAATATATTTTTGCATAAATCATGAGCATTCGTATATCGTTCGCATCCATTCATGACATAAATTATTCTCGGCAATCATCTGTATTACATAAACCATTTGCATCAACATCTTCATATTTCGCTAAATAATTAAATCATTAAAATCAAATCATAATAATCCATATTCTGCTAAATCCATATTAAATCATGTTCATGCACATTTAAATCCATTTAATAATTTTTCATTATTCATAAACCCTTCACCATGCATTTGTCTCTCCTCTTTTATCATTTTCACTCACATGAATTTTGTTTAATCAAGGAATGTGGGATAAATTTACATTTTTCAGCTAAAATCTTTAATCCCACATTTCCCTCTCAAACACCTCTCCATCCTCAACAATGCCTATTTAAATGGGATTCCTCTCTCATTTTCACTAGCACAAATTTGCATATTCATATCATCTTTACATCTTGGACTGCATTTTCCCATTCACCATAGCCTCTTTATTGCATTTTGTGCTCACAAAATCTAAGAGCAAATGCATAAAAAAAGATCTTGGTGATAGGGAGACAATGGACATTGATTTCATTTAAAAGAATTTCCATAATTTAGAAGTTTTTTATTTCCATAGTTTAGAAGTTTTGTTTTCTGGTTTTTTTTTTAATTTGAATGGCTCCATTGAAGTGAGTATGAGATGGTGATTCTTGTTCCATAGAATTCTCCATTTTTTAGCCCACACACTTCCCACATTTTTCAAAGATCAAATCGACTCACAACCACTTCAATTTTTTGATTGGTATGCAGAGGAAAGCACATCCGTTGAGGAAAGGACAAGCAGAGTTGTAAGGAACAGCAGGATTATCTTGGACAACAAGAGGATGTGGAAGGTAGATACTCCAATCATAGAGCCGCCACCGGTTACTACCACACTACCTTCCACTTCTAGGCCAAAACCCAGATAGAAAATCATATGCAATCCTCCAAAGCGTTCGAAGAATCATAGGGAACCCATGCATTAAAAAAGGAAAGATGCAAGTTGTTGATATAAATAAGTAAGAACAACATGTGGATGCAGCCACATATACTATTGAAACAATGCCAGAGGTTGAAGCATAACATCCCATTCTTCTGCCACCACCACAGCCATCTCCAATTCATATTGACTTGGAGCCAGATTCACCAGCTTGTGAAATCTCAACACAATCTCACTCATCCAAAGTTGATGGGACAAATACTAATCTTTCTAGTGAAGTTAGTTGAGACTCATCGTCTTGGCTTGAGAGCATCCTGGGTAGAAAAAGAAGAAAGCCTTCTTACTAGTTGGATTTTGCTGAGTTTGACAATGTCTACCAAGACACATTTGACAAGAAGCTCAAGAAACAAATCTGAGTGGAGAAGAACGTTGAAAATGAGACAGTCATCGAGATCGCAACACCACCAGTTGACAAGAACGCCCATGAGGTTGATGTTGATGATTTCACGTTGGTAGAACCAACCTTGGTAGGAGCACATGATAAACTAATGTAAGTCTCTTTGAGGTTGTAGCAATGAGCTTGAAAGAAAGAGTGTTCAAAGATGGTGAAGATAAGCCATCCCTCAAGACTGAAAATCAACAACTTTGATAGAACAACTCCAACCTGATTCATGGGACTACACATGTCACCACCTTGCGTTCGTAGATGTTGGAGACATCCATAGATCAAAATCAGCTAAGTTAGTTGGTTATATATGGAAAGCACCTGAGAGACAAGGTAGAATATTTTATCACCGAGGGAAGGTTCATCCTTGCAGAGTTGTACCAATTGAGGTACAATGCCCACAACCTTCGCCAATAAATCCAAGAATCAGAGTAGAGCATGGCAGTGAGGAAGCCTTCAAATGAGATCACCATTACAGACTTGAAAATGGCGTTTGATACAGTCACTACAACAAAAAATAAAGAGAAGCTTTTTACTTAGAGAGAACAACTCCTCTTCAAGGTAAAATCCTATGAAGCAATGTCTATAGAGATGGCTAAGTATAGAGAAAAGGTTGCAAATGCCATAAATTTTGTAAGAACTTTCGTATCATAGATTCCTTGCTAGTATTAACATGACGATGGTGAGTACATTGATCTTGGTGACGTGTAATCAGAGTTTCAAAATCTCATCCGTAGTAGTTTTAGCAGTGACCTTGTTGACTGCAAGTTGACTCAAGTTGCAACCATGTCAACAAAGTTCAATGAATTAACTGAAAAGGGAAGAGAGTTTCAAACTCAAATCATGGATGGTGAGGTGATGTTGAAGAGTATCATTTATCTAGATGTAGAGATAGTTAACAGCTGGTTAGAGGAGTTGGTTACTCAAATTGTTGAAGTTTGAACTACCAATCGGGATGTTCTACCCTTTTCCAAAGATAGCATTTAAGATAGCAGTTAAACTTAACGCCTTTTCTAAGTTAACTCATTGTCCCACCTTTCATGCAATTTTTTGTCCCATTGTGTAACCATTGTTTGATTTTGAGAAAATAAAATCAAAATTACATTGAGTCTTTGATCCAAATTCTCAAGATCTTTCAATATATTGTTGCTTCTATAATCTTTTTTTCAATCTATACCACGAAAGAGCAATGAGCCTTCGAGGGAATTTGAAGATTAAGTTTTTCACATGATATTATTTCTCACAATCTATATTTCAGCCTACACCTCAAAAAGAGCAATGAGCCTTCAAGGGAATCCTGAGATCTATTTTATCATTTGGTGTTTTTTCCTTATAATCTTTATTTCAGCCTACACCTCAAAAGAGCAATGAGCCTTTGAGGGAATCCTAAGATCTAGTTTATCATTTGATGTTCTACTTTTATAAACTCTATTTCAGCGTACATCTAAAAGATCAATGAGCCTTCAAATGCATTCTGAGAACCAATTTGTCTAAGTTACCCAAATCATTCCACGTTACTTCTAAATCCTCTTGCTTTGAATTTACTTGAGGAGATAGAAGTGTTATAAATTTAGGCCTAGTTGTAGTTGAGATTACGAAACTAGAGAAAAACCTTAGCTACAATGCAAAGAGTTTTATAAACCTCATGCTCTTAGCTGAGATAAAAAGATAGGAATTGAAGATTAGTTTATCTATGCATAGTTGTTCATTTCCAATACGCACTCCAATGGTGCAAATTGAAATGCCAATATTTTTTTGGCACCCACCATGGGCACGAGGCATAAAAATCTAAGAAAAGCTAACACTTTATGACACGGGAATGACCATCTAGCATCCTATTGCATGATCCATACATAAGCAATGGATGATAACAATAATAATGTTGGCAATGCTGATAGAAATCAGCAACGTCCACCCACATTACCTCGGGGTAATAACATTGGACCTTTGGCTTTTCAGGTAAATCATGAGATACCTAAAGGGTCAAGGAAGCACTTTCCCTGATTTCATGATGATGGAAGTCAACACTTGCATGAACATTTTTTTGCATTCACAATGGCTTGCACTATCTTGCATGTGGCATATGAAGACATTGCAGTGTGTCTCTTTTTGGAGACTCTTGTGGGAAATGTTGCCGACTAGTTCAATCACTTAGAGCCAAGAATTATTACAAGCTGTGAAACTATGAGTGAGAAGTTTTTTGAGAGATTCAAGCCCGCTAAAGATGGTCATTTGTTGTTCGCCTAACTTGTAAATTCAAAAATGGAGCACAACGACCATATGAGGGAGTTTGTAGCAAGATTTAATCATCTTGTTAAAATACTTTCTCCTACACTCAATCCATTACCAAATATTTTGATGATTTGTTTCATAAATGATCTTCCATCAAAGATAGCCTTCTTCCTCAAGATGACAAAAGAAATAGAATTAAAGAGAGCTCAATAACACGCCATCAAGTTGGAGGATAATATAATCACTTATGGCTTGATGAAAATAGACTATATTAGATCTCTAGCTCAGTAACTATACCATCCAAATAGAGATAATTATAGGCCATGATTGCTAACACCTCCATCAAGACCAATAATTGAAGATGCACATAGTGCAGTATTTTGTTGTTTCCATGAGACTGATGCACATATCGGATCCACATGTCCTAAGAATATGAGAATGCACCAAATCATGGGATACACTAAAGCTACTCCCAATTCTAGTTTTTTACCAACACCAAGTTCAAATGTTGTCTTACCACCAACAAATAACTTTGATGGTGACTCCGTTGCGGGATACTTTGAAAGAGAACCTGTCAATCAAAAATAAGAAGCATACTGTCAGTATTCTCTCGCTATAAATCATGAGAATTTTTTAACACCTATGTTCACACATGATCAACACTTCAAGGTACAAAAAGAAGAAGAAAAAAGACAGAAATCAAATGAAAAGGGTAAAGAAGTTTCTTCCACTTATAATCCCAAATGACATTATAGGTTTTCTTAGCACAAAGGCGCCTACAAAACCCATGTGCCATAATTTTTTGGGAGAAAATAGCTTCTGTAAATTTTACCTCTAAGGGGTTGTTGCATATCCAAGAAAAAGGCACTTTTTCAAAAATCTGATGTTCTAGGTCCATTCAAAAAGATATTCCTAAAAAAACCATCTCAGAAATTTTCATAAAAATTGCCCCTCGGTGAATCTATTTTTAGCCTCTTCAAAAAAAGTTGTTCAAATATAGGCATGTGCCCAGTCATTCTTCTATATTTTTAGTATGTAGTTCTCTCAAGTTGAATTCAAGACCAAATCAATCTTACTTCATGATTTCCTGAAGACAGCTGACACTGATTTACATCGAGCACACCCCGAAGTTGATTTGGACAAGTTGGAAAGCGTAGATGGCATCACAATGCAAAATATTGAGCAATTTGGGTTGCTTGAGGCAACCTCATTTCCCATCTTAGCACAGAGCATTGAATTTGTAATCGCTTGTGTAAATCATTACAACCCTACTTCATGGAAAATCTAGTCAGTTGATGGGTGAACCATTTACAGTCTCAAGCCAAAGGATATCAAGAGATGCTTTGTTATCCCACCTTGTCCAAACAACTTTGTCATATCAATGGAGGAGTGTGAAAGGGCATTCAACACATCAAAGGAAAATGTCAGAAAATAATGGCAAAAAGGTGGCTTAAAGAGAAAAGAAATAGCTTGCTAAAGAATGTGGGATGTGGAGAATTCAAAGATGAGTACGTAATCATGGTCAATCTACTCAATCATGTCATTGGTCAAGCAGAAGCAAACAAGTTTCAACCATGGATGTATTATATCATGTCTCAACTTGTCAACAACAAAGAACACACTAACTGTCATGCCTTGGTCAGGGACATTATCCACAACCAAATGACCAGTTTCTTCAAAGCCCATGAATTCCATATGTATTCATACCTTGTATATCTAATAGCCTTTCAAGCCCAATTTAGAGGGTTGAATACTATTGGAACTCTAGGCATGTAGAAGGTTCACAAACATTTCTCACAACTTGAATTTTCATAATCAAAACGACACTTCAAGTGAGTGAATGACCAATTCTTGATGCACATAGTGAGGGACCTTGATCATGAGTCACATGTACGTAATTCACTAGAAGCCAGATTGGTAATGGTAGATTGGGCCAATTGGTTCATCCAATTCCTCACATTTAGCTACATTCATGTATATGGTTACTCGGGTCATACATCCATGTTACCCTGTTATCCATCGGATAAGGTGGTATTCATGGAGTTTCTACAATAGTTGCATGAATTCCATACCTTTCTATGCAATAAATGCAAGTCAACTGCCAAATTTCCTTTTGTAATGGGTATATATAGGTGCATATCAGCAACTGATGCCAAGGCTATGAGCAATGAGATGATGAAGCTTAATCTTAAGTTTCTCATTGAAATATGCTCATATGATCCTTGGGGTCACTTCACAACTCGCTTTGGCCACCATTCTTCACATAAACCTTCCAGGGAGGATTATTGATTTAACTATGAAGACAAGTTCAAAGTGCTTAAGCACAACTACAATAGGTTCACTCTTCCACATATCACTAAGTTCTTGTCAGACGATGTGGAAGGATTATCAGATGATGATGGGGAAGTCATACTTCCCACATTTTTTAGAGATTGAATTGACTCTTAGCCACTTTTATCCATTGATTGGTATGCCAAGAAAAGAACATCCATTGAGGAAAGGACAAGAAAAGTTGTAAGGAATAGCAGGATTTTCTTGGATAGCAAGAGGATGCGGAAGGTTGTTACTCCAATCATAGAGCTGCCATCGGTTACTACCACACTACCTTCCACGTCTAGGCCAAAACCCAGACAAAAAACAATGTTCAATCCTCCAGAGGGTTCAAAGAATCACAAGGAACCCATGCATTCAAAAGGAAAGATGCAAGTTGTTGATATAAATCAGCAAAAAACAACATGTGGATACAACCACAGATACTGTTGAAAACAATTCTAGAGGTTGAAGAAGAACATCCCATTCTTCCACCACCACTGCAATCGTCTCCAATTCATATTGACTTGGATCTAGATTCACCAAATTGTGAAATGTCAACACGATCTAACTCATCCAAAGTTGATGGGAAAAACACTAATCTTTCTAGCAAAGTTAGCCAAGACTCATCATCTTGGCTTGAAAGAATCTTGGGTAGAAAAAGAAGAAATCCTTCTTACTAGTTAGATTTTGTTGAGTTTAACAATGTCTACCAAGACACATCTGACAAGAAGCTCAAGAAGCAAGTCTGAGTGGAGAAGAATGTTGAAAATGAGATAGTCATCAAGATCACAACACCACCAGTTGACAAGAACACCCATGAGGTTGAGGTTGACTATTTCACATGCATGTGTTAAGAAATGACGCAACTGATAGGGGTTGACCGCAATTGGCCACAGTGACACATTAGCAAAGGCATGAGATGCAATTATTATTTTGTGATGCATGTACAAGAGCAGTGACGCTAAGAAACTCTACGACGCATTTAACAAGCAGAACAAGACAATCAATTGATGAAAAAATTGCCCCAATTTAGGATAAAGTGACTTCAATTTAGGTCCAACAAGTCAAATGAAGACTTTAGATTGACGTGATGGCTTTTGTGGTGAATTTAGGTTTTATTACCTCTTATTTACACTTAGGAGTCATGACTGAAGACATTTTGACTTCGAGATCAGTTGGATGATGTCAAGAGGCAGGATCTTCTAGAGCTTGGATTATTCTATGTGACCTATATGCCCGTTATCAGGGAAAACAGGGGCATGTTGATGATGTTGGTAGAGCGGTGGCACTCTGAGACATGTACTTTTCATCTACCGACCAAGGAGGCCATTGTTACATTAGAGGATGTTTACAGTATTCTACGGCTACTGATTCATGTAGAGTGAGTATGATATGACCTTATGCGAGGACTACAGGGCATTTATGTCTTCTATGATTATGAGGATGAGTCAGAGCTCAATATCCAAGGGTACAAGATCATATGGGAGACCCTCACTGAGAGATATGATAGATTTGATTGTGTTCTGTGTACATTGATTATTGGTGTACTGATTCTAGATCATAGAGGTCACAGGTTTCCAATGGTATGGGGAGAGGTACTAGTTGGGATGGTACAAGATGAGACAGTTTATGCCTGGGGGCCATGTCTATTGGGTATGTTGTAATTTTAGCTTCATGACAATGCATACAAAGATGGTTAGAGCATGAGCTTCAAGGTTACATTACTCATGATATGGGCATGGGAGCATATAGCAGTGTTTCGATTGCTAATGGCATGACAGTTGGGAGTGGGTGCTCCATATGTATATCTATATCAAGGTGCCATCACACAGACACATGTGGGAGACACTAGATACTAGAGACATGGGATTGACACATTAGTGAGCTTTGTCTGGAGACCTTATAAGGACTATGATCTATGGGTGGGTGAGGATGAGCATCTACCATGGCATCGACAGCCCAAGTATCTAATCAGTAGGATAGTACAATCTCAGCATATCATAGAGATGTATTTTCTAGAGCATGTCAGATGACAATTCAAAGAGAGGAAGGGTATTCTCGTAGGTACAACCAATTTTGCACGGTCATCTTGAGAGGTATCTATATGGGGATAGAAGATACCAGTGACTACTACTGAGCAGGAGATTGATGCTCTACAACAGGTATAGTGGGGATGGAGAAGGGCTGATGCAGATGTAGGCACGACACCAAAGTATGATGCCTAGTGGTTGGTACATAGGCCTAGTCCATATATAGATCCAAAGTAGCCAGTGTTGGTAGAGCATAGAGGTAGGGACCCGCAAGGCTGAAGAGATGAAGGAGATGGAGGACGGGGAGATAGAGGAGGGGGAGATGAAGGAGATGATGGAGGGGATGGTCGGGGAGGCCGAGGAGGAGACTGACATAGGAGGAGGAGGGATGGGAGACAAAGGGAGGTGAGATTGTTACCACCGATCCATGAGGAGGAGGAGGAGGAGGAGAATCTAGAGGATGAGAGAGAGCAACATGAGGAGAGGGTGATTGGGGAGGCAGTGATGGAGGAGGGAGAGCAGCATGTAGAGATGCCAACTCTAGAGGTAGGTCACCAAGAGGTTGAGATGATGGAGGTTGAGGAGAGGTAAGAGGAGCATGTGGAGGAGGTAGTGATGGGAGAGGTTGAGAGAGTCCTTCGAGAGTGGATTGTTATGGGGGTGGATGTCAAGGACGGGTTAGAGGAGGTCAAGGTCAGAGACAAGGATGAGATGGTGGATCAAAGGATGGCTGCCCTACAATCCCAGGTGCAGTCATTAGAGGCATGGGTGAGGGCACTTATGGTAGAGTGAGATAGCCTAAAGGCTGAGAGAGACACTCTGCAGACCAAGAGGGACCTTGCAGTCATCAACTAGCAGCAAACTGACCAGAGGATAATAGATTTTATAGCGACATGTAGTGGGTCATTAGTTGATGTTGCTCAGGAGCTAGCCAGGGCGAGCAAGGGTATGCAATACTATAGGGACTTGTATGAGAGGGTAGTACCACTAGAGAGGAGAGAGTTGAGCTTCTCACAGATTTCAAGTGGATCCCAAGGTAGATCACATAGCAGGTCTCATAGCAGGCGCTCCCACAACAAGTCATAGAGTGGGGAGACATCAAGTCTGAGATGATCCACTTTGTACGATAGGCCATCTACCTCAGAGCACAGGTCTCTAGGCTTGCCACGGCGAGAGGAAATAGATGCATCAGGGTCAGGGGAGCAAGGAAGCTCATGCTAGAGCCTATTTTGACATCATATGTTATGACATTGTATTTTGATTATCGAGCCTATGAGCTCCATTTTTTTAGACATGATACATCTTGACATTGTACTATGACACATTTTTGAGGGATATATGATATGATTTTTGGCGGTGATTTATGATATACAATCCTATGTGATTATGATTTATGATTATGATTATGTTATGTTATGGGTGTTCATGTTTTTATGATGTTTATTTATGCATTTTATATAATCATGTGATGGATGATTATGTATTTTTAGTGTCGTTTATGCATCTTTTATGATTATGCACTGATGTTCTATATTAATGCAATATGGGTGCCCTGATTCTATGATGTGATGTGATGTGTGAATGTAATTAATGTTTATGTATTGTGATTCCTATGGAATATGTATGCAATGATTAAAAATGTTTAATGTGAAACAAAATATGATGTATGATATAATATGGAATAATATTAATGTTATGCCATGAAATGTGACATAATGTATATGAAATGTGATGGATGAAAATGAACTATGATCATAATGTAAAATGCAATTTCATGGTTGATTATGTTATGATGTGGGGAAATGTTATTGTTATATGGATGCACTCTATGTTTTTGTATTTTCTTATGCAAATATATATGTGGCCTATATGATGATTTCTATGATGATAATGCTTTATGTAATGCTTCCTAACATGATCATGTATGCAAGGTATTTTTTATTTGTCACAGGATGCTATCAAGGGGTGATCCCACAATACTAGTTTACAATTTTTGGCTAAACTGGACACTGAACTAATTTTTTCTAACTAAATCTTCACTTTTGGGCACCTATAGTGGCTAAATCATGAGGAATTTGAAGATGATGCAAACTAGTGATTTGTGAAATTTTGTCTGGAGATTCCAAATATATTTTTTTCAAAAATTTTGGAATCAGATTGCACTTCTTTTTCCATATCATTCTAAAATTAAATATAATAATTAAATTAAATTCACAAGAAATAAAAACCTACATTCACAAGAAAAAATAAATAAATATAATAATTAAATTAAATTTATTTAAAATTATACTTTTTGGGAAGCTTATAATAAGGACTACATACAAAAAATAAATTTTAAATGAATTCATTTGATCCCCCAAAAGTTAAATCAAAAGTGGGTTTTTATCAGCATTTTGATAGCTGTAAAGGAGACTCTATTACAGGTATGGTTTAAAACTAGCAGGGTTCTATCCAAGAGGATTTGATCTAAGGTGGTTCAATCAAACCCTCTTCAATTGGAATCCTTTAAATGGAACTTTTCAAGGCTTAAATCATTATATTTTCTAAAAATGTGTGATTTCAACAAAAATTAGGATCTCCCAAAAATTGTAAACCAATATTATAGGATCACCCTACAAGAGAGGGGGACCAACCACGTTCAAGGCCCCAGGTCATGGAGAGCCAAGAGCGGAAAGCTGCACTAACTTACCTCAACTTAAAGGGGTGTTTGGAGATGCAGGACAAGAATGATGAGGACGATAAGGTCCTTCGATCACTCTACGGACCTAAAACTTAGAATGGGGCTAGGTGAGCCAATTTTTGGGTTCAACAATGTGCCTCAAGTAGCTCTTTTCCTGAGGATAGAAGCACGGTTCTGGGATGACAGTGTGGCACACTAGCATCTCTCAGGTGCATTTGCGTCTGTGCGACCAGAGGACCAAAAAGACAAGGTTGAACACTAGAAAATGGACTAACAGCCTAGCTAATTACTTCCAAATGGTCAAAACAAATCTATGAAGTAGGAAAGATATGCACAAATATGATAAAGTAAATATACAAGAGTTAGGGTGGCAAGAATGATCTCACAAAGGTACTCGTTCTCCAACTAGCTCCAATAATACTTCCACCTACACACAAGAGAGGAAAATTGTTGGGTGGTTGTAGAGGGGCCTGCCTTAGTCAAACCCCCATTTTGGTTTTTCCACCTCCATAGACAACCAAGTTTGCAACAATGGAGAAATATTTGATAAAGAAGGAAATGAAGTAAAGAACACAAAAGCACTACAAAATAGTGTTATGTTACTCAACCAAATCATAGAGGAGAGGAGTAGAAAGCTTACCACCTCCACCAAGAGCTCACTAGCTAATGGAAGAGAAAATGAGAGGACTCACCAATGGTGTTGGTTCCACACTTTCTCTACAGAGTTGACAGAGTGTTGTTGTTTGTGTTATGGAGTGCAAAGTGTTGCTTGAAGGCTGAAAGTGAATGCTAGAATGCTTGGAGAATGCTTGAAGAAATTGTGTAGGCTTGTGAAGAACTTAATGCTTATAAGATGAAATGAAAGATTGAATAGTGAATTTGAAGGAAAGAATAAAGAAAACAACCATATTTGGGTCGGTTAGCCAAAGGGGGCATTACAAATTGACCTCCAATGGGAAGTGTAATGCCTCTGCAGGCTCTAGACATAGGGATTTTCTAGAGACATAAGTGTGTCGTGTGGACGTCTACACACCGCATGGGCATCCCCAATAGTTATTCCTCTGCCGACATACAAAATGGATGCCAAGTGGGACAAAGGCAGCAAGCTTATGTGGAATTTATCCTTCAGATTTGGAAGTGAGGAAGGGAAAAGGGGAATTTGCATAAGGCGTGCAAATTCACTCCTATACATTTTTCCCCCACTTTAGCAAGCATGAATACCTGGTGAGTGCTTCAGTAAAGTAGATCATAGAAGTAGTAGAGTTAGAAATGTATACTTGAACCGTCGAGGAAGAAAATCATGATCTAGCAAACTCTAGAGTGCAAGACAAGAAAAGGATTTCATAGCCCTGCAGAACTATGAAGCTGAAGAATAAAAGTGTCTTACAGGCTTGTGGACCTGCAAGGAGAAAAACCCCAAGATCTCTCACATGAAGGAAGCCCCAAGAAGTAAGTGCTTCACAAGCCCATAGACCTACAAGGAAGGTGTCCCCCAAGATCTCTCACATGGAGGATACCAAAAAATGCCTTATAGGCCCACAGACCTACAAGGAAGAATCCCCGAAGATCTCTCACATAAAGGAAGCCAGAAAAGCACCCTGCAGACCCACAAACCTACAGGGAAGGTGTCCTTCAAGATCTCTCACACAAACGAAACCCAAGAAAAAGCGCTCTATAGACCTGCAGACCTGCAGGGAAGGTGTCCTTCAAGATCTCTCACATGACAAAAACCCAAGAAAAAGTGCCCTATAGACCTGCAGGGAAGGTGTCCTTCAAGATTTCTCACATGAAGGAAACCCGATGAAAATCACCCTACAAACCCATAGACCTGCAAGGAAGGTGTCCTTCAAGATCTCTCACATGAAGGAAACCCAAAAAAGTGCCCTACAAACTCGTAGACCTGCAGGGGAGCCACCCCCAAGATCTCTCGCATCGAGGAAGCTCAAAGGAGGCACCCTACAGGATTGCAGACCTATAGGTAGGTATCCCCCAAGATCTCTTACATGGAGGAAACCCAAGGAAAGCATACTCCATAGAGTCAAAAAGTGGCTTCACAAGCGAACCCATAAAGCGACATGTTTACCTACAGATAGAACATGTCAAAAAATGGCCACGCAAGCAAGCGAATAGTTGCGTAGACAGTCAACAAATTGGAAAACTTTTAAAGGGCTCCCTCGGGAACCCTAGCGTGAAGAAGGGGTCCACTCAAGGGATGCATTGTTCGAAAGTGTGAAAGAGATGTCTTTTTCTCGAATCGATTCATCATCAAGGAATCCTTTTGAAAGATGTTCACTTCATCAAGGGATTCGAAAGGAAGAATATACCCCCATGCGAGGGGAAGATCAAAGTTGTTCCCACTTCAGAGGAAATTTCTCAAGTTCTTTCTTTACGAACCCATGATGAAGGAAACACGTTCCTTTAGGGTTTCAAGTCAAGAATGCGATTCTTGAAAAGAAGTTTGTGAAGATTATCGAGAAAAGATTAGTTGGAAATAAATGCATTTTCTGAAAATCAAAATGTTGAAGAAGTGACGTCACACATGAGAGGGACAACTCAAGAAAAGAAGAGAGAAAGATAAAGGAAAAGTAAAAAAGGAAAAAAAACACGAACAAAGGGCATAGGGGTAGCCTGATATTTCGAGGTCAGAACTACTCATAAATATATATATGTATAGTAATAGTATATAAAATGAACTGTCATCGACCCCCTACTATATCAAACCATGTGAAGAGTGCACAAGAAGACAAAGTAAATATAAAAAAACTAGGTCAACATGGAAGGGAAACCTAAATGCCCCCAATGCTTTGCATCGTCCCTAATTTTTCAAAAATCAATCACAAACATGGAATAATGATGATACAAATAGAAGAAGGTTTATGACACAAAAACCACACCTGTATCCAAGCACCAATAGGGGTGAGGAGGGTCATCCAAACACACATAGCATGATCACGAGGGAACACATCACAACACACACACACACACACACACACATCTAATCTAAAGATAAAGAAGAGGCCTCCTCCTAACACTAATCGACCAAGAGGTCATCTGCTTTCCACTCTAGATCATCGTAGGGGGCAGGAGGATGAGCCTACAGTGGTGGAATGTTAAGAGGAGGAGCATATGACCCTCTCATAACAAGGGCTAAGGAAGAGGGCCCCGCAAGATCCTCTCCACTGAGCTCTTGTGGAACTAAGGTTAGTGATTTCGTAAAGATCGTTGACAAGGCTGGAACCTCATCCAGAGAGTTAAACATGCACTTTACAGGAGTGCCATGTTTTAACTCAACAGATGGAGAAGGTTGCGCCCAAGGTTCACTGCTAGGCTCACCGAACAATTTGGGAGTGGTGATGAACTTAGGAGAAGTCAGGACTAGTTTTTTCACTAGGACAAAACAAATCAACACGGGACCACCTTTCAGAGAAGGTGGGCTCCTCTTATGTCCTTCATTGCTGGAAGGACCACTCTCTACCTTCTGCTTCGTCGTAGGAGTTGAACTCCCCACAAATGAGGTAAGAAGTGTGGAGGAAGAGGAGGAGAGAACCACAGTAGATACAACCAAAGTGTTGTCATATCTATGGGTTTTGGGAAAGGTTGGACATCTAGAAGGGACATCAATAGAGGTTGCTCCACCGAAGGAGTGATGAACACCTACACCTTTTTGGGGTTAGGCACATTTGCACTCGCAGCGGAAGTCAAGAGTGATACAAAGTTGGTTTGAATGGAAGCAGAGGGGAGGAGAGAGGAGGACATAGTGGGAGGGCCCATTACAGGGGCAATCATCTCCTCTTCCTTCCTCTGTAAGGTGGCCTTTTCAGCTATGAGAGCCTTTCGTCGACGCTTACGCTCATGCGCAAGGAAATTTCTATGACTCTTTGAACCAAAGGCCAAAGGCTATGAAGGAGCGGAAGGCTCCTACTCAGCCATGGGAGTGTCCACTACATTCGTTTCCAATGGAGGAACATATTTCTGAATGAGAGCAGGAGCAGGTTGAGAAGTAGTAGGGGGAGTCAGCTCAAGTGCCTCGATAGCCAGCCTCTTCTCATTCATTGCTTTTGGAGAAAGAGCGGTAAGAGGTTATGGAGGTCAAGACAAAGAGGACTCTCCATGGGGACCTTTCTTCCCGTTATACTAAATGGACCTAGGCTCCATGGGTAGAACAAGAAGTTTAAAAGTGGGATGCTTGGGCTTTCGCCAAGTGGGCGCCATAGGATTCTCTCACAAACGCAAAACAGAATCTGATAGTGCCTTAGCGGAGCGAGAGGAAGTGTCAAGCTGAACAACGAAAGAGGAAGGAGGATCTCACGATTGCTTCTCTTCTTCCCTTCTACGTACCTTGGTGGCATCACTATTAGCCTTTAGGTAGGCCCTATGTGAAACAACATAAGGCAATGGAGGGTATCTTACTTTCAGCCTTAGGCGCCCTTTCTTATAATTTTGATACGTTTGGTTCAGGAGGTCTGTCCTAGGTAGGAGAGGACCAATGGGTGTAGACCAGGAGTAATCCAAGGAGTAGCTACCACAAACAACCGGTGGTTTATAACTGATGTCATGAATCACATGCATAGAACCCCTGTGGATAAATTTTAAACATTTATGCACGACCGAGGGTACAACATTCATAGCTACTAACCAAGAGATACCCAACTTCACTCTAAAGAGTTCAGACCTAGGGATTATGTCAAACAAAAGCTTCACAGATTTAGGCCCAACCAAGACCAACAGGACAATACTATGCAAAAGGGGCACAAAACCTCTGTCATGCATGCAAATGGTGCTCATAGGTGCATCGTACCCATCTTTATGCAACAAGTTGATTAGCATGATCTCCTCAGTTATGATGTTTACTTGAGACATTAGATCAACAAGAACACCCGCTACGATGTTTGCGTTGATTCGCACAGGGATGTAGAGAGGAGATGGCTCCCTATCAAAACCCATCGGCAAGTCCTATGAAGTGAAGGTTATACCAGTACCACTTTCCATAGGTTGCATAGAGGGGATAGGTTGATTCAGGAAAGAGGAAATTACGCACATTAGACGATACTTTCATAGATTCCCTAAAGGTTAAAGGCTAAGACAGTGACCCAATTAAGGTTTCATTACGCAACACCTTCAGAACCTTCCAACTACGCCCAGTAGGGGTCATAAGTTGGGTTGTAAGGAAAAAGCCTCACAACACTCACACCTACAACACTCCCAGGATACAAGGAAAGGAACTTTCAATATCACAAAACGAAATCAAAATGGTTCACGTTGGGTTCACCAAAAATTTAATAGAGGGGAACCAACCATGATCAAGGCCCCAGGTCATGGAGAGCCAAGAGCGGAAGGATGCCCTAACTTACCTCAACTTAAAGGGGTGTGAGGAGATGCGAGACAAGAATGATGAGGACTATAAGGTCCTTTGATCACTCTACAGACTCGAAACTCGAAATGGGGCTAGGTGAGCCTATTTTTGGGTTCAACTCTATGCCTCAGGTAGCTCTCTACTCGAGGATGGAAGCGCAGTTCTGGGACAACAACGCAATGAACTAATGTCTCTCAGGTGTGCTGGCGTCCGTGTGACCAAAGGACCAAAAATACAAGGTTGAACACTAGAAAATGGACTAACGGCCTAGCTAATTACTTCCAAAGGGCCAAAACAAAGCTATGAAGTAGGCAAGATATGCACGAATATGATAAAGTAAATATACAAGAGTTAGGGTGGAAAGAATGATCTCACAAAGGTACTCATTCTCCAACTAGCTCCAAGAATACTTCCACCTACACACAAGAGAAAGGAAAATTGTTGGGTGGTTGTAGAGGGGCATGCCTTAGTCAGACCTCCATTTTGGTGTTTCCACCTCCACAGACAGCCAAGTTTACAACAATGGAGAAATATTTGATAAAGAAGGAAATGAAGTAAAGAACACAAAAGCACTACAAAACAGTGTTATACTACTCAACTAAATTGTAGAGGAGAGGAGTAGAAAGCTTACCACCTCCACCAAGAGCTCACTAGCTAATGGAGGAGAAAATGAGAGGACTCAAGCCCCTGCTGCAATGGTGTTGGTTCCACACTTGCTCTACGGAGTTGACAGAGTGTTGTTGCTACTATGGAGTGCAAAGTGTTGCTTGAAGGCTGAAAGTGAATGCTAGAATGCTTGGAGAATGGTTGAAGAAATTGTGTAGGCTTGTGAAGAAGATGAACTGAATGCTTAGAAGATGAAATGAAAGAGTGAATAGTGAATTTGAAGGAAAGAATGAAGAAAATGGCCATATTCAAGTCAGTTAGCCAAAGGGGGTGTTACAAATTGACCTCCAATGGGAAGTGTAATACCTTTGTAGGCTCCAGACGCAAGAATTTTCTAGGGATGTAAATGCACTGCATGAATGTTTGTGTGTTGTGTGGGCGTCCCTGACAGTTATTCCTCTAACGACACACAAAATGGATGCCAAGTGGGACAAAGGCAGTGGGCTTATGTTGAATTTAGCCTTCGGATTTGGTTTTCTAAAGTGAGGAAGGGAAAAAGGGGAATTTGCTTAAGGGGTGAAAATTCACTCCTATACACACCCCAAGATGCAGATGGAAGAAATGTTAGTGTAGAAGAGATGGATGTTAGCATGGAAAAATGAAAAGGAAGATGGAATGTCAAATGGGGAATCACAAAGGATGGACTTTCATGCTTTTATATTTGTCATCATCAGGCATCAAAATTGTCATGAATGGAGCACAAACACCATGGTATGACATAGACCAAGGTGTGCAAGGTGACCATTTGTGAGAGACAAGCAGTAAAAAGTCAATTCCAAAAGACAAGGAATGCCTTGACTCATACTAAGGACCCAATTGTCCCAATCTTTTTGCCAAGACAAACCATAGACAACAAGCAAAGAAAAGGGAACATGATCCCCTCTAAATCCTTTTTTTCTTACATCCTTGAGGTAGCTAGTAACATGACCCAAAAACCAATCAAAAAAATAAGACAAACTAAAACCAACAAAGTGTTTGCCAAAGAGATAATGTTTGCTTGATAAGATTGACAAGATTGATTGATTAGGTTGATGAGAGTAGATGACCAAGATGACCAAATTGATTGATTGTTTGACCAAAGTTGATTGATAGGTTGAAAAAGGTTGATTAATTGATTTGATTGATTATGCCCAGTTTCAAGATAAACACATCTTGAATAAGGCAAGGCTAATTGGCCAAGATGACAAGATTGATTGACCAAGTGACGAACTTGAATTGATTTGATAAAGTTTGATTGATATGATTGATTGATGTGACAACACCTAATTTCAGGGAAGACATCCTATTTAAGGCAAGGAACACATCTAATAAAGTTGACTAATTGACCATTTTGATAAACACCTAAGTGCAGGAAAGACATATCTTGATTAAGGCGAATGACAAGGTTGACTAGTGACACTGTCTAATCTCAGGAAGGAAACATCCTAATAAAAGACAAGTGATAAGACCGAATGAGAAAAATGACATAATGCCCCATTCTTATATAAGACCAATGATTTGATAGTGATTGTTGATAACGTGATTGATTAATTGAAGATTAAAGGTTTGTTGGATATGCCTGTCTCTTGATTCATGGTTTGTTTTAAATAATGATTTCTCGAGGACAAAGGGCATGAACATACTTGACAAACCCTAAAGGACTGACCTAGGGCCTCGGGGGCTCATTGATTGTTAGCCTTTCCTACATTATACATGCAGATACCTCATAGTTTGACTAACACAAACCAAAATTGATATGACATGAAAAAATCCTAAGGAGAGACCTAATGTTTTGAGGGACCTATTTGACTCCTCTAATGGTTTAATAACTAAGCCCTTAGAGCTATGACTTAGAGATTGGACATTTGCACTAAGTAGATATCTCACTCATCATGAAGGTGCATTTCATTTGTAAACCTAGGGACATAAACTTGAAATGGGTCAGCACTGTATATGCACTAGGAATCTACTACATTCATCCATAAACTAGGAAAGAAACAATGTTGAAAATGAAATGTTGGAAAGAAATCAACTTAAATATTGAGCATAAATCATCATCTACACTAATCATAGACAACTAGACTGGAAATGAAAGATAGAAATGGAAATCTCAACATCCAGACAGGAAACTACTATGTATACCTTGGCTGCAGGAACATTCACAGAATAGAATTTCAGTGGTTGTAGGAACAAACAGTTGTTGAAATTGAAACTCACTACCAAACAAAAAATAACTTTTAAACTAAATAGGTTGAATTGTCAACAAGTGGGACCCCTTGGGTGAGTCTCCCTTAAACTAACTCAAATGCAACAACTCAAAATATCATATTATTTCTTGAAAGCATGAGTACAACATCTCAGCGATATGACTATATTACTAAAACTAGAAAATGTGAGTACAAACTCAAAACATCCAACCTTATCAAAAGGGGCATTTGACTATTATTTATAGAGAGAAAAACTATTGATTAACCCTAACTACCTAGGCAATCAACTCCATCAAAATAGGAGGATGCCACTTATTGAAAGCATAGAAAAAGATGGAGGAAGTTATATATGCACCAAATTGGTCAAAGCAAATTTGCTCCAATGGGAATCTAGCATGACACACTCCCTAGATTTTCTCAACAAACAAATATGACCATTAAAAAGGAAGTTACATTCTTTTATTCAAATTAGGAATTTCCCTCCATGAGAGTTTTCCCTTTTAATGATCATCTTCTTATCTTTCTTGACAACCGACCAGCTGACAAGATTTTCTTTCACTTGGCAAGCTTTGTTGACATCAACATCTTAGTGTAAACCTGCATAATAACATTAGCACACACACACAATTGCATATCTATAATTACCTTAGTAACATTCATTCAACCACTTGTAAATCCAACATAGATAATTCACATAGCATGATAATGTCATTAAAAGTCACAAGGATAAACTTATGCCCAAGGTCTATGGTTTTAAGGAGATAACATGGAAATTTTCAAAAACCAAGTTTCAAAGTCTATGATAGCAATAGCAAATAGATAATAAACCTTATCAAAATTGAGCCATTAATTGGGCTCATCAAGACCATTCAGTATGGGCCTTGCCTACGTAGAAAATGTGTAGAGACTGTAGTTTGACCAAACTAACACAGGTTGACTCTAAATCTGACTCTATTTTTGGAAATTTTGGTGTGTTTTGATGTTTTTAGATTTTGAAGGTTTTAATGATTTTGGTGTTTTATGATTTTTTTTTTAATTTTGATGTTTTATGATTTTTTTGGATTTTGATGTTTTATGATTGTTTTGGATTTTGATGTTTTATGATTTTTTTGATTTTGATGTTTTATGATTTTTTTTTTGGATTTTGATGCTTTATGATTTTTTTGGATTTTCATGTTTTATAAGGCTGACACCATGTGTAGGATTCCATGAAGATATAAGTCAAGGAATTGCCCCCAGTTAGGTATAGGACCAACCTATTATGTGCGAGGGGATCGATGGATGCAAAGGATGGTTAGGACAGTGAAGGACGCTAAATGTCGGTGGTTCTCAAGCCATGAGAAGGATGATAAAGCTTTATGATGGATGAAGGATATATGCTTGAATTGATGGGCGAAGGATGAAAGATCAGGTAGAGTGATAGTAGATGGAGGAGAATAGACTGACTACACATGGTGCTTGTTTGCCAGGTTTTCACCATGGTACTTATCCAAAGTGCCACCGAAGTGGTTTTCACTTTTGGATGAATTATTTCTCTTTACTATTTTCATTTTTTTGTTTTTTTTTTATTTTTTGAATTTTTGATGGGATACTCTTAGGGATGGTAACTCAACCTCAATAGGAAGTATTGCTTCAGATCCAAAGACAAGGGAATATGGGGTTGCTCCCGTACGGGTGTGAACACTAGTACGGTAGGCCCATAAAGCAATATTGAGCTAGAGATGCCAATCATGGCCAACATCATTGATAGTCTTTTTTAAAATTTTAAGGATAGTCTTATTAGATGCCTCAACTTGACCATTACCTTGTGGGTAATATGGGGTGGCAAAATGGTGTTAGATATGGAACTCCTCACAAAGTTCACAAACATCCTGATTCTTGAAAGGGTGGCCATTGTTTGTAACGATGGACCGTGGGATACCATAGCGGCATTTAATGTAATTCAAAATGAATTTGGACATCTACTTACCAGTAATGTAGGTCATTAGGATGACTTTGATCCATTTGGTAAAGTATTTTGTAGCAACAAGGATAATCTTATGCCCATTTGTAGAAGTGGGATGGATCTTTCCTACAAGGTCGAGTCCCCATTGAGAGAATGGCCATGGCGATGTGAGCGACTACAATTCCTGAGTTGGTGCATGTATTATATCTCCATGAATTTAACACTAGTGACATGTCTCTTTACAAAGTGATAGGCATCATGTTCCATTGTAGGCTAATAATATCTTGTCCTCATAAGCTTTTTAGCTAAGGTAGGAGTAGTAGAGTGAGCTCTGCATATACCATGATGAACCTCTTGTAAGATTGTTTGTGCTTCATTTGAGTCGAGACAATCAAAGGAGGGTGTTATCTAGACTGCGATGGTAAAGGGTATCTCCGATGATGGCATACTTAGAGGCTTGTTGGATGAAGGTTTTGTGTTGGTTGGAGGACAAGTCATGAGTGATAATTTGGTTGTGAAAGTATTTTTAAATGTCTTTGTACCAAGGCCACTCGAGACCAACAAGTTTTCACACAAGTTCAATTTCAAGGACATCGAACACAAGGACCAACAGTTCTACCAAGAACTCATATTGTGATGCATTCTTAGGAATGTCCAAGAGAAATCCAATTGTTGCCATTGCATCTACTTCCTTGTTCTAGATTCTCGATATCTACTCAAAGGTAATAGCTTCAAAGTATAGTCTAAAACTATCAACCATGTGCTTGTAGAACATTAACTTTTCATCTTCAATAGCATAATCATCATTGACTTGCTTGATCACTACTAGGAATCACCATAAACTTGAAGATTCTTGATTTTTCATTTAGTTGCCATTCAGAGTCTTGCTAGTAATGCTTCATACTCAGCTATGTTATTGGTGCATAGAAATGCTATGCGAAATGACTTAGGAATGGAATCCCCTTGAGGTGTGATAAATAAAATGCTAGCTCCTGAACCATGACTTGTGTAAGATCCATCGAAATACAATTTCCTTGTTGTCAGTGTTTCTATGGCAAAGATTGATTCATCTAGAAAGTCTAATATTAGAGGATGATCTACCTTTACTGGTGCATCTACGAGTTGGTTAGCTATCACTTATCCTTTTATTGCTTTTTGATCAAAATATTCAATGTCATATTCACTTAAGATCATAACCCACTTAGCTAACTGTCCGATTAGAGATGCTTTACTGAGAAGATATTTCAAAGGATCAATTTTGGCTATCAAGTTTGTCTTATGGTTTAGCATGTAATGTATCAATTTTTGAGTTGCAAATATAGCTGTTAAGAATTCTCATTCAATATGGTTATAGTTTAACTCATATCCAACCATAGTGCAACTGATGTAGTAAATTGATTATTCTTTGCCATCATTATCATTTTGTGCCAACAATGCCCCCAGTGTTGATGTAGTTGTTTTCATGTACAATATCAAATGTCTTCCATCAACCAGAGGCATAAGAACTGGTGGAGTCAATAGATAATGCTTGATTTTATCAAATGCTTCTTGACATTTTTATGTCCAATTAAGGGGAATTCCTTTTTGTAACAGGTGCTGAAATGGGTGAATCTTATCTACTAGTTGGGTGATGAACCTACGAATTGATTGCTAAATTCCTTCACTAACTGATGTTGGTTGGAGGTGGCATGTCCAAGATATCTTTTACTTTTGCGGGATCAACCTCTATTCCTCTACGGGAGACAACATATCCTAAAAGTTTTCCTTATTGGACCTCGAAAACACATTTCTTTGGATTTAATCTAAGTTTGTACTTTTCAAGCCTTGTGAAAATCTTATCCAAGACTGCTAGGTGACCACTTCTTTCTAGATATTTTGAGATAATATCAACATAATCTTCCATTAGTACATGCATATAAGCATGAAAAATGGTAGTCATGGCTCTTTGATATGTAGCTCCAACATTCTTAAGTCCAGATGGCATAACGTTCCAATAGAAAGTTCCCCAAGCGCATGTGAAGGCTATCCTTGGTTGATATTCATGAGTAATCCTTATTTGATTATAACCCGAGAATCTATCCATAAGTGATCGCATTTCATATCCAACAATAAGGTCCACTATGATGTCAATATTTGGTAAGGGGAAATCATCTTTAGGACAAGCCTTGTTAAGATCCCTAAAATTTGTGCATACTTTGATTTGACCATTCAATTTTGTGACAGGAACAAGATTAGATACCCAATTTTCATAATCAATAGAGCATATGAATCCAACATCCAAGAGCTTCTTTAGTTTGACTTTGACTAGGAGTGCAATCTGCGGGTGCATTTTTCTTAGCTTTTATTTATATGGTTTGGAATTTGGTATCAATGGCAAGTGATGTAAAACAAGCTCGGGGTCCAACCCAAGCATATCAGGATATGACCATGCAAAATTAACTTGTCTTTGTGAAAAGAATCTTGTAAACTTGGGTTTTTCCTCAGTGGTCAAAGATGTTGCAAGTTGTATGATTCTAGAGTTGTCTTGTGTCCCAATGTTCACTTCTTTTGTCTCTTCTATGAGAAATGGAGATCTCTCTTGGTCTATAGGGAGACTATCCAATCCTCCATCTTAGGTGCCTCAGAGAGGTTTTCACCTTTGAATACATCCTTTATTTTTACTTTTTCATGATCAACAGGCGCCTTTCAATTTTCACTTGAAGACCTATTATTTTTATTTTGACTTTTATCATTTTCACTTTTGTGACTAGAGGAAAGGACAACATCACCAAAGTATGTTGCTCTATTGAGTTCTATGACAAAACCAACCTTATGATCCCCACTCGATATTCCTTCATGAAGTCCCGTGAACTCAACAATTGCTTTGTTGTTCTCGAATGTGTCTAAACTCGGTGGTTCTTGTTGATCCCAATCTATTAACTGTGGGTAAATGAGAGGCAAGCCATCATCGGTATTGTTAAGGGTCATAGTGTAGGCAGATAAGGTGAAGACATAGGTAGAGTCACCAGGTTCCCAAGAGGTTTCAATGCGAGCTTTGAGTTCCCAAAAGTGTTTGATCCAAGCTTCCCTTTTTAAGGGGGCCTTTTGGTGGGGACTTGATGGGTGACCAACTTTAAACATTTGGCTGAATCTCTCTTCAAAAGTAGGCTCACTAGGTTCTTTATTTGTTTCCTCAAGGTTATAATTATTGATGGATATATTGGATTCCAAATCCCATTCCCATTCATTAGAATTAGATTCAGTATAATAGTCCTCTGATGTCTTGATTTCATTTGAAGTGTTAACAGTCTCACTCGAAGGTAACCTGATACCCCGAATAGTCACTTTTACTGGTACAAACCCTAACCCTTGATACTTCAATAATTTAGGAGGTTGTAAGGGTTCCAACATTCCTTGTTTGTTTAGACCAAGGCCGCTATTTCCATCATATCCTTGTTGCTTCATCAATGGGAACCTTTTTGGATATTATTCAGTTGGTAATTGCTTAGGTTCTATGTCCTCCTCTTCTTTATATAGCCATGTATAAATGTGGTCATCCAAATATTCCTTGGCTAACTCTCCCTGTTTAGTGAAGGTGGTAGGTGGTTATGGATGATAACCTTATTCTATACAAGATGCAGCTTGCCATAAGACTTTGGTGATTTAGGTAGCTTTCCAATGCAAAAGAGACTCTTCATGTTGTATTCTCTGCATCCTTGGTCTTTAAACTAGAATTTGGGTTTGGATGGTGGGGTGAATGGAGCGGATGATTTGATGAGGTCAGATGGATCAATGTAGTGGGATGAAGTGGAAGATGAGGCCTCTTGATTCATGGGCACTTGACGCTCAATAGTTCCTTTTAGGTTTGTGCAATATTGAAAGGGATCAGGATCGCCAGGAATAATAATTTCGGTGCCATTATGTGGAAACCTGAGGCATTGGTGGTATGTGGATGGTATAGCCTTCATGGAATGAATCCATGGGCAGCCAAGGATAAGGTTGTAGTGTAAATCCATATCCAAGACATGAAAAAATGTATTTTGCATAATTGGACCAACTTTTATAGGAAGCAAAATCACTCCTTTCAACAAACGTTCAACATCATCATAGGCTTTGATGACAATTTTCTTGGTTTGATCTATGCAATTCTCATAGTATCCCAACACTTTTACCAATTTTAGGGAACAAATGTTCAGACCCTCTAAACTGTCTACCAGGACTCGTCTGATCTTATGTTTATTTATGTAGACTTCTAGGTGTAGGGGATCATTATGATTGGACTTTTGTATGGAAAAGTCTTGTTCAGAGAAGGTGACATGATGCGACATAGCTAGGCATCCAAACATGGCCTGAAATTCATTGACATCTAGATTAGCAGGTACAAATGATTCCTACAAGGCTTTGTCAAGGATAGTTTTGTGTTGAGGGAATATTCAAAGAAGCTCTAGAATAGAAATCTATGTAGGAGTCTTGCCTAGCTAGTCTAGGAGATTATACTGGCTTCTTGGTTGTGAATTGGAGAGAGGTCCTGGGAGAGTGACCTTGGCTCTGCAAGTGGTGACAATACACTCTAAACTTTTCTTATTTATGATAATGACGGCAACATGATCATCAAAAGCTCATATGCTATGGATAATGGTGTTGTAATCATGCATGACACAAGTATAATTTGCATTATTGTTATTCCTTGAAATGGAGGCTTTTCCTTTGTCATGATCTTCTAAGGAAGTTTTTAAATATGGTATGATCAACATTTGTAATGCCTTGTGAATTTTCTATTGAAATGATTCCCTGTTCAATGAGGTCTTGAATGACATTTTTGAGTGTCCAGCATCTAGATGTCTTATGTCCTTTTCCACAGTGATATTCACAATATTCATCTTCCTTGCACGAGTCGGGTTTGATCAATGTGGGTTCATAATTTTTGATGTCTAGTAGTTGGATGACATTGGATTGCAAGAGTGTCTTTAGGAATGATTCAATGGGTTCACCCAATGCGGTGTATGTTCTCTTGGTGTAGGGAGGACGTTTGTGTTGTTGGTTGTTTTGGACTGCATTCAATGTTTGATCTAGACCTTGTGTTTAAGTATTTGATGCACTGGGTGTATTTGAAGTGGATGGACCTTTAAGATTAATGGTAGGACCTTCGTTTATCACTTTAGCATCGACGACCCCATCATTAGTGACATTCTTGTTTTGAGACCAAAATTTTCCTTTGTCATTGTTCATCTTAGGGGTTTCTTTGTGTACTTTAATTAGTCCTTTTATGATAAGAGCCTTTTCAATAATGACAAATTTCTCCATGATTTCCTCAAAAGTTGTATAATATTGGATTTGAAGACCACTCATCAATTCTAGGTGAAGGTTTTCTAGAAACATGGGGACTAATTATTTTTCTGGGATGTGACAAGGACACTTGTTGTCCATACCTCACCATCTTTGGTAAAATGTGGTAAGTGATTCCTTTTCTTCTTGTTTGGTAGTGCATAACTTTGTGAGGGTCATATCACTTTCAATGTTAAAGGAAAAGTTATTAATGAATTTGTCGGCCAAGTCACCCCATGTTTTAATCCCTAGAGGAAGATGTGTGAACCAATCTAGGGCTAGCCTCGTGAGACTTTGTGGAAACAATCTCATCAAATAGGTAGATCATATGCGATTTCCATACATGCCATATTAAATTCTCGTATGTGTTCCAATGGATCCCCTTTCCCTTTATATTTGGGTAAAATCGGTGTTGTGAAGTGAAGGGGAAAGGGTGGCATGTATAGATTTCTATTGAATGGCTAGGGGCACAATTCCTCCATGGAATAAGTTTTCTTGCTAGTCCCCAATTACATGTCTGTCATTTGTTGTTGTATGGCTTGTATTTATTGCTTTAAGGTGTTCACAAGAGATGGTGTTGTGTTGGTTTGATTTTGCATTATGGTGTTGGTGTTGAGATCATATGTTGGATTCGAACTTGGATTGGCATTTTGCGACATAGGATCTTCATTACCTTGTTGATGTGTAAACATTGTGTTGGTATTGGTTGGGTTTGGAGTGAAATTGGAATGATATTAGTCCCAAAATTCATGTTGGTATTTGGTATGGCATTTTTCAATTGTGGTGTGGGTCCTTGATTTGTTCCTTGGATTTAAAATAATGGACCTTGGTTGGTATGGAGTGTAGGACCTTGATTTGTGTTTTGGAGTGATGGTGTAAGTCCTTGATTATTGCTTGAGAATGTAGGTCCTCAATTGGTATTTTGGAATGATGAGAGAGGTCCTTGATTGTTGTTTGAAAATGTAGGTCCTTGGTTGGAATTTTTATTTTGAGTTCTTCATGGGAAAATATGAATTCTTCTAGATTTGTTTGGTTGATTTTGATTTGACAGGGTAGTGTTTTGAAATTGAAATGTGGGACCTTGGTTCATGTTTTGAAGTGCGAGTGTGGGACATTGAGATGTAGGACCTTGGATCATGTTTTGGAATATAGGTGTGGGACCTTGTGATATAATACCTTGGTTTGGGTTTTGAAAAAAAGGATTTGTAAAGGTATTACCCATGGAATTTGATGAGTTACCAAATGTGAAATTTTGTCCTTGTGTTGTGGTATGTGTTCTCTTGTTTGCAAGTGTGGATATATTAGGGATATGTGTGGTAGTGGTAGCCATGTGTGTTGTTGTCCCGAGTGGTAATGTGGTAGGTATTTGTTGTGAAGATGGCATCCCCAAGGAAAATGGGTTTTGAGTAGCTCCTTCTACAATGGTTGAGAAATCAAAGCCTCGAGGGAGTTTAGCACCCTTTTTGGCTAGTGCATAAAATTATTTATTAGGATTGACATTAATGAGCTCATCAATAAGATGTAGAATCCTTGGATCTTGGTAAGCTCTTTCAATCTCTTTGGGAGTTGATTTCTTGTTGAATTCTTCTAAATTTAGATTGTCAAATGTGTCGATTGGGTCTCTTTGTGGTGTAGATAGACTTGAATTGGATCCAAAGTTGGTGTCATGATGTGGACTAGAAAAGGGATCATTTGAGGCATCCATGTCCTTTATTTTAGTTCCTAACCTTCTTTCCACCATGTAAGACTTACAAGTTTGGAAGGTAATGAGACAAAACTATGCGTGTATGTTAGATTTATGCAATCAAATTGAAAACAAAACACAATTAACAGAACTTTAAACTGAAGAAATTGAAAATGAAAATAAATAAAAACAGGAATTCTTCAGAAGCGTTCCATCTTTCTCTATCTCCAAAGATTTGTTCGAAGTTGCTGCTCTCAGATTATGTAAGCTTTGGCTTCTCCAAATGGCAGTCTGCAGAATGAGTATGCAAAGTTTCTCTATCCTATATGCTGGTGAAGGTGAGAATGCTGACGGATATGCACAGGGGCTATGGATTATGCACAGGGGTTGTCAATGGAAGATGCTATGAATTGAAGTGAATATGCCATGATTTTATGCTATGATATTTAAAAAATATGGATGCTAAAGACTATTCTATGGATGCTTGAGAGCTATTTGACTATAGTTTCTTTGTTGAAAGCTTCTATCTCATTTCAAAGACCCGACAATCTTATTTATAGCTTTTTGCAGGCACAATCCTGGCTGGCAAGGATCAATGGCTGTAAGGTTGTCTGGTAGATTTGAATGGTGAGAGATGGAGAGGTTGAAAAGAAGATGGAAGAGGTTGGGAGGTTGGAGAGACGAATGGATGCCTGTCTTCAACCCACGGGAACAAGCTCGCACAGGAACAGAGGAATTTAATTTTTCTGTTTCGGCAGTTTGCTTCACGGCTGTTGAAGATAATTCCCAAATTAATTAAATAAATAAATTTATTTAATTTCATTTATTGAGTTTTATTTTTTATTTTAGCACTATGGAAGATTTAATTAAATATTTTGGAATATTTAATTATGATGTGACTTTAGAAGAATTAATTAAATATTTTGAGATATTTAATTATGAATGGAATTTAGAAGAATTTAATTAAATATTTTGAGATATTTAATTGTGAATGGATATTTTAGAAAGAGAAACATTTAATATTTATTTGAATAAAATATTCAAGCCAAGATTATTGATAATTAATATAAATAAATCATAATGTTTATTTAATTAATTAAGAAACGAATAAGAAAAGTGATTAAATAAACTTATTTATTTAATCGAAATGAAAGAATGAACAAATATAAATAAATTATTTAAATTTATTTATACATGATGAAATTCAAAGATTTTAATTAAATATTAAAAATATTTAATTAATTACAGACAATGTGATGTGACCATTTTTAGGTATATACATTTTGCCCCTCTTTGAAGTGATGTGTTTTACGCATTGCTTCAAAGAATTTTGAAAATTTTGATGTTGACTGTCAAATGTTGATAGGTATATGCCCCCTCGAACGATGAATCGATAATATTTTGATTTTTGTGAATTTTTTTTTTTAAGATTTTTGTGGAATATTTGGATTTTTATGATTTTTTGAAGATGTGATTCATCATTTGAAAATGATGATGAAGAAATTGACGTGAAAAAGATGTGAGATGAAAATTTGATGACCTAATTGCCCCTACTATGATAAAATGTGATAAAATGCCCCAAATTTTGTTGATGGTTTTTGATTGATTCAGCATTTGTGATGATTGATTGATGATAACTGATAGGATTGATAAAGTGACCTTGTGATGCATGAGCCTCACTGATAGGATAGATTTCCCGTCATGATGATGTGTTTTGATAAATTTGTTCCCAAGGTTGTTGGCAAACAAATAGTAGTCCGATAAATTTTCTTTCAAGGTTGTTGAAAGACAAACAGTTGTTGATAAGTTTGCTTCTAAGGTTGTTAAAAACAAACACGATGTTGATAAATTTGCTTTCATGAAAATGAAAAACAAATAGTTTGATAAGTTTGCTTCTAAAGTTGTTAAAAACAAACAAGATTTTGATAAATATGCTTTCATGATGATGAAAAACAAATAGTTGATTGATAAGTTTGCTTCTAAAGTTGTTAAAAATAAACAGTATGTTGATAAATCTGCTTTTCATGATGATGAAAAACAAATAGTTTGATTGATTTGTTTGCTTCTAAGGTTGTTAAAAACAAACATGTTTTTGCTTATTCGCTTTCCATGATGATGAAAAACAAATAGTATGATTGATATGTAGATTTGATTGATAAATTGCGATGATATGATGTTGATTTTGCTTTGTCATGATGTGACAACAGGAGAGATTGGGCGTTTTGCAGTCACGGGAGACATTCCCGAGCACATGGACATTGATTCCACATCTATTACAGTAAGAGCAGATGTGGTCGAGGCATGTGGATTGATTTCATTACTTGACATGCCTAAGGTGCACCTCAACAGAGCTCTATTGACAGCACTTGCAGAGCGGTGGCATAGTGATACGAACACATTTCATTTACTGACCGGAGAGATTACAGTGACCCCTGAGGACGTATATCGCATCTTGAGGATCCCAGTGATGGGAGAGATAGTGGTATTTGATAGCCGAGAGGTTGGAGGCACTGATTCTTTGAGGAGGATTTTCAGAGATGATCAGATTGCCGGATATTTCATCCCATGGGCCGAGATGACAGATACATATCCACCTTTACCATCTGTACTTGCAGGATTCATTGGAGGTGTTTTGTGCCCCGACCATAGGTCGAAGGGGTTCGCAGTTGGGTGGGGTTGGGTACTAGAGAGTATGGTGATGCAGGGGACACAGTATGCGTGGGGGACATGCATGCTTGCTCACTTATATGATGAGTTACATCATATTGTATATGGTAGAGGTTGGAGCTTTGCTGTCGGTTGCTCTTTATTATAGATATAGGCATGGGAGCACTTTGCTGTCATGTGACCGTTGACTCGAGGACAGCGACCAACTGGGCAATCATACAGATGGAGATATGCAGATATTATTGCTTAGCCGAGATTGGGAAAATTGGATCATTGGCAGCGTCTCTTGGATGGTCTAAATACAGTATGTTGGCGGCCATATTTAGATTGTGAGGCATGGCCAGAGGATGCGAGGGAGATGCCCTATGTGTGTACGTCCAGATATCTGATTGGGCGTACTCTGTGGATTATTGAGAGATTTCTTGCTGGATGAGTATGTCAACAGTTTGGTCGGATTCAGGGTATGCCTATGGGTTCCTCTATTTATGCACAGCGACAGCCAGAGCTTGCAGTATGGGGCCCACAGATTTCCTATGAGGCAGTAATGGCAGAGTTCACCAGTTTAGGAGTGGTGATGTGGGATTACCGAGTGGATGTCCTTGATGCAGGGATGACACCAGAGTATAGCCAGTATGTATTAGAGCATCCTGCACCACGTATGTTTGATCCTGATGAGCCTATTGCTCCTGTTGTTGCACAGAGACGATGACAGAGAGATTCAGCTTCAGAGGGTGACGATTCAGAGGGAGGGGATGATGATGAGAGTGGAGGAGATGATGAGGAGGAGGGTGGAGGTAGGGGTGGTGGTGGTAGGGGTGGTGATAGAGGTGGCAGGAGAGGTGGTAGGAGAGGTGGCAGAGGCGGACCATGAATGAGACATACGGATCCATCACCTTCAGTAGATCCAATGGTATCAGGGCAGATATCCTCTCTACAGAGTACAGTGCAAAGCTTACAAAGTCAGCTAGCATAGGCACAGATCTTGATCACACAGCTTCAGGGACAATTGGCTTCAGTTACAGCTGAGAGGGATATAGCCAGATAGCGGGGTGAGCAGGCCATTGCTTTGGCGGATAGTCTACAGAGAGTAGCAGCTAGCACCCTACCTGGTGACATGATGAGAGAGGTGACCAGAGCCACTCGGGAGGCCGAGTTTTATAGGACCAGATATCATGATGTTGTTCCACCTGAGCGAAGGGAGAGTTATACACAGTCACGGTCTACCCATAGTCGCTCTCAGACTACCAGTAGAGGTGTGACACAGCCATTACCTCCAAGAGGGCCATCAGGGACAGGCGGAGCAGGTCCATCAGGTGTAGGTGGTACAGGTCCCAAACTAGCTCCATCAGAGGATAGCACTGCCTAGTGCATTGTAGATGATGTTGTTGTGATACTCTATTGATACATTTGTATACACCTTGAGATGATCTCATTTTTTATGATGTTATATTATGTGTAGTTGACATCCTTGTACATTTTGACATTCATTTTGAGATATATTAAATGCAGTGATGATTTGTGATGAGATAAATGCGTCTATTTGCTATATGCATGATGTGTTATGATTATGATGGTTTCTCGATTTTATGCTTATGGTGTATATGTATGCATGCTTTATGAGATGAGTGAAAATCTATTGATGAATGATTGTATGAATATGATGTACAATACAATTTATACATGTTTATAAATGTTTATGATGTATGCTTTATTTTTATGATTTTCTGATGCAAATATGTATGAAAAATGTATGAAATGATGTTTTTGTGAATGTCAAAATATACTCAGTCATGTATGAGAAAAGATATGAACCATTTGATACTTTGCCAACTATTTGAGAAATCTATGAATGCAAAATGCAGATTCTAACATGAATGCAATCTATACTAACCGTGCAGGACATCCATACAATATTGCCATTTGGAGAGCTTATTTGTGCTTTTTGTATCATCATAGAGCATTGAAATGTTGAAAGTTAATACAAGCATCAAAGGATATGTTAGCACCAGTGATACCCTGAGTATTTCTTTCATGATTTTTAATATAGCAAGTTAATACAAGCATCTAGGTATAATTGAACTGAGATGACTTGAGTATTGCTTGCATAAACAGACAAGAGCTAACCTGTTTCCCATGCAAATTCTAAAATGTCATCCATGATACGTAGTAGAGCATGTATCGTGACCAATTTGCATAGTACTAATGATTTCCTTGCAAACAACGGACAAAGAAAAATCATACTCCTTCCTTGCTTTTCTAGTTTAGTACATCATCAAATTGCTCCAGAGATATGATAGAAAAATCAAACAACCATTCAAATCTTGCCTAAAATATTTCAAAAATTATTCAGATTAAGATCATCCAAATTGGTTATCATCATTAATGTTCTCATTTCGATAGTTGTTTGGATCATGTTGTTTTGATTTGATTTGGCATTGAATAAGCATGTTGTGATTGATTTGATACGACAATGTTTGTTGTGTTTTGGCAAACTATTTTTTGTCTGTTCATGATGTTCAAAAATCTCATTGCCCCTCTTTTGTTCAATCTATATTGTAGCTTTTTCCCCCAGTGTAAACACAACCTAAAGAGTATGGATATGTACAAATTTCATCAAGCCATGATAAAACATAAGGATTCCCGCCATATGATGTGGATATAAAAGATATGTACAAATGATAAATATGAATGGATGAAAGTAAATGTAAGACATAAACTAATAGATGGAGGAGCCTATTTTGATCACAAGTAGCGCCTGTTTGCTAGGTTTTCACCACTTGTTTTTATTGCACTTTTTCAGGATTTTTCTGATTTTTTTTTTTTTGGATTTTTTCAAGACTTTTTATGATTTTTTTGGATTTTTTCAGGACTTTTTATGATTTAGACATAGAATTTCTTCAGATGAATGCTATTGATCAGCTCTTCAAACAAGTCCCCTTCTGACGTGGATAACTGATATGCACCAGAACCGTATGCTGCAATGATGACAAATGGACCAAGCCAGTTAGGTTCAAATTTCCCTTTCTTTTCTCTGTCTTGCTGATTACGTGGATTTTCTCTCAAAACTAAGTCACCCACTTGAAATGTCTATGGTTTAACTCTGTGATTGTAACTACGAGACATAATCTGTTGATAACCTTTCAAATGATCAGCTACATATTGACGTCTTTCATCTAACAATTCTAACTCTTGAAGGCGGGATACTCTATAGTCCTCATCACTTATTAATCCCTTGAGTGAGACCCTAAGCGAAGGTATTTCAACCTCTAGTGGTAAGATTGCTTCTGCTCCATAAACCAAGGCATATGGTGTAGCTCATGTTGGTGTGCGAATGTTGGTTCTGTATACCCACAAAGTTGGATTTAATTATACATGCCAATCATGATCGGCATCATTTACTGTCTTCTTCAAGATCTTCAAGATTGTTTTGTTGGAAGCTTCTGCTTGACCATTACCTTGTGGATAATAAGGTGTAGAGAACCTGTGTTGGATATGAAATCTTTCACAAAGTTCATCAACATCCTGATTCTTGAAAGGCCTTCCATTATCAGTGATGATAGAATTAGGAATTCCATATCTACAAATGATGTAATTCAAGATAAATGAAGATATTTGTTTACCAGTCACTGTTGTCAGAGGAACAGCTTCAATCCATTTTGTAAAATACTTTGTAGCTGTGATAATAAATTTATGCCCATTTGATGATGAAGGATGTATTTTTCCAACAAGATCTAGTCCCCACTGAGAAAAAGGCCATGTCGGAGTGAAAGGTTGCAGTTCCTGTGCAGGTGCATCAATAAGATTCCCATGAATATGGCATTTAGAACACTTCTTGACAAAAGTAAAAGAATCTTTCTCCATAGTAGGCCAATAGTATCCCATTCTAACAAGTTTCTTGGCTAAGGTCAAACCACTTGAATGAGTTCCACAAATACCACCATGAACCTCTTGTAAGGATTTTTTAGATTCATCACGTTCAAGACATCTGAGGAGTGTACCATCAAGACCACGTTGGTAAAGGATATCGGCAATTAAGGTATAATGAGATGATTGGCGTATGAAGTTCCTTTTTTGGTTTCAAGATAAATCCGGAGGTAAGATGTTATCTTTCAAATAGATATAAGTCTTGCCATATAAAGGTGAATCAAAACCGGTTAAATGACATATGACTTGAGTCTCAGGATTATCATAGGCAGGAGAAAACAACTGTTCCACCAAGAATTCATACTTAGTTTGATCTTCTGATAGTTGTAATAAGGAAGCAATGGTAGCCATTGTGTCCGCAGCTTTATTATCAATCCTTGAGATTTGTGAAAAGTTAATTGACACAAAATACTTTTTATAATCATCCACCACGTTCTTGTAAGGTAGCAACTTATCATCTTTAGTTTGATAATCATCATTAATTTGATTAATGACAAGTTGTGAATCACCATAAACCTGGAGCTCTGTAATCCGCCATTCCAATGCTATTTTCAATCCTATGAGCAATGCCTCATATTCAGCTATGTTATTTGTGCAAGGAAACATCAACCGATATGATTGTGAAATAGTATGCCCTTTAGGTGTAACAAAGAGAATCCCTGCCCCCAAGCCATATTGTGTATAAGATCCATCAAAGTACAATGTCCATGATTTCTGAATTGTTGATGTGAAGACATCTGCATCAGGAAACTCAATGTGCATTGGATTTTCTTCTTTTAAAGGTGCTTCGGCCAACTGATCTGCAATGACCTGTCATTTAATAGCTTTTTGATCTACATAGTGAATGTCAAACTCACTTAAGATCATTACCCATTTTGCAAGTCTTCCTGTTAAAGTAGCTCTACTTAATAGGTATTTTAGTGGATCAATCTTGGTTATCAGCTTAACTGTATGAGCCAACATATAGTGTCGCAACTTTTTAGAAGCAAACACCACTGCAAGGCAAGCTTTTTCTATGAAAGTGTAGTTTAACTCATGACTTGTTAAAGTTCTGTTGATATAGTATATGGCCCTTTCTTTGCCTGTAGAATCTTCTTGTGCTAGTAATGCTCCCAAGGATACTTCTATTGCTGAAATATAGAGTATGAGTGGCTCTCCTGGAATAGGTGGAATTAAAACTGGTGGGTGCATAAGATATTGCTTGATTGATTGAATGCTGCTTCACATTTGTCTTCCCATTTGAATGGGACATTTTTATGCAATAAATGTGTAAATGGCAAGCTTTTGTCTGCCAGTTGAGCTATAAACCTTCTGATGGACTGTAGCCATCCTTGCAATGATCGAAGCTGACTGATATTTCGTGGTGGCGGTATGTCCATTATAGCTTGTACTTTTTCTGGATCAACCTCTATGCCCTTTTCTGAAACAATGTATCCTAGGAGTTTTCCAGATGTAATGCTAAAGACACATTTCTTTGGATTGAGATGAACATTGAACTTCTCCATTCTGGTAAAGATTTTTGATAAGATTTCTAGATGTCCTTCTCGTGTATGAGATTTGGCAAGTAAATCATCAACATAGTCTTCCATGAATGTGTGCATCGTATCATGAAAAATTGTTGTCATTGCTCTTTGATAAGTGGCTCTGGCGTTCTTTAACCCAAATGGCATTATATTCCAGCAATAGGTACCCCAAGGGCATGTAAACACTATTTTATCTTGATCCTCTGGTGCAATTTTTATCTGGTTGTATCCTGAAAATCCATCCATTAATGAATACATTGCATGACCAGCAATTAAATCAACAATCATATCTATATTGGGCAAAGGAAAGTCATCTTTGGGACAAGCTTTGTTTAAATCTCTAAAATCTGTACAAACTCTGATCCTTCCATCTGGCTTTGAAACAGGTACAATATTGGAAATCCATTCTGCATAGTCAATAGTCTGAATGAATCCAACATCCAAAAGCTTCTTTAATTCCTCTTTGACCAATAACGCAACATGTGGATGCATTTTTTTGAGCTTTTGCTTCACAGGTTTTGCCCCTGCCTTGATAGATAAATGATGCATTATCAAATTAGGATCTAGCCTTGGCATATCAACATATGACCAAGCAAAGTTGATTTGATTCTCCTTCAAGAATTCCATGAATTTCAGGACTTCTTCAACTGTTAATGATGCTGCAAGTTGCAAGATTTTTGGCTGCTCTGCTGTACTTATATTGATTGATTCTGTTGGTTCAATCAAAATAGAAGATCTTTCGTGATAATGCTTGGGAATAGTGTCAAGTTTCTCATCCTTCAGTGCCTCAAAAAGGTTTTCACTGTCAGATTCGCTCTTTATTTTTCTCTTGTTGTGATCTATCACTGCCATTTTTCGATTTTCACCGATAGATCCATCTTTTATTTCATTTATTTTGCATCTAAGACACTTGACACCCTCCTTATCAAAATCATGAGTATGAAATTCTTGGATGAAACAATTTTTTTCTTCATTAGAGGAACAAAGGAATTTTATAATGTCCTCATCATCATGAAATGTAGGGATGTGGATATATGCATCATTGTCCCAATCAATAAGTTCTGGATAAACTAAAGGCATGGGATCATTAGGTTGGGTTAGGTCTTGAATTATAAAAGTCATGATGCGGCTATCATCCTCATGGTAGACAAGGTCTATGATGGTATTCTCCTGTTGATTGTCAATCTCGTTAGAATCTGATTCGTCCTCACTTGAATCATGATCGCTTTGTAAAACATAATCAAGTGGAGGCCTTGAACCTTCTCCTTGTATGAGAATGGGTACATATTTGTGTATGGTATCAACTTGTTTGTCTCTCCAAAATTCATCATAATAAATGGTGTCCCATTCATATTCATTAGAATCAGTATCTAAACTATTCTGCAATTGGAAAACTGATTCATTGGGTTTATCTGAATTCGATCCTTCTTCATGAGTTGATTGTGCTTGCTGTGAAGTAGATTCTTCTTTATCTTTACCATATCCAAGTCTTGTTTTATCACTTGGATGTATTGAAATAGGTTGAATTGGTTCTACAATTCCTTCTCTTCTCTTTCCTATAGGACCATTTCCTTCATAGCCCATTTTCTGCATAATAGTGTACCCCTTACCATATTGTTCTGTAGGTAACTTAATGTGCAAGAGAGATTCATCTTCATCTTTGTATAGCCAATTTAGGATGTCCCTATCTTCAGCTTCTTCTTCAGTGGTGTTGGCTCTAATGAATTTTCCGTCAAACTTTGTGATTGGCACAAAAGCTTGGGATGTAGAGGCTATTGCAATCTTTTGATTTGATAAGGTTGGCTCCCCATGCGACCTTGGAGAAGGAGGTAAGGTAGAAAGAGATAGTGAATATTCACCTACCCCTTTGTCTTTAAAATTTAGCTTAGTGTCAAGATTCTTTGTCAATTCTTGCAATTGTCCTTGTAGATTGGAAGAAGAAAGAGCAAGAGCCTCCCTATTATGTGGCACAAAAGCATCTTGAGTTGCTCGAAGATTTGAACAAGTTTGGGTACTATTGTAATCAGCTTGTATAGTTATTTCTTGTCCATCATATGGAAATTTGATGCATTGATGATACGTTGATGGTATTGCTTGCATATCGTGAATCCATGGACGACCCAAAAGTATGTTATAGGAAAGATCCCGATCTAGAACCTGACAAAATTTGTTCTTCACAACAAGTCCCACTCTGATAGGCAGCAATATTAATCCTTTAGAAGCTCTTTCTTCATCATCATATGCCTTGATAGTTATTTTCCTTTGTGGATCAATAGAATTTTCTGATATTCCCAAGGCATTTATTAGCTTTAAGGTACAAATGTTTAAACTGGCTCCTCCATCTATTAAGACGCGTCTAATTCAGTCTTTATGGATCATGACTTCAAGATAGAGCGATGAATTATGTGGATGTGTCATGGAGGCATCATCTTTTTCAGAAAATGAAAGACAAGTGGGGGAAGACAAATGTCCCACCATGGCTTGAAATTTATTTACATCCAGATCAGTGTCGACAGTTGTGTTTACAAGAGCTTCTTCTAAAATATTCTTGTGTATGGGGGATATTTTGAGAAGTTCAAGGATGGAGATTTGAGCTGATGTTTTTCTCAATTGATCAACCAGATTATATTGACTTGGAGAAGGAATAGTTGCTTTAGATGAACTTCCTTTTAGAACAGCCTTTGCTTGTCCTCTCGTAGTCACATTAACATGTTGATATTCTTGTTTTCCCTTGATTTTGATAACATTAACCCGTTGATCATCAACATAGATGTGACGGATTATATTGTCTTCAACATTATTTATGCTTTTGGCTTTTGCATCTGATGTTTCTCCCTTTTGATAATTTGGTAAATGATCTTTGAATGCTTGATGATCGTCATAGGTATGGTGTCCTTCAATTGTAATGGTGCCATTGTCAATTAAATCTTGTACTAGATTTCACAAAGCTTGACAATTATTCATTCTATGACCCTTACATTGATGATAATTGCAATAATACGAGTCATTCCATGATGGTGGTTTGACTCGAGGCTCATAATCTCTTTGTGGTGGTAAGGTGATAACCTTATTATCAAGAAGCTCCTTGAGAGCAGACTCAAGAGATTGACCCAAAGTGGTAAAATTTTGTCGATTTGAGAAGAATGAAGGTCTGGACGGATTTGATGTTTGAGTATTGCCAAGATTGTTATTGAAATTACCACGATTATTCTTGGTGTTTTGATTGGTCATGCTTTCTTGCTTGGAGGTTTGCCCTTGTTGATTATTGTTTCCTTGTTGGTTGGTATTTGCTTGTTGATTGGCTCGTGGAGCACTTGATAGATTAAAGATAGATGGTCTTGTTCGTAGATTATTTGCATCTACTATACCATCATTGACAATATTTTTGTTTTTGTTCCAAAACCTTGTTTTATCGTTGTTGTTTTGGTTGAATGTACTTGGATTATCAAGTTTTATCACCCCTTGTTTAACCAAGGCCCCTTCAATGGTGATTGCATTTTCAATCAACTTTTCAAAGTTATGAGGACAATGAAGGTTAAGCCTATAGCTTAATTCTTGATCTAGGCTATTGATGAAGATATCCATCTTTTCCTTTTCAGGAATAGGATGAGAATATCGTGCAAATAACCTTCTCCATCTTTGCAAGAATGTAGTGAAGGGTTCTCCTACTTTTTGTTTCACTTTACAAAGATCAAGCATTGTTATCTGGTGTTGAATGTTGTAGGAGTATTGTGATATAAACTGATTTATTAACTCCTCAAAAGTTTTGATGGGTGGAGTGATCTTTGAAAGCCACTCCATGGATTGTACACCTAGACTTCGTGGAAATAATCGCATTAAGTAGGTATCGTCATAGGAAAATTCTAGACTCATATTTCGGAAATCCCTCACATGGTCAATGGGATCAGTTTTTCCATTGTACCTATCATATTTAGGGATTTCACAATGTTTTGGAAATGGGATCATTTGAAGACTCCTATCGAATGGATAAGGAGAGATTTCTTCCAAAACATACTTCTTTGTTGTACCCCCTTGCATCTCCTTTATTTGCCCTTGTAATTCTTTTATCTATTGAGTAAGGGCACTAAAGTCATTAGGAGGAGTTTCAGGATTCTGTTTAATCCCTTCTATGTTGAAATTATGAGGTAACTTAGCTTCTTGATTAGCCAATGAAAGAAAATATCTTTCTTTGTTTCGTTCTAAAATCCTTTCCATAAGAGTATGGAATTGGGGATCTTGTTCTGCTTCTTGAAGTTTTTCTTCTGTTAATTCGTCAACATTAAATGTATCCTCTTCTTTCTCAGTATGGTCACCCATTTTTCTTGTAGTGGTTTCTCCCTCATCTTTTTCCATGTGTTTTTGAGATCTTGTGAAGATAGGCATAAGTTTTGTTCCAAATTCTACTCACTTTTGATCACAAGAGTGAAATAGTGCAATTATGTGATAGATATGAAAGTCAGGATAGAAAGAAGATTCTATGACTTACAAAGGTTTCTAATCTTTGGCTTGTGTTGTTCCCTAATTGAAAGGATGGAAATCATGTTGATGGGAATTTAAGCAAAAGATCAAGAAAATGATGATTTTGCACTTTATGAAGTTTTGATCATAGTTTTGTAAAAGGATGGATTTTGTGATGGATGCCTAATGTGATCTAAGTTCTCTATTGCAAAATTTGATTTGGACGAGTAGAATATTCAATTGCAGGTTGGGGAATATAACAGAAACGAATGCGTTGACTATGGTTATGCCTTTGAGAAAGGGCTCTTCTTTGAAAGAAAGCTTGTGAGTACAAAGGTTCTATAGCATAATCATCAGAAAGACCTCTAACACAATCATGATACCTATGAATAAAGGTTCTATATTTGAGTAAAACTTTTCGGCTTTGATACAAGAATCGTCTCTTCTTCAATAGTTTCTTGTGGTTAAGGGGTTTCTTTGGCTTTTTAATCCTTTTGAAAATGGATTTCTTTACAAAAGTTATGGATTTCCAATCTCGTAACATGAGAGTAATCAATGTGATTGTGAGTTTTGGATGATCTTATCTGAATAAGTGTATTGAAAACACATCAAACAAGTTGTAGAATAGTTGTCTTAAGTCCTATGCTAAACATCAAGTGTATGACCAAAATGTTTTTCAAAAATTGTTTTAACAGGTTTTACATATGATAAGCATTTAAAACAGACTCACTCTTAGTTCTCAAGTAGGTCATCATAGTAATCAACAGCCCACATCTTAAAACTGCGTCAACTCACACAGCCATGTCACCCCCGAAAGGGTGCCCGTGTTTTTGTCTTTTCCAGGTGCGTACTCAGAGTGACTGAAGTGGATACCAGATTCCCTAAGCAAACAATCCTGGTAGTTGTATGGTGAGTATCTTGGGGGTAGATTCTCCCCTCCCCTGCACTGTGATTAATATGATGTTCGGAAACTAACAAGTTAGATACTACACTAAGTTCTTAGTAAGGGTTTCCGTTCAGTGCGGCAAATGATAGACTCCCTCGAGAGACCTCCCTACCTTTAGAACAAAGGCTTTGGGGATGGTTATCAATGCACACTATCGTCGAATGGGATTTTCATCAATCATCCGCATTTGATTAGAGTGGGTTGGAAAACTTGGCTTTAGTTGTTCCCACTTAGGTCGTTCCCGTAAAGTGATTACTTTTTCCCACTACGGCAGGCCTTCTAAATGATGTTAATAAAATAGGAAATTGCATAAAGGGAAAATGATGAGTTTGGCATTTTGATCACCCAGTTAAGGGGAGAGCATAGGCCTATCACCGTTTAAAACCAAGCAAACAAGGATTGAATTTTAAGCCCAAAATAAAAGTTTACTATGCTAAGTGAAAATGTTGCTTCACACAAATATAGAGTTCATTTTAGCCCCAAAATCAAATGTGAAGTGACTATCCTAGGATTGCTTCATTTTAATTTAAAGTGTCTACCCTAGGATTGCTTCGTTTTAAGTTATGACTACCCTAGGATTGCTTTATTTTAAGTTATGTGTCTACCCTAGAATTGGTTCATTCCAATTTAAAATTATTAACTGTTTGCGGTTGTGTCAGATTCAATTAAACTGTATTAAACTTACAAATTACAATTTGCAGGTTTTTGAAATATGCGCTATAATAGTCTTCACGGGCGCTGCAAGATTTATCATAGGCACTACAAGAACTATTACGGGCACTGCAGGATAGATTAAAAGCGTTGCAGGATAGCTCAAATGCGCTGCAGGATGGATCAGAAGCGTTGCAAGATGACTCAAATGCACTACAGGATAGCTTAAGAGCACTGCAGGATGTCTCAAATGCGCTACAGTATTCTTCACGGGTGCTGAACTGGGTATGAACTTTTTGAAACGTGTTTCTTGTGCTAATCCGTTGTTTTTGGCCGTAACTTATCAAAGAAACCTGCAAAAAGATGTGAGAATTGGGGGCAAGAGCCCCACGGTGGGCGCCAAAAATGTGTATGTTAGATTTATGCAATCAAATTGAAAACAAAACACAATTAACAGAACTTTAAACTGAAGAAATTGAAAATGAAAATAAATAAAAACAGGAATTCTTCAGAAGCGTTCCATCTTTCTCTATCTCCAGAGATTTGTTCGAAGCTGTTGCTCTCAGATTATGTAAGCTTTGGCTTCTCCAAATGGCAATCTGCAGAATGAGTATGCAAAGTTTCTCTATCCTATATGCTAGTGAAGGTGAGAATGCTGACAGATATGCACAGGGGCTATGGATTATGCACAAGGGCTGTAAATGGAAGATGTTATGAATTGAAGTGAATATGCCACGATTCTATGCTATGATATTTAAAAAATATGGATGCTAAAGACTATTCTATGGATGCTTGAGAGCTATTTGACTATAGTTTCTCTGTTGAAAGCTTCTATCTCATTTCAAAGACCCAATAGTCTTATTTATAGCTTTTTGCAGGCACAATCCTGGCTGGCAAGGATCAACAGCTGTAAGGTTGTCTGGTAGATTCGAATGGTGAGAGATGGAGAGGTTGAAAAGAAGATGGAAGAGGTTGGAAGGTTGGAGAGAAGAATGGATGCCTGTCTTCAACCCACGGGAACAAGCTCGCACAGGAACAGAGGAATTTAATTTTTCTGTTTCGGTAGTTTGCTTCACGGCTGTTGAAGATAATTCCCAAATTAATTAAATAAATAAATTTATTTAATTTCATTTATTGAGTTTGATTTTTGATTTTAGCACTATGGAAGATTTAATTGAATATTTTGGAATATTTAATTATGATGTGACTTTAGAAGAATTAATTAAATATTTTGAGATATTTAATTATGAATGGAATTTAGAAGAATTTAATTAAATATTTTGAGATATTTAATTGTGAATGGATATTAGAAGAATTTAATTTAGAAAAGAGAAACATTTAATCTTTATTTGAATAAAATATTCAAGCCAAGATTATTGATAATTAATATAAATAAATCATAATGTTTATTTAATTAATTAAAAAACGAATAAGAAAAGTGATTAAATAAACTTATTTATTTAATCAAAATGAAAGAATGAACAAATATAAATAAATTATTTAAATTTATTTATACACAGATGAAATTCGAAGATTTTAATTAAATATTAAAAATATTTAATTAATTACCAAACAATGTGATGTGACCATTTTTAGGTATATACACTATGTTTTTGTGATTTTCGGATATAAGGATGCAAGGTGATCATGCAAGGATAATGATGATTATAGGACCAAAGGATGAATCTAAATGAGACTAATGGGTGCCAAATGATGCTAAAGGGAAACTATTCTATGATCAAAGATAATGATACGAAGGCTAGGTAATGCTAAATTAAAGATCAAAGGTTATGATGCAACTAAGTCTAAGATGATGATGAGCTATATTTTTGTGATTTTTGGGATATAAGGATGCAAAGTGAAAATACAATCTAAACCCAAGATCAAGGAATGATAGGATGATAAGGATGGTATGATCAAAGGATAGGGTGTGAAGCTAAATGACACTAGCAAGATGACACTAAGGATATGGACCTTAAGATTTAAGAAAAGGAAATGGCAATCGAGCTATTGTAGGTCTAAGATAACTAACCCAAATGTCATTGACCTTTGTGATGACCAAGAGGATAGTTTTGACAAAGTGAGTCTAAACTAGGACATAAGTTTGAGACTCAAGTTTTGACCAAGATGATAATGAAAAAGGTTGATAAATTAAAAGATGAAGGTCAATGACAAGTTGGATAGGTAACCATGGACTATCCAAAGGTTTGATAGATCTCCTGTCTAAAATCTAAGAGGTATATGCAACCTAAGGTCTATAATTAATTTATGCAAGGAAAAGGATGAGGAAAGCAACCTAGAATGTAATGAAATCCTAAATGAAAGTGATGGGATGGATAGGTGAAACTCTGCAAGTCCAAGGTCTAGAAGTTAGGATCACTGTTAAGACGAATTGATTTGGTTTTAGACAAAGATTTTGTGAATTTCTAGTAATTAGGCAATTGTGACACTATTTTTCTTAGATGCATCGTTTCAGTTGCAGGTTTCTAATAAGCAATTATGGTGCACAATAATAGTTGCGGCTCTATTTCTGGAAAATGTGGTGTAGGATGTCAATTGTAAATTTTTGGTTAACAATTATGACACATAATAGCAATTGTAGACTTGTTTCAAGTAGTTGCAGTTCACAGAGTGTTTGTTTTATAATTTTGATGATTTTTTGATGGATTTTTTACTAGTTTTGATGAGATTTTGTGAGATAAAGTTTGGAAAACACATAAAATAGTCAACAAACACTTGTTTGGTCTGATTTTGAGTGTGAAAATGTTTGATTTCAATATGAATAAAGACATTCATAAATAATGTACAACCTAGGCTTGGAAAAGATACTACCCATTGGATCCCTACTTGGATTGCTCCAAACACCTAAACAAAGTGGATAGCTAGAGATCTTGGTGGTGCTGGCTCCCCCTTACATGACACAGGATCACTGAGATCTCTTACCCCCTAAGATCCAAAAACCTTGAGGGATTTCCTGTCTCTACACTGAATGGTGGAACATAGGGCAGCTTCAGAACAACTGTTCCTACGCTAGCAAGTAAAGGTTTTTTGGCCACTAAAACAATGGTTCTTAGTTTGTGTTTTGGGGAAATATTGGTGCCTATGCATGAGGCAATATTAGCTTAGTTAAGATGCCTCCTAGTCCCTTCCTAAGAAAGGATTTTGACATGTCATGTAGACACTAGGGGTGGCACTTGTTTGCATAGAACATCCTCACCAGGTGATCGAAGACTTTCCCAACAATCATGACAATTTATATAGCAGACTGAAACAGTGGCACCGCTTGGGTCGTTCCCTCTTTCGAGGCAGGCCCTCTAAAGGGTAAACAAAAGCAAGGAAGTACATTGTTTTTGATCTCCCAAATCGCACGAAGCGCAAGGAGAGAGCATACACAACACCTTTTCCTCACATTCACATGGGGTTCATTTTAAATCTAAATTGAAATATGTGGGTGGTAATACAAGATGCCAAAGGAATGCTTTTGATTCTTAAGATCGTCAAGTGGTGCAAGAGAAGAGCATACACATCCAATGACATAATGCAAACCACAAGACATGACAAACACTTGTTAATTTTAACCTTGCTTATGATGTGAAATAAACAGTTGGGTTCTTTTTAATCCAATGACATGTGATGCATGTTAATTTTAAAACCAATGAGTGAAGATATGCATTTTTTTTGTTCATTTTAACCTTCATGAATGAAATGCATGTTCATTTTAACCTTATGAATGTGATGCAAGTTGTAATTGTTGTAAGCAAACAAACAAAATTGATTATCCTTAAAGTAAATGATGATGAGCTCGATTTGTTTCTAAAGAAACAGTTTTAAAACTCCTTAAATTAAATGCCACACGTTGAAAAGAGATGATTAGCACACCAAAAACCCTATTCTAATGAAAACCCAAAAAGAAAATTGAAATAAAATTGAAAATAGAAAAAGATATACCTAACCAGGCAAATGTGTTATTCTGGTTCACAGTTGCATCACTATACTGCAGACCACTTTGTAGTAGTTGCAACGTTTCAGTTGCGTCGTTGTTTTGAATTTTGGATTCCCACCCACAGTTGTGTCGTGATTTTTGTCAGTAGCATCATTTCTTATCAGTTGCGTCGTTGCGCATCTTAGTTATGGCTCATGAACCTGCTACACAACAAAAAGAAAAAGAAAACACAGGTTTCTTTGCAAAATCTGTACAATTCACGTCAGGTTCACCAATGTAAGATGGGTAAATCGAAATAGTATAGATTAAGTGACAACCACAACAAAATCTAAGCTAAAATCCCAATCTAAAACAAGAGAAAACAATCAAATGAAAGGAGCAAAATGAAAACATTCAAACAAAGTACTCCCCATATTGAAGTTGAATCACTTCTCTTGTCTCTCCTCAAGCTGCCTTTGCAAGTTGCTCTCATATCGTAGTAAACATGTGCAAAAACCTACAAATAATAAGCATGAAAGTCAGAGATAAGTGGTTGTTAAATCAAAAATGGAGGAGGAAGGCTTCTTTTATAGACAACCATTTGAATGGATGATCAAGATTGAAGTTCTAGAAAGATTCCAAGATCGACGGTTGAGAAGACATGCAGCATAGAGGAGTGGGGGTTATGAAATGAACGGTCAAGATCAAGAAGAGGCTAGAGTCAATCGATGGCTATGATTCGAAGATGAGATAGTGGAGAGAGATAATGGATAAAATTAAAATTAAAATCATTTAATTCATGAGAAGGAATCTTTGACCAAGTGGAGACATAAATCATTTATTTAAATTATTTATTTGAGGAAAAAGAAAGTGGGCATTTAATTAAAATGATTTATGTAACCATTTTAATTAAATGGGAAGAAATAGAAAAAGAGGTATTAAATAATCCATTTGAATTAATTATTTAATGGGGGAGAAGTGATAAAAGATAGTTAAATAATTTTAGTAGTCATTTAACTATAGAAGAAGGGAAAGACTAATGAGTAGACAAACAATTAATAATAATTATTTGACTATAGACGAATAATGAAAAGGTAAATAATTAAATAAATAATTTATTTAATTATTGAAGAAAAAGGGTGTTAGCGACACAATTAAATTCATTTAATTGATCAAGAGGAACAAAGAAAATGAATTAATTAAATAATTAGAATTATTTAATTAATAGAGGAGATCAAAGGAAAATAATCAAATAATTAAAATTATTTAATCATGTAGGGATGAAGACCAAGATGATGGAAAAATGACGCTCGCAGACCAAGACATTTTTTCAGTGTCTATAGTCCGTTTTCAATATGCACTCCAGAGGTGTGAATTGAAATGTCAACAAAATTATAAAAAAACATTTTGAAACATATCTACTAGTTGTGTAGGATTTTTTAGTATTGGTGAAGCTAACAATTTTTATTTGCAAAGCCTAGATTTTTTAAATGAGCTTTGTGATAATATTCATCGTTATTCTCATTATGAGTATCAAAATAGATATCATTCTCATTGCTTTGGGCCATGCTAGGGTTTATACAAGCGCTAATTCAAAGGAATATTAGGATCATAAGTAACTCATGGAATAAACAAAATATAGGAAAAATAAATCCCAAAGGTATGCTTTCATATTAAAAAAGTAGAAATATCAATGGTGTATCAAATGTAAAAATCGAAACCTGATGTGGTTGTGAAGGGTGTGGAGGGTAAGCAAAAGGGATTTCATAATCAAGATAATAGAAAAAAGATGTAACCATATAAAATCAATGAAGAAATGGTCATACAAAGAGTTTCAAATATAAAATTGAGATGTAAATGCCATAAAGTATATATTTGAGAAACCCTAAACCCTAATATGAATAAGAAACCCTAGAAGACCACTAGGATGTATAGGATTGATTGGGTTCATTAAAATGCAAATAAAAAATAAAACTTCCTTCAGGGTTAAAATCCAAGGTAATCCAATGAAATATACATAAATAAGCAACTAACCTGGATTAATGAGTTGGGGATAATTATGTGGATTAGTGTTTTTTAATATTAAATGGTAAGATATGGAAATGTAAACAAGGTACTTAGTTTGAAGATCAGAGAATGTGTCATTAAAAAAGATTCTATCATGTCATTTTCTCCATAAGTGTGATCTCCCTATTAGTTTAATGTATTATATTTTGTGTTGATCTTACAATTTATCTAGGGTCAAGTTTATCAGTCTATGTCAAGTCTACAATTATAGATTCATCCTTTGAGTTTGGACTTAACCCTACAAAATGTCTACTACTGTTCTTCTTCCCACCTACTTGATCTTCATATTCTCCACTCCTTTCTAGTACTAATGATTGAAGATACTAAAAACACCTTGGAAGAGTTATAATTGTTGTCATAAGGGAACACATGTTATCCTAGTTCAACTTGGGGAAAGGTGTGCATAAGATCAAAGAAAACAAGGAAGCCTTCTATGATGATTTATGCAAATTTGTTACTCTCCTTAGTATAAAAAAACTAAATGTTTCATTATTGATTACTATTTTTTAATGTTTCAAGTATTTTGATATGATTTTTGCAAAAATATCACGAAAAAGGGATTTTGTATGCAAAATTTGTGGGAAATTGAAGTTTAAAAAATGAAGGACAAATTTCAAATAGTAACTAAGGGAAATTCTCAGGTTAGCAGATTAATAGCTAAATAAACTAGAACCCAAAGTAAATAATGAAGCACAAAGGAGGAGAACATGAAAAACAAAGAGAGATATCACCTTGAGTCTTCAACCTCCGTGATTGACCTCCATTATACCTTCTCTATTTTCTGCAATATGAAGTTTGCCCTCATATTTTGAGTGAGCAATCTATGACTACGCCAAGACCAAAGCAAAATGTTGAAGGATTTGATATGAAATGCAATACTAATCAACTATGCAACTAGTAAGCTACTATGAACTATGACTAAAATATGCCAAAAATGCCAAGATGTGAAGAGTGCCCAAGACAAGATTGCAAGCTGTGCAAATGAGACCAAAATTGCCATTTTATAGAAAATGCAATTTTGAGTGAATGGCTAGGATTGAAGATTGACAAGTGCCCTAGAATCAATGGACACGATTCAATATGACATCCCACAATTAGGGTTAGGGAAAAATTAGGTCAAATTTGAAATGAGTGGACAAGATTCAATTTGAGAAAATCAAATCAACAGTTGACAATGCATGTGACAAGGAGATAGGAATGGCACAAAAAAAGAGAGTTGAAAAATCAAATAATATTAGAAATTACTTGATTGTTGGAGAAAAAGACTATTTTGAATTAAAAATTGATTTAATTCAAAAAGGTGGTGTCACGTGACAATAAATAATTTTATTTGAAATAAGAAAAATGTCTATTGGTGTGAATAATTGTCTTGTACCTAGCTAATTCATTCACTAGGTAAATTAGGGGACATATTCACATGGTTAAGTTTACTTAGGTAAAAGATTATTTCTAGAAGTCTTAGTTGGCTTATCTAGAACTTATCTTATCTAGCTAGGATGCATCATTTCCTAGGTGATTAGGTTGTTGGTTGCCTCATGTCATAAGATCATGACATTTGTCAACATCATATTCATTCCTATCTCTCAACCTTGCCCATATAAGCAGGGCATCTCATGTACATTTGTAATCAAGCAATCAATCAATCTTGCATTGTGAAGCAAGCATTCTTGCCATTCTCTCTCTTATGGAAGTGGTTTTGGTCGCAACTGATCTTGGGGGTGTTGAGGAGTCACCATTAACTCCTACAATGTCAATGTGGCAATAATTAAATAAATTAAAGAATTTATTTAATTATAAGAAGATTTTTAAGAATTAATGATGTATTTAACTAAATAAATAAAATTTATCTATTTAAATAATCATGAAGAAATTATTTAATTAATAGTCGATAGTGGACCAAGGACATAATTAAAATGTCTTAATTATGCTAGGAAGAAAATGGCAACAATAGAGTTTGCAGACCTAGGTCATTTTTATGTGTCTACATAAATTACTATAATTAATTTTTGGTGCATAATATATAAAAACTACCTAATTCATTATCTATAGCTTTAAATCACCTTTACAATGCTTATAAAAATTTAAAATTTTGATAAATAACACAAAGTTATGCCCATTTTACTAAAGTGTGTATTTTTGGGATTTCCAAAATGGATATTCATTATTGCAAAATGGATATCTATTTTGAAAAACATAAAATTAATGAAAAATACCTATAGGAAATAGATATCCATTATGGTTTGGCATTACCAAACCAAAATCAACTTTTTATCTTATCCATACGAAGTCAAATATTTGTTTCATGATTTTGGCTAAGTAAAAATGCATTTTTCCCCATTGCCACTGCTTGGCTCATCATGATCCTACACTGACCCATATCTCACATTACAACCCTACACCATGATCACATATTATTTCATTTATCATATGATTATATCGCTATGATATATTTCATGCACACTTGTGGTGATATTCTCACACAAACATATTATGCATGGCATGTTATAAAAGTTATTAATACATGTTAGCACATTACATGACAATTATTATATGACTCTTTTACAATGATATCTCATGCCATGTTTATCATGTCACTCTTTCATACACACATATCACATGACATTCACCACAATGCTTTTGGATGATGGCAACTAACACATTCTCATTTTTATTTTTTGACATTATTGCTTGTTCACATTGAGTGTAAAATTAGGGGTAACCATTGGCCTCCCATTCCATGATATTTCTTGACTATACCATATGATTTACATCTTGGGCCAACATATTGCCAAATATGGTCATTATTCCTTTTCTCCTACTCTTAAGTTGAATCTACAATAATTTTATGCACTAAATTTAAGGATGTAACATTATATTTACCTTTTAGTTTTAATATTATAGTTTCATGTTTGCATGCATTAGAGGTTAACTCAATCACCTCATGCATCATTATTCCATCTCCATCTTAGTTTTACTTGATTTCATTATTCTACATGTCATGAGGGCCAACTCAATTGCATCCTCGTGACTCCATTTCAAACTCATCTTTTCAGTGGATTCATGCTTGTATTTGTCATGGAAACCAACTTGATCACACATCCATGAGTCTTTGACACACCACGATTCTATTTACACCACCCATTCCATTTGTTTTCACACTTATAAACGTGAAATATTTATGATCATATATTTTTGTGCCACTAACATGGGTTTACAAGTACAACTAGTGACTTGTTTAAGTAGTATGGAGGATGCTACTCTACAAAGACAGGGAATTATTGTTAGGACTCAATCCTATAGTGCCAAAATTTTCTTGAGTCCTAACTTCTTTATGTACTTAGGCTCATTTTTCCCAACACATAATCGATTTGAGAAATCTTTATACGGGTCTCAATTCATCAAATTTATCTTAATATTATCCTTTGTTGTCTCTTATGTGCCTATCATGTATTGGAAGTTGCAAAAATCCCCAAAATTTCTTAAGTATGGAGTATTTTTAGTCATTTCTCTAAGTGTGTCCAAATTTTTGGACTTTCAAATGTTTGGAGTTTTCCATCTCAACATCCTTTTCATTCATTATTTTCCTTGTTCCTTTGTCTTTATTGGGTTATTAAACATTTCTTTGGCATCATGTGTTTCATTCAAACCCCAAAACCACGACCATTTGCCTTAAACTTGTTTTGTGTCAAAGTTTTAGACATTTACTTTCTAGAGTACAATTTCCATAGCACCCATAAAATTCAAAACCTTGAATGACCCTAACCCCTTGCATTGAATTCCTTTCCATGTTTGAGTTTTAGACTTTCCCTCATTGAAATTCCATTCCCTTCATATCCCAAAACTCTAACCCCCAACCCTTTTCACTAAGTACCTTATCAAGATTTCAAGTTCAAACTTGTCCTTATTTGGGTACCTCACAAGAACTCCTAATTCCCAATTCTTGATTTTAAAAATCTCACCCTTGATGAATAGATTTGATGCTATAAAATCCATTTGAGTCTTTGCTTGTCCCCCTTCTTTTGCTTCACAAGTACTAATGTTATAAAATTTACCTTCCCAACATGCTTTCCCTTTGAACCTTGACTCTCTAATTCCCAAGCTATCTTTTAGAGCTAGACTTTTGGACATACCTTTACCATGTACATTTTCCCTAGTATCCCCAATCCTCGATTCCTGATAACTTCCTTCATTTTCCCTTTCATAATCAAAGTTATGATGACCCTTATACTTGTTTTATTGAAGCATGAAGTATGTTGTTCCCACAAACCTTGACTTCCTAACAATGGTATGGATCACAAGTCATCCACAAACCTTGATCCTTGAAACTCTTGCACTTTTTGGTTTTTCCTCCTATTGACCTATCTATGTGACATGGAATGCCATAAATGGTCCAATAAGGCCTTGCAACTACCAAATTGGATTTGTTTACACCCAAAAACTAATTTTTATTCCAAATTCATAGATTCAAATGGAATAAAAGATGAAGACACCCATGGTATTATTAATGCAATGGTTAGGATTTCAAGCCTAATGGTCCACATATGATCTTCAAGCCACATTTTTAGCAAATTTTGTGGGCTCTTCCTTGGTCTACACCAATTCTAGAGGCACCATAAATAAAACAATGATTTTGAAATATGGAGGATCTTCATCCATACCTCTTGTGGTGATTTAGATGCATTTGTTATAAAATTTTCATGTAATTGTTATCACTTGAAGTTGCACCCTTGTTGAACCTGATGTTCAACACCTCAGTGTAACATGGGAAGACCTCTAAAGATGTGGGTTTCTTGTAAGCAGAGGTTAACCTCCGGAGAAGGCCGACTTCCTTGTTGGGTAATCACCTAAACTACTAATCTGTAAAGGGAAAGGGAGAAGGAGAAAACATAGACAATGGAAATTAAAACCTAGGGTGATACACCAAAAATGATAGGAACAATGAGATACTCGATTTACACTTGAATACTGGTGACAGCCATGGGACTGCACAACAAGATCTTGTAGATCACGCACACAAACAAGTTTGACATGCACATGCCTTCAAGGAGGAAAGACAAATTTTCACAAATTAGAAGCTCATGTGCAGGATTAAGTAAACACAATTTGTAATCTACATGATGCTACTTCTGCAAAGAAAGGCACGACATGAAACAAAAGCTATAAGGAAAGACAATATTTCACTAAGTAGCTCAGTGAATCACTAAAAGTATGCACTATACTTCACAAGAATCAGAAGGCAAAATGATGGGCCATCAATGGTGACCAAGGTAGATTTTGTATATTATGCTCCAAGTTGAATTACAAAAATGTGCTAGTCTGAGAGAGGACTGCAAAAGGGTCACAAACTCCAGAAAAGCATACATCTGAACTCCTTACAAAGAGGCAAAAAATGCCTTATATATCACAAATGTGTCGGCCCCCTAGGGCTTATAAAATATCTATCTGAAAAAGATCTACCCCTAGATATTTGACTAATTTTAACACCGCACCCTGCGTGCCTTGTTGTTCATGTTAGTGTGAAGTCGCCCTTGGGGAAGCCTTTAGATCTTTTGCCATATCAATCCTTCTGTCTCCATGTCCTCTCAAACTTCCTCGGCCGAGCCACCTTGAACACTCCTGAGCTCATGGTCGATCCACGTCGTGCCTACTATGTTGATCTTATTCACAGGGGGAGTCAAATAGTCAAATTTTCAAAGGTTCATATTCGGCTCCCATTGATTGGTCGAGCACACTCCATGTAGATCTCTGGGTGGTCAAAAGCTTCTCCTTCTGAATTGCATGTCAATGAGACACTAATCGTGTCTCCCTGATGCGATTATACCTTCTTGTGACCATCGACATAGCTTGAAACTGTCGATGAGAGCTCATGTCAAGCCTGAGGAGTCATATCGATATCCCCCCGAGCTCCTCCTCATTCGGCAAGACACCTGGGTGTCAGTGAGATGCTTTACCTAAGACAAAACGTTACTCTGAGACCCTTTGTCTTCTGTCGGCAAGACATCTATAATGTCACCCCGATCGCATTCCATCCTTTAGCGAGCTCCATGTTCCTTTCGGCGGGACATTGGCCAGTCGGCCATACATCACGGCGAAGCTCATCATCTTGCTGAGATCTCCTCCTTTCGCTGAGACTACACTGAGTTGACAAGACCTTACTGCGACAGCTGGGAGCCCTGCTAATGTCATTATGTCGGGGAGACCCTCTGTCGGTTTATGAGACCTTCTGCTTCATTGGATCTTTCTCCCTGATCTTGTTTCCTTTTGGCAAGACTTCGGTTAGTCACCGGGACCTCATGGCGACAACTTCAACTCTTGGCGAGGCCCCCCCGTTATTGGCAAAACCTTTGATGTCGGCGAGACATCTCACCGAACCTCATTCCTTATACCAAGCGCATTCTGCTCTGTAGGTGAGACATTCTATCTCGGCAAAACATTTCGCCGAGACCTCTAACCTTTGGCTGAAACTGCTTTTCACTTTGGAGGATTCACTACTCAGTGAGACTCTCGGCGATGGTCTCTGCCTCCTGCCAAGCTCCGATCTCGGTGAGACATCACACCGAAGTATGAATCCTCGGTTGACTTCCTTTCTTGTGGCTTGACTCCCGCCGGTCAGGAAGAGGTCTTCCTGAGCTCCTTATGTTATGTCGAAGGCTCCTTCGTTGTCGGTGAGACATCACCTTATCGCCGAGACATCTTGTTCTCTCGGTGATGAATTTACTTTGCATCCTGTCGAGGAGACTTCCCTTCTTTGGCATGACTTTGAGACATCACTTTATCGTCGGGACATCTCATTCTCGATGAGACATTATCAGTCGCCAAGACCTCTCTCCGATTGCCTTGTTACGCCGATAGATCCTTAAGTTGGGGAGACATCTAGCCTTCGGCAAGATCTCCTAGCGAAGCCCACTTACATACACTGAAGGCATCCTTTCAGTGAGACCTTCTGCTTTCGCCGAGATGTTACACCGAGAGCATTTCATTTTGTACTTCGTCGGTGAGACCTTAAGCACTCGCCAAGACATCTCCCCGATGTAAAAGCTCTCGCCGATATGTGTATCCCTCTGCTGCCGGTCAGTGAGACATAAAGATCTCGCCAAGACCCTTCTCCGAAGGAGATCCTCATGCTAACGGGGAAATTCTTAGTCGTCGGGATAATGATTTTGTCTTGCCGATAGGTACCTGCATATGAATTCCACTCGCCGTGACATTCCTGGGGTCTTGGCGACTCTATCCTTAGAATATTTTCATGCCGAACCTGAACAAGGCAGGCTTCTTCACTGAGTTCCCTGTGACCTAGTGTCAGATTCATAAATTTTTCCCTAGTGCAAATGTTCCATTTGGCCTTCTCGAACCTCTGTCGCATGATATTCTGTCTGATTTAGCCTGAGGCTGAAAATTAGGTAACAGTAATTTTAGGCATGAATTATGGGAGGAAGAATGGTTGCGATTAGATAGGAATGGATTTCCTCATGTCATCCATGATTTCATCATCTTGAGGCTCCTTCATGTAAAATAGGTGTCTAAATTGAATATCTACATACACTAGTTTGTCATTCATTCAAATTGTGGGTTATTGAACCATTTTTTTGTTTGGGAAGGTTTGTAGTACATTCTAGGGCATCAAAAATTGTATGTTTGGGTTGTAAATAAATGATTGCATCTTATGAAGAGTATAAAGTCTTTAATGACATCTCCATGTATTGGTTTTTCTCCATGATAGTTTGGAATGATTTAGGATAATGTATAGTCATGATTGCAAATTTTCGCTCACCGTATTTGCTCATGCAATTGTAATAGGGGTTAGATAAAAAGTGATATATTCTAATGCATTATAAATGCCTTGTAATGGTCTTCCCTCTATTGCATAGGGGTTATTATAGCTTTGAGATGGATTATTAAGTATGTCCATCACATGGAATGTAATCTTTGATTTGCATATAAATGAGATCTAGTTTTGTTGGTACTTTAGTTGAAGATATTTCTTTCCTCTCTGTTGTTCATGACTTTGTTACCCTATGGAGTAGGCACCGATCCATATTGGTGATGGGTCAATCACTTCTCATTCAAAATTCCCTCCATCCTTGTTAGTAGTAGGAGTAGAGCATAATGTACACGTTGCTCATGATTTAATATTACAAATCAAGGAACTATCTTAAGCAAGGCCCACACTATTAAATCATGTCTAGTGTGTGTGCACCTTGCCATTATGTATGTAATGTTAAATGAAATCATCTTTATGGAATGCAATATTGCTGTCATCCATATGAGCATGTGCAAGGTGTTATCAACTATATAAGTGGTTATATGCAATTAGTTTTTCTTGACCTATAGATAAATATGGGGGCCAAGTGTATATTTGGATATATTTGTTGATTGTTGTTGTCATGTTACATTTTATTTAATGTACAAACCTATTAAGTATACCTCTAGGAATGCTCTCTTGGGTTTAAATTGAGTCCAAAGTGAAAAAGAGACTATCCACTCTCTTCAATTGGCCTTTAGCCAAGTTCTCAATTTGTTGATGAATCCCTATTTTACCTTCTTTACAATAAATCATTGGCCCTAAAGGTGAAGTTGAGTTTTAGGATTGTAGACCTACAATTTTGGGACCCAATAATTATGCAGTATTTTTTATAACCTTTATTTCTTTATTATTCGACTTATTACATATCTTCCTTTAATATACATGATTCATGTAGTTTCACATGCACACCAAAGTGGGGGAAAAATATAAAAGATAAAAGTGCACATCCTTCACTTTTACTCCTCCATTTTGTACCTATTTGGTAATATCACAAATACATTATCATAGTGCTCGATTTGTATTATTTGGTGCACATATTGACCCTAGTCTCAAATTTATCAACCAACTAACCAATTTAGTTCTCAGTGGTCTAGATTAATAATCCCTTGCAACATTCCCTCACTCCTTGAATCAACCTTTCGAGAATTTGATCATTAACCTATTGGATTGCATATTAAAACATCTTGATTTGAGCATCTAGAATCTTATATTTGTATATAAACCTATGTGATTAATACTTGTTAGCTAATTAGAAAACAATAACATCTCTCACATGGTAAAGCATTTGCATCATCACTACAATATTACATTAGCACAATATCAATGATTACTTCATCAATATTATTGTTTTCTTGATGTGTCTTCAATTTTGTATCATCAATAAAAGAGCTTAAATTTTTACTATGAAAGTCAACAAATCTTTCCTCCATAAACAACATGCCTCACTATACTTTTTAGCACAACACCTTGTCTAAAAACATGTACCAAAAATTTGAGTGCATGTCTCATCAACACAAAATGAATGAAGATAGATAGATTGTATCATAGCAACATTAATCGTTTGGGGAAAAAATTGGCAAACCAAAAGTTCAGGATTTTTTGAAAAAATCGGGAAAAGATTGGGAAAAAATTGGATTTACAAAAAACACAAAAAATTGAAGAAAAACAATCAGAAACTACTTTTTAAAAAAAATTAATGGCATTTCCATAGCATACGCATATCGAGAGCAAATAAAATACGAGTTCAATCCATGAATTATAGAAAATAGATTTTTGTTGGTTATATTCATATCGCTGATTACATTGCACAAAACATACTACAACTACATAAATATTAGATGGTGACAGTTGTCTATGCTACCACATTTTTCATACATGTCTACCAAAGCATTTTATCAAACAGTTCACAGCCTTTGCTGCTATGGCTAAAAGCCTAAAACAGTTTTGAACAAATTATGGATGCTTGGAAAAAATCTATCAAAGCATAATAGTAAGCAATAGCATAGACAAGGTAGTGAACTGCTTCAAAATTTCCTCGAAGAATGGAGATGGAATGCCATGACAATCCATAGCAATTTGCTTGTCATGGCATTCCATCACCATGAGACCACATTTCTTTGAAGCATTTTTTCAAATAGTTCATTACCTTTTATATGCTACCACATTTTTCATACATGTCTACCAAAGCATTTTATCAAACAATTCAACGCCTTCATGCTATGGCTAAAAGCCTAAAACAGGTGCTTTCGAACAAGCTATGGATGCTTGGAAAAAGTCTACCAAAGCATAATAGTAAGCAATAACATAGACAAGGCAGTGAATTGTTTGAAAAAATGCCTCAAAGAAATGCAGTCTCACGGTGATGGAATGCCATGACAATCCATAGCAATTTACTTGTCATGGCATTCGTCATGGCATTCCATCACCATGAGACTACATTTCTTTGAGACATTTTTTTCAAGCAGTTCACTGCCTTGTCTATGCTACCGCATTTTTCATACATGTCTACCAAAGCATTTTATCAAACAGTTCATTGCCTTTGTTGCTATGGCTAAAAGCCTAAAACAGGGGCTTTCAAACAAGCTATGGATGCTTGGAAAAAATCTATCAAAGCATAATAGTAAGCAACAAGCCATGGTCTCATGGTTTTTTTGTGCAAAAATTAGCTCGATTTTATTCACGTTTTTTTGCAGATTTTAAACCCGTTTTTTTGGTAATTTTGCAGTTTGAAACATAAAAAAATCATTGACCAAAAAGTCAACAATTTTTTCAAAAAATCGGGGAAAAAATCATCCAGCCTGCAAATTTTTTAAAAATTGCGATTAATCATAATTTTTTGCAGATTTATGCTTCTATGGGTTGTATTATCTGATAGGAAACCATCCTTGAACTAAACCGCATGAACAATATGATCTCTATCCATATTACATCATACACTACACAATGTAGATTCATCATCAAATTCCCAATTCTAATCATCTATCATAATTAAACAATAAAATTTGTTGATTTATTCTGAATCATATTATTGTTTATTGCCTAACAAATTTAGTTGGACAACGTGTTTTTATTTCCCCTCCAATAAGCTTCCAACCTAGAAACACACTACCAAAAAGAACCAAAAGAGACTTAAAACAAAATGGGAAAAAAAAAACCTACAATATTATTATTTATTGCTTAACAAATTTAGTTGGACAACGTGTTTTTATTTCCCCTCCAATAAGCTTCTAACCTAGAAACACACTACCAAAAAAAACCAAAAGAGACTTCAAACAAAATGGGAAAAAAAAACTTACATTCTCAACATCTCGTTGAAACGTGACCCCTAACGATGAACACATACAGGCCTCTAAAACCTATTTTCTTCCGAGAAGACCTTGGACTAATCTGGAGCAACGCTTTCCTCGAGTTTCCATGGTATACTGAATACATTTAGTCCAAAGTTCAGTAGGCAGGGTGTATCCTCTTTCAATGTCCACGGCGAAAGGAGAGATGTTGGAGAGGTTTTCGGAGCCCTCCATCAACAATGGCCACACCATATGTCCCGCAGATGAAGAAACAGCGAAAGAAAACACAACGCATTTGGACCAATCCCCGGGCCATCGTAACTCCGTGAATGCCAATAATAAGAAGAAGAAGAAAAAGAAGAAAACAGCTACCCAAGAAAGATTATTGCCTTCCCAGAAGCTGGTGGAAACAATATTTCCATGGAAAGTCGTCAACGGCCCCGGCCGAGGACGTTGTGCGGTTGCTTCCAGGTATTCTTCACACTCGATCACGAATTGAATTGAATTCTGCAATCTTATGATAAATGTAGGTCTTAAAAAAATAAAAAAAATGGGTGGAGCTTCTCTTGAACTATCGGTAGGATGGGCTTTTAGCTTATAAAACTTTTCTTATTTTTGGTCATCTTCAACGATTATTTTTTCAATTACACATGCCTTCAGAAACTGCTGGCAAAAGCCAAACATGAGGTCCTTCCAAATATAAAGGACTAAATAGCTTTTCCTTGTGATGAATTGAGATTAATTGGAAGCTTGTCCTTCCTGCTCTGTCGCGAGGTCAAATCCGAGCGTTCGAAATTAGAACGATAGGTACATAGGGTAAACAAAACAAATCTGTTTATGGGCTTCCACAAGAGGGGTTTTATTTGCTAAATTGGTCTTCTGGCTTGGTCGTGTCCTAAACATAGTCTTTAACTTAACATATAAGTAATTGTATATAATTATATTATAAAGAGGCAAAGATGGTATTTGGGGTATGACCTAGCCATTCTCAAGATATCTTGGCATATGAGATCTCAGTCCGGGAACGAAAGAGCTTTGCACTTTGCCTACATATCTATTATTCAAATTTTGTATCACTCAGGTTTTCACTTTATACCCAAGCTTCGGAGCAGACTGTACTATTTGTTGTGTTTCCCAAATGTCTTCACATACTGATAAGTTCCAGTCGCCTACTCGTCACTTCATGTTGTCCCCTCCAAGCAAGCATGAAGACTGATATGTAAATAGTGCAGCTCACTCAATGTCGCCATGAGAGGAAGTCAAATCAGGTAACTGATTACCTATCTACTGTACTTGATCTTCATGTTGTCTGAGCTGCACATAGTCTCCTCGGTATTTCTTTACTTTGAAGTAGTGTTTTTGTTTGTTGTTTATATTTTTTTGTTCCAAAGGCAATGTAATATTTCTAATGTAATACTATTTGTGTAATACTACTTTTAACCCAGTATAAAATTGGATAAGATTTAATATATAGGAGTTTATTTTATATATATGGGGTATGACCTAGCCATTCTCAAGATATTTGGGGTATGACCTAGCCATTCTCAAGATATCTTGGCATATGAGATCTCAGTCCGGGAACGAAAGAGCTTTGCACTTTGCCTACATATCTATTATTCAAATTTTGTATCACTCAGGTTTTCACTTTATACCCAAGCTTCGGAGCAGACTGTACTATTTGTTGTGATTCCCAAATGTCTTCACATACTGATAAGTTCCAGTCGCCTACTCATCACTTCATGTTGTCCCCTCCAAGCAAGCATGAAGACTGATATGTAAATAGTGCAGCTCACTCAATGTCGCCACGAGAGGTAGTCAAATCAGGTAACTGATTACCTATCTACTGTACTTGATCTTCATGTTGTCTGAGCTGCACATAGTCTCCTCGGTATTTCTTTACTTTGAAGTAGTGTTTTTGTTTCTTGTTTATATTTTTTGTTCCAAAGGCAATGTGATATTTCTAATGTAATATTATTTGTGTAATACTACTTTTAACCGAGTATAAAATTGGATAAGATTTAATATATAGGAGTTTATTTTATATATTTGGGGTATGACCTAGCCATTCTCAAGATATCTTGGCATATGAGATCTCAGTCCGGGAACGAAAGAGCTTTGCACTTTGCCTACATATCTATTATTCGAATTTTGTATCACTCAGGTTTTCACTTTATACCCAAGCTTCGAAGCAGACTGTACTATTTGTTGTGTTTCCCAAATGTCTTCACATACTGATAAGTTCTAGTCGCCTACTCGTCACTTCATGTTGCCCCCTCCAAGCAAGCATGAAGACTGATATGTAAATAGTGCAGCTCACTCAATGTCGCCATGAGAGGAAGTCAAATCAGGTAACTGATTACCTATCTACTGTACTTGATCTTCATGTTGTCTGAGCTGCACATAGTCTCCTCGGTATTTCTTTACTTTGAAGTAGTGTTTTTGTTTGTTGTTTATATTTTTTGTTCCAAAGGCAATGTAATATTTCTAATGTAATATTATTTGTGTAATACTACTTTTAACAGAGTATAAAATTGGATAAGATTTAATATATAGGAGTTTATTTTATATGGCAGCGGATTTATTAATGTTATTATTTAAGTTTAAATATTATAAGATATATCTATAATTTAGATACAAATGCATAAAATGCTTATTTATCAATGTTAACTTAAGACTTAAGTACATTAAGATCACCACCATTAATATATAAATTGGCATCCAACAATATGAATATGCTAAAAAAGGAATGAATAACATATGCTAAGAATTTAATTAAATCAACTCTGTCTTGTTTATTTATGATTGTAAATATCTTTGAATAATAATAAGTTCAATACTTATTTGAATCACAACACTTGGAAAGGTCAGTGACAGTCACTCTCACCCTAGGAAGATTTCAGTGGTATTGATCCTCATAACTGTGGCACACTTTGAAGAACTTGTGTAAAAACACATGTGTCTATTCACACCAAAGTATGTGCCTACTTGCACTAAACCTGCTTGCACCAAAGCCCTGGTCAAGACAATCTCAGGTGTACTTTGTACTCCAAGTTGGACACACTTTGTGTGCCCCCTTATCTAATGCCCATAGTCCACCAAACCACCTTTTTCTTCCTTGAGTGATCTCCATGTGTAATGTCCCTAATTGGGATTGCCCCAAATTTGCCCTAATTTTCCTCAATTTAAATAACAATGGGATTAGATAATACCTTTCCTCTGATTGAAGCCCTGCACACAGGTTAGAACCATTTACCATAATCAAATTGATTAGCAGATTAGAATCATTTACCACAATGATAATAATTAGCAGATTTCCATAATTAGATATCAATAACTTAGGGTCAAACATTAATTCAATCACAAAGTACTCTAACATCCTTGGAGGGTTCAATCATAGGAGAGAGTGGGAGAATGCGGCTCAATGGGGTGCCTTGGACCTTTTTTCCTAGACCCAAGGGGATATACCATCTTCCTTGGCCTCATGTGGCGCATGCCATTCATATGAGGTGATCTATCTAGGAGGTGTCTTTTCCGTTATCCCCTGTCTTGCCAATCATTTTCTTCTCCCTATGATCTGACCTCCTGTGCTGATTATCCATGATGGAGGAGTGAGATTCCAATGGGTGCCCTGAAAATGCCATCTCTCCTAAGCTCAAAGGCAGTACCCTTTGTACCCCCTTGGCCTCCTGAGGTTCATCAGGTCCCCATTTGAGGTGGCATACCTAGGAGAGTGCCCCATCACCGTTCCCCTCTTGTAGTCTCAGCTCCTTCTATCATGGCCAAACATTCAAGGGCCCAAGGCATATGACAACAAATATTAATCATATTTACTGGTATAAGGAAGCAGTTATAACAGACGTCTATCGTTAGCATTTTGAATATCTAAATTAGCAATCACAATTACTTATATTAATAATTAAACTATGCTACATGTAACTGTAAAATAGATCTGATACCACCGGTTCAGGAAATCAGACTTTTGTGTGTATGCAGATTTGTTATTATTTATTTCTGATTTAGGAGGTGTAGCCCTGTACTCTCTCTTGTTTGCTTTTCCTGTAGATGCTCTCTGCTCTCTATATTCTCTCCTTCAATCGATCTGCTCTCAGTATTTAGACGATATTGCTTAAAGAGAAACAAACAGATTAGTTTCAATTTAATAAGGATTAATAATTGCTGCAAGCATCATTATTGCATAATCGTATTATATATATATTTCAATATATATTATGTATATGTAACTTATATATTCATTTATATATATATTTGTATGTAATTATATTAACTTACTCCCCTTATTATTGATTGATTGTTTGTCTTCATATACCTCTCATTGACCCATCTTCTTCTCCACATATATTTCTTCTTTGAAATCTGATTATATTATATTAATTTATCTGCTGCTATACTCAGAAAATGCTGTACCATATGTCTGTGTTTAAATCTCCTTATCTTCCCCTTTTTCCTTCAGAATTTCTGTTATATATCCTTTATTGCTTTTACCCCACCTTCCTTATGTATACCTATGAAACGGCACATCTCTTAGAAGGGAGATAACCTCTTGAAGAGGCATGCCCCTTTGTTTAACTTCACATTGACTAATCTAAGTACCTTGTTTAATTATTAATTGCTGTCTTCCTTTTACTAATTACTAATCTCTGTTTTTCTCTTCACTTAAGTAAATTACTACTTCTCCAAAGAGTAATTGCTGCCCATGTTGATCTATCAGTTTGTTTTTGCCTTTGATATAATGGTCTGCCTTTATTAAAGTCTAGCACTGCTTTTAGAACATGAATCGCTGCTGACTAAATCTGATTGCTCCACTTTTTGGGATTCTTAACTACCATTATAATATGTATTATAAATTGAATATATTTATAATTACTATTATTATTTTTTATTTTATTTTTTATTAGTTTTATATATATTTTAGTACTTATAGTATGATTATAATTATATTAAAATTTAAATTGTTAATATTTATATTTATATTTTTAATATTTATAGTATTATATTGCAATGATTATAATTATAATAATATTTTAATACTTATTCATTTTATTTATTCATTTATGTTTTATTGTTACAATTTCGGGGGCATGACACCATGCCCTTTTCAAGTCTCACATAAATGCTTTATATAACTTTTAAAGGGTGGTTTCCAAATCATCACACCCTTTCACAATGGCTGTCTTCAATAATTATTTAATAAATACATTTATTCCTTCCCTCTTAAAAAGAGATACTCTTTATTAATGCTCATTTTAACCAAATAAGTATAATACCCTTTATTTTGCTATCTCCCTTCTAACTTTAAAGGGTTATTTCATGGAAAATAACTTTCGCTCACTTTGGGGAAAAAGTTTCATAACAATCTGATTGAATTTATAATTTTCTTCACAAAATGGTTAGTTGATTTTTATCACAAATCAGAATAATGAATCGGATTTGATTTGATTATGATTGTTGGTGACAAGCCGCCCAATCACTGATTATTTTTGCTAAAATTTGCGAAGAAAACTGAAAATTATTCGTTACCCATTCAGAGCTGCAAACCATGATTTTCTGTTGAGAAATTTATGACTGTTATATCTATGGCAGCATCCAAACCTGTATTACCAATGACAACAGATTACAATATTAATTAATTACCAAGAAATCAATTCTAAAAATCAATTGCCTCAACACACGCAGCCAGCAGTAACAGCTACAGATATTGGTGCTACATCAGCTGCACCAAGGATAAAGAAATGGTGCTGTAAGAGCTGCCCAAAAGACCAAATGGTGGTGCTGTGAAAGCCACTTGAGTTTATTGAACAAACACTGTGGAAGTGACCAACAAATCAAACAAGGAAATTATGAAAGCTGCCTTGGTACAAACAACAATGGTGCTAAGGGAGCTGCTCCAAAACAGTATTATTCCTCCTGAATTGGCTTTGTACAAACAGCTGTTGAAAACCAGAATTGAAATTTAACAATGAACATAAAATCAGAAATGAATTCACCAATTGTGTGCTATGTTTTTGCTCCAACGCAATCTCTAGATGAGATTGTCCCAAGTCTGAATTAGGCTTTACATAAACTGAATTTTTAGACAAAAGAATCTGGTAATATCACTGTATTGAGCATGCAAATAGTAGTATTTAAATGTGTTTCATGTTATGTACAACACAAAAGTTACAACCCTAAGTTGCTGGTAAGAGTACGGGTACAGGGTTTCACCATTATATTTGGACCTTGTGTATGGTATGGTTCATGCATGTTCATGCAAAAAAATAAAAAAATAAAATTGTTGACAGAATAAACAAAAAAAACCATAATATCAATGTTAAATTCATAAAATCAAATTAACAAATAACAAAATAGTACTGATAATTGATAAATCAAAATATCAAATGAGCCATGAGATATCATACATCATATAGGTTTATATAAATTATATTATCTGTTCAGAAAAATGAAATTATTTAATGGCCGTAGTCGAATTAATGATCCACATGAACAGATTGTAATATTCTTCTATATCCATAGGGTCCAAATCAGCAATTGGCTTATTAATATCAGATATGGTAGGATTAACAGCAGTTTGGTTATGTTTTCTATGTTTTTTTATTATGTTCTTAATTTTTAATATTTATCTTTTTGCTAATTGGCTAATTAATAGCATCCCTTTACCACCATGGTTTGTTTAAAATTATGTTTTTCCTATGAGAGTTGGGTATCCAAATTAATAGAAGAACCAAGCAGGTACCGAGACCGGTACAGGTACATGTGTCTCTAGGGCTGTACTTGGTAATGTAGCTTATAACTGAATGATCTGTACATGGATCTGTGTATTCAAGTGGATGGACATGTTTGTGAACTCATAAATGCAATTGTCTTGTAGGGGTCAAAACCACTACATTGGTGGCACCAAAAGTTGAATATTTTTACATAAACAAGTTGCCCTAAAACAGTTATGCAGTTCTGAAAAAACTACACTCTTTTTTGAGTCTGCATGCAAAAGTTATGGGTTTAGGAAGATGAAACACCCCAGAGGAACTAGCAGTACCAAATCTTTGGTTTCGACAAGTGGTGGTTTCAAAACCTCTAATTTCCTAATGGGTGGTTTCAAAACCGGTGGTTTCCTTGGGGGCAGTTAGGAAACCACCGATTTGATGAAAGGGGTGATTCAGTCTTGATTTAGTGTGTGAGAAGATGAAATGACCAGTTCTATTTTGTCACTCCAATTCTGGGTAAGATCTTTGACCACATGGTTAGGAACTTCTAACACCTATAAGAAGACACAAAGACAACGAATTGGATCATGGGAAGGGAAAGAACAAACCAAAATTTCAAATGTAAAGCACAATACAAGAGTGTGAGAGTGCAACACAGAGGAGGAGGGAGTTTGATATAGGAGTGTTTGGATCCATGAGAAATCTTGCATCACCAATTAAATAAAATAAAATAAAGGTAAGCTGAGAAGGATTTTGATTTTGGTGTGTTGTAATGTCCCTTTCTAGAACATTTCCTATTTTTTCCTTAAACAATAATCTTAACTCAAAATAATAATTGTATACTATTTGTAAATATTACTCTATACAAAATTATGAATTTTATTATAATATTCAGCTTTATAATTTTATGAATAATTCTGAGAATGGACCTTATTTTGGTTTTTCTGCTATAATCTTCCTTCAAATTTGCAGCTATGAATGTCTCTATTGTTTACCCAAGTCAGGGGATTTTGTCCACTAACTTGCTAAGAGAAGTTAAGAGTTTTCATCCTTAAATCTCTTAATTTTCCTTGGAGGGGTTCGTCCTCTTTGGCTGTAATATTTACTTGCAAAAGTCACATAATATTCATTTCCAATTGATATCTCCTCTCATTGAAATGGTTTACCTTTAATATCTCGTGGTTGGAAGGAGTGACAACCCTTCCATAAGTCGCTGCTCTTGGTAATTACAATTTAATTTTAATTTAAACACCCCTTTTTTTGGAGTACTATTGTAATATTTAGTTTATAATGGTCAATTAAGTTGTTAGGATATTCTTTTATTCTTTCAATTAAGTTCTTATCCTTTGCTTTATTAGTTGTCTATCTTATCCTTTACGGATAGATCTTTTGTATTTCTTATTTAAGGAGACTTTTGCTTCTTAATTTAATATCGAATATCTTGGTGATCATTCTTTGTGTTTTTAATTATTTTATGGTATTAGAGCCTGGGTTTTGAAAATTCTCGGGATCAGTGAGCGCGTGAATTCTATGAACTGTGGCAATGATGAATTGCACAAAAGAGACACAAAAGAACGTGCCAAAGGAAGCTGTATGGATTCGTCCAAGGGTTTTTGGCAAATTTTTTTCAATAAATTCGTGGATCTATTTTTTGCAATTTTTTGGTGAATTTTTTTACAAAATTCGTGGGTTTTTCTTTGCTAAAAATCACATAGGGCATTAACACCCATTTTTTTGATGATTTTTTAGAAAAATCGTAATTTTTCAACTCTTTTTTGGCAATTTTTGTACAAAATATGGCTGTTTGTTGATCGCAAATTTTTTCCAAAAAATCATGGTGTTTTTTCTAGAATTTTTGCAGATTTTTTCCCAAATTTTTATAGGTATTTTTGGGAAATTTTGGAGATTTTTTCTAGAAATTTGGCAGATTTTTGTCAATTTTTTATAAAATTGTGGGTTTCATACTTTGCTAATAAGGTTTCGCAATTTTTTTCCCAAAAATTTCAGTGTTTTTTCTTACAGAAGCAGATTTCTTCATTTTCTATGATTTCATATTGCTAAAGGGATGACATCATTACCCAACATCATGTTGGAAGGCAGCTAGAGGTTCACAGGCAAAAATTATAACACTTGGAAATAGCGGATGTTACAATTTTTGAATACAGGTGCCTTGATCAGATTGTCCTTGGTACATATACTCATCCAATAGTTGCGGGTAAAGACCAAGACAAATATGATGAGTGTAATTGTGTAGCCGTTATGCTCATTAAATTATCTGTAACAGATGAAATGCTTCTGAAGGTTCCATTAGGCAAAACCTTTGCAGAAATTTGGGCGCACCTACGAGATTTGCACGAGACCTCAGATAAAGGTAGGGCCTTCTTCTATAATGTCCCCTTCCTAAGCTTTGTCAATGATTATCAAGATTAGCCTATTCCTTGAGTTCTTGTAGGCTAATATGGTTGGTTAGGGGACTCCTTAGCTCTTGGTGATGTGTTCGGGATTATAGGAGTATCTTTCTGGCACTCTCTAGAGCATTTGGCCTAATACTTACTATTTTTAGTAAGCCACCTCCTTAGCGCCAACTTAGTATTTTCATGTTGATCTTTCTTCGGGATGCTCAGTTATGGTATCTAATGTTATTTGGTGATTTTTATGGCCTGGGGGATATATTTTAAAATAACGTTAATATTATAAAGTTTAATTTAACTTTACGTTATTTTAATATTTTTAAAAGGTCACTTTTGGGGAGACATAAGGAAGAAAAAAGGTAAATACTTAGCCTCATTAAATGGGACACCCAAGTGGGAGACAAGGGAAATTTAAAATAAAATAAAGTATGTTTATTTCTCCAAGGGGGGTGTGAGATTTGAGGGAAAATATAAAAAGGCAGTTTGGAGCTCATTTGAAGTTTATGCTGAAAATTGAATGAACAGGTTTTGCTGGTTGGCATTTTCTTCCAAGGGCTTTGTGAGGGCGACATCTTCACAAGGGGCATCCACTTCGATTGGGAAAGATCATTCTTGGTGGATTCTACAGGTGGTTTCTTCTAGAAATCACATTTGAGCTTATTGATGAGATATATGCTGGAGATTGTTGGGGTTTGAAGAGGAATTCTTTTGGCAGATCTTATAGTGTTAAAATATCAGTTGGGAGGGGGATATTCACTAGATGTACCAGGCCGTACATCTAGTGAAGGGCGTGTGGGTTTTGGAGGCTGGATGCCTTGTTTTTGGGGCAGATTTGGGACTGAAAGGAGGTGCCTAGACTTGGACAGAAGGTGACTAAGGGTTGTGGATGGAGAAATCACTTGGAATGAAGATATGAACATTTTCATCATCTCCAGTTCACTGCTACAGTGCTATTTCAGACCTGCAACTCAATACTTCTTGCTGGGTATGATCCTAAATGATAGTTTTTGTGAATCATAGTCATTAGCCACTGCTGTTTGTAATTTCTGAGCAATAATCAGTCCATTATTATGCTAGGTAATTTGTATCAGACCTGATTTATAGCTTCAATTGTAAACCTTTTGAAGAAAAATTCAGAAATATTGCATTAGTGTGTTATTACACTTATTTCCATTGGTTGTATTGTTGTTATTTGTCTATTTCATCTATCTTGCAAATCGAAATCGCCATCCAAAACAAATCTGAAATCAAACACACAAAAAAAAAGGGTGCATACATCTTCCTTAAAAATATGTTATTCTCGATCATGATGGATGAGAAGATGTCTTTGCAGGATCATTTGATGAAGATGAAAGACATTTGCGATCAATTGGAAACCATTGGTCGCAAGATGGAAGAAAAAGATATGGTTGTCATAACGCTGAAAAGCTTACCATAGACATATGAAAATTTTATTGAGACACTCAATATCACCTCTACAATTGTTGACTTGAAGTTTGATGATTTGTGCAACAAACTCTTGCAGTAGGACAGATGGAAGAAGCGGTTTGGTAGTAGTGGTGATTCACCAAGTGTAAAACATGCCTTTGCAGCCAAGGACAAGGGCAAAGGTAAGTGGCCTCAAAAGAAAGGTCAAGGAAATTTTTATGATACTTCAAAGAATTTGAAGACTATCACATGTCATTATTGTGGTAAACTTGGTAACATGAAGAAGCACTCCAGAAAGAGGTTGGCTGATCAAAAATCCAACTAGGGATGGTCTCTACAAAAGGCTCATGTTGCAGAGCATTTTGAGCAGGAGTCAACCTTCTTTGCTTTCATGGCCAAACGACCAGTAGCCCAGGTCAAGTCTTTTTCGTGGTATATACAATAGTCCACATTATGATAATAACTAACCTATACCTCCTATATACCATATTTATGCCTTTGATACCCCTTAGGCTAACCTAGATACTTAAGTATAACTCCTAGGATGACCTAAATACATATGTATGATTCTAACAATGATTATGCAACTTATTTAAGAGTTAAGGTAGCCACAAGCCAGGTAGCCACAAGCCAACTACTCATAATACAATACACACTATAGGGTTAGGGGCAAAACATTGCCCCCCTTTTTACAAAAACATTGTTCTCAATGCTTTCTTTTTCTTTTTCTTCTTCTTCATCTCTTTTTTTTTGCTTCTGCTTCTTTTGCTGCTTCTTGTTCTTCTTACTTTTTTTCGACTTTTTTTTTCTTGTTCTTTTTCTTTTTCTTCTTTATTTTTGGCAAGGATTTGATCACAATTACCCAGAAAAATATCCAAGAAATTATCTTATTTTTAGCCTTGAGAGAAAATTTGTTGGAAACCCTAGTTTTGCAATAAATCACTTATTTTGACTTTGATTTCTTTCAAATGTAAATTGTAGTTGCTTCACTAAATTCTTAAAAAACCCTTGAAAAATAAAAAAAATTGCTTAGATCTGAGAGATGTGCTTCACCAAAACAATTGGTAGAAACTCCAATTCTACAATAAATCACTTAATTTAGCTCCAATTTTTTTGAAATTTGTATTGTAGATGACTATATAATATTAAAAACTCTTCAAAAATTAGGAGAAATTTTGTCTAGATCTGAAAGATATGTTCTTTCAAATAGAAACCCTAATTCTACAATAAACCCCTTAATAATGCTCCAATTTCTTTGAATTTTGGACTGTAGATGCTTCAATATTCCCTTGAGCAACCCTCTAATAATCAGGAAAAAAATTGCCAAAATCTGGAAGATATGCACTTCACAAAATGACCTCCAACATTCAAAAAATGTCTTGCCTACACGGTGCCAAGATCATGCTTTGATACCACTTGTAATGAAATAACTTTCACAAGAGAAGAATATTGTAATGTCCCCATTTTCACAAGCATCAGAGTTCGAAGGATTAGCCTATTAGTTGACCCTCGTAGGCTAGTGTGGTGGATTAGAGGGTTCAGTTTGGGAGTTAAGGAGCTCTTCAGGTGGCATCTCTCCAGATCCTTCTTATGTTCTGAGGCATTGATATTTAGAGGTCGCTGGTTCAGTTTTGAGTAGTAAGTCAGCGGATGTTAGAGAGGGACCCTTACTAATTTTAGTAAGGCAGTTGGATGCACCGTGGATACAATGGTTAACTCCCAGGTTCAAACATAATTGAGAAATAATGATTATTTGTGGAGTTATGTTATTTAATAATTAATTATTAATAAAGTGATTACTTTATTAATAATTAATTATAAAGTGCAATTATAAGGTTTTAAATTCACTTTATGTTTGATGGGGCCATGACCCTCAAAAGGTCACTTAAAGTACATTAAATAATAATATTTAATGAGCGCCCATTTATTGAAGCATTTATTAAAGTGAAAAAGACCAATATTAAATATTATTTTAAATGATTTAAAAGAGACTTCTAGAAGGGATTGACCTAATTGGAGAAATACATATATGCCATCGAAAAGTAAATGAAGGCATCATTGGATCATCTTACATATTGGATTTGTGCTTTGGAGAGCTTGGCTCTTGAGGATGGAAACCTAGGGTTTTCAGAATTCTGGATCATTGGGAACGAAAACTATCCGTGATTGGCATAACTAAGGTTGTGAAAGATCTTCCGAAGGGTTGCCCCGTTGATTGGCTTTGTTCAGGAGTCAATATCAAGCTTAATTGTGTAGCTGTTCGAAAAGGGTTTGAAGGCATTTTCAGATTGTGCTTCATCAGAGTTACAGGAGAGATTCGGAATAAGAGTTACATCATCTTTTCAAGTTCAAAAGATTATTTTTGGGTATCTTTCTTTGTAAAGCTTTCAGAAGTTATGCAATATCAATAAAGCTTTAATTTCCAGCATTCATCTATGTTTCTAGTTGTATATCTTTGCATGTTATGTTTCAGAAATTGTTAATTTCTTGCATGCATATTTCTTGCCTGTAATAATTGAGAAAATACAAAAATAAATTGCAAAACATCAAAACAAAAGAAAGTTGTATCAGTTTCAGGGGTTTAGAGACACCAGGTCTCTTACAGTGGTATCAGAGCCTAAATCTTGCCATTTTGTGTTGGTTTTCAAAAAGAAAATTTTCAAAATATTAGGGTTTTAAGATTTTAGAAAAAAAATCTGGTTTATTTTGGGGAATTTTAAAAATTTGATTCTTGAAGGTTGAAATTTATTGGGAAATCTGAACATAATGATCAGAATTTTATCTTGTGAGAAGCATTCTCAGGTTTGAATATTCTAATCTGTAAGTCGTCAAATCAGGGAGGTACGATTGAATGTAAAAGCAAGAAATTTGTCTCATTCATAGACTGTGCTGGAAATAGAGACAAATCGAGTCTGCAAGCTTTAAAAATAAATATATATATATAAAAATCGTGGGTATGTGAACAGCGATTCATTCCTCAAGGATCGAATATGTTAAAGAAAGATGAATTTGAGGAAGCCATGATATCATATTAAAAGGCAGGCATCAAACATATTTTGAAAATTTCCTTGTTTTATTCGCAGTCTCAAGGCAGCTAAAGACGGATCTCAGAAAGGACAAGAATTGAGTGAGTCAAATTATTGGGACATTTCTGGCAGGTACGATTTTGATTTTTTTGAGACATACATAAGGAGCAGCCACAGTAAGTGACAGAGAGCAGCCGAATAAGACAAGAAATGCTAAAGACGAATTCTTAAAGAATTCCAAAAGTTCAAAGAGTCTATCGAATAATAAAGGCATTAAAGCTTATCATATTTGCTGGAGATTAATTTTTGTCTGGGCCATCATTTGTGAAGGACATGGCAATTTTGGATGATTACAGAAAGGTCAAACACTGAAGGAAAGACAAGGATTGAATAGCTGGAGGATTTAAATAAGAAAAAAAATAATAATAAAAATTTGGAGACTGCCGCCAGAAATTTTTATTGGGTCCTAGGTGTGTGCTTGGTTTGCACTCATCCGATAAAGACGAAGCAAATTAAAAGAGAAATCGTGGCTTAAGAATTCTGGGCACCGCCTTCATATCTTGGTTGTGGAACGACCTCCATAAAGCATCGGGTCTTTGAAAGAAGAGTCATGTGCCTTGAAGGAAGATGAATCTGTTCTGAAAAGAGACGTGGCAGCTGAAGACGTCTTCAACACTCTATACAAGGTGTCATCTTCAGCCTTAAATAAGCCAGCTAAATAAAATCATAAAAGACAAACTAAGGGAAATTGCAAATTAATCAAGTGAATAGATCTGACATGGTGGTCATAACAGGTTCAAAGGAGTCAAACAGGCCCGACTAAAGACAAGGATTTAGTTTTTAGAAAAAGACAAATATGGCACCAACACATCAGGAGAAAAAGACAATCGCTGTCTAAAAGGATCAATTGTCAAGTAAAGACAAATTAAGCCAGAATAAAACAAACGTTAATCTATTGGGTGCTGTATGAGTGAGAGCTATTAAAAGTTATTGGGCTATCCCAGGTTATTTTGTTACTGTCGCCAGGTAATCTGCAGAAAGAGATAAATTACCAAGGACAAAGGTTAGTCAAGTGAAGTCGAATCCATTAGAAACAAACAAAAAATTGAGTTGCAGGGGAAAGTCAAAACAGGCAGTATATGTATTGAACCGTGTGAATGAAAGGGTAAGCGAATGGTTTGGAATCTGTGGGAAGATTTGTAGTCACTTGCTGGAGGCACTGCGACTACTTCACATTCAGTATATGCAAAGGAACTTTCAGATTAGAACTGTAATATTATTATGAGCAACCACTTCAATTACAGGGATTCACTTTCTGTACAGATCAGTTTGAGATGTCATTATATTCTGGTGATGTGTATGCAACAGGAAAATTGGACTTAAGAATAAAAAGGACAGAAGTTAATCTTGTCCTTTCTTGTTAGTTGATCTAAGACTGTCTGCTGTAGTGAAATTCTAATTGTGTTTTTGACACTGTAGCTCATTCCAAAACTGTTGTTAAGACAAACATTCAGTGAATTGACATCTTGCATCATTTGAGTGATCAACACTCATCTATAGCAGCAACCATTGATTGGTAGGTTTGGGTACAATGAAGTCTATACATGAACTCATGCCAGAGCTCATGTAGGCCGTTTAGGACTATGACAAGAGTGTCACTAGGCTTCTACAACATCCGAAAATTTTTGATTCTTATTTGCAAAGAAAAAGAAATCAAGTACTAATGCAAAAAATCTTACTAGTACACAGGAAAAGGAAAGGAGGGTGAAACTTGAGGAGAATGTTGGTACTTTCAACACCCAAGAAGTTGTTATCAGTCATGATAACAATTCTGATTCTGATAATAGCAGTCTTTTCCTTGAGCATAACAAAGGTTTAGATATCATAGCCAGTGCGGAAAATGTTGTTGAAGAAACTTTGAATGTTGACATGCAAAATATGGATGTCAAGCATGAAGATTACACAGAAAAGGTGACCAATAACAGATCTAATTTACATGACAGCAGTAGTAAAATTTTGCGTCAGCTTGAGATAGCAGTGATTACAAGTATACAGGATGCTACTACTGAGTTGTCACATGAAGGTACTCAAGATTTGGGTACTAATGATGCATTGTATGTTGAGGATTCATGTCATGGTGAGTCTGATTTTCTAGATCAGACCTTAGAAAACAAGCTAAAAGTTTCATGTGTTGGCATAGAATCCTAGGATTGTGAGTTGGATGGTGATATTGTTACATTGGAAGTGTAAGTGTGTGAAGATACTATCATATCAACAGCTTCTACCTTGCCAGTTGAGCCTTTTGATGAGGTGCTTAGTAGCAGTACCTTGGATGTTGATGTGTGCACTGATGATGGCACATATGTTGCTGCTGATCATGAGGTGAGTGAAGTGGATACAGCCTCATATCACAGTGCAGATTTTGGGTCAGAACACTTGCATGCGAGTCATGAGTTTCAGAGATCTCATCATTTGGTTGGGCAACTTAAGATCAATGATAACATGATTGCTACAACATTAAAGCATTTTGATATTGCTCGACAGATGTTAGCTACGTATGGATGGGGTACTCCTATGTCAGATGAGCACGTTGATAGTAGCCTTTCCCTTGCAGAATTCCATGCACTACGAGAAGCCATTAGGATGATGAAACAAAATTACTTATAGTTACTAACTGATAGGGATTATCTTCTCGAGTGGGGGTGCACTTGCTAAAATGCACTAAAGGGGAAAGAGGAGGAGGTTGACAAGCTCACTCATGAGCTTGAGGTGACTATGGACTCGTTGGAGAGTGCTCAGTTGGCCCTTCAGGAGTCACAGTCATGATTGGAGGAGCTTACTGTGGAGTTGAGTTTGGCACAGTCTCCACCAGTTGCAGATATAGTACAGTTACGTATAGAGGCAGTTGATGAGGATCTTATATCCACGGGTTGTAGTGAGGACGTGGTTACATCTATCACGGACTTAGGTACATAAGTCTCAGTTGGGATTAGTACGTTGGGTGAGAGCAGTAGAGAACCACTAGTTGCATCAGGTTCTCCTGAGGTCAGTATCGTGACAGATGATGCAGGACAGATCACTGATAGCTCTTGTGTCGCACTGGTGGATTCTCCTAAGAGTTGTGTGTTCGTACACGACGTTACTCCATCATCTTCACAAGGGACTCATAGAGTGTCATCTGGTTGGGAGTATGGCTCTCATGTTGATTTGTTTCCATCCCCTGGAAGCAAATCTGTTACTTCAACCCATGCAGCTGATTTTGTACACTAGCTTGTGTTTCAGAGTCAGAGTGATCAACTACTTGATTCGAGTATTGCTAGTGATGAGCTATTGACCAAGGTTGGAGCGTTCTATCACAACTACACAGTGAGGAGTGCTCATCACTTTTCTTTTGATCCACATACAAAGGACTTGATGATGCATTGGTGTGGATTGGCTCCGGGATTATACCATCCTTTGTGGGAGGGGTATTCACCATCTTCAGTAGGTGGAGTCAGTAGTTGCAAGTACCCGAGTCTGTCATTTGTGGGGGATTACTTGTAGAGTCAGCACATCCATGGGAGTCTAGCAGAGGATGGAGATAGTTGTTGTGATACAGACACTTTCAGATGTTCATATGTCCACAGTATGAATGGATGTGTGTACAAATTATATTGGGATCCAGGTGGTGACAAAGTTAGTGTTGCAGTTTGGATGGGTCCCATGGGTTTACTACACCATTTTCAGCATGGTGAAGTTGAGATTAGTAGAGCGCAACAAAAGTCTGAGGATGTCAGACATGACAGACTTCCATTCTGGGTTTGGGATCCAGGGATACCTTGTGCAAATGTGTTTATGCTGGTGCTTCAGGAGTCAGTTAGAGATGCATGGGACATTTCACAGTTCTTCTTTTTGGCCTTTTGAGGGGTGATGTTTCTTTGTAGTAGAGATTGCTTGGGGACAAGCAATTTCAAGGAGGGCGAACTGTAATGTCCCCATTTTTGCGAGCATCAGAGTTCGAAGGATTAGCCTATTAGTTGACCCTCGTAGGCTAGTGTGGTGGATTAGAGGGTTCAGTTTGGGAGTTAAGGAGGTCTTCAGGTGGCAGTTGTCAGTGTTCATCTCTCTAGATCCTTCTTATGTTCCGAGGCATTGATATTCAGAGGTCTCTAGTTTAGTTTTGAGGGAGTAAGTCAGCGAATGTTAGAGAGGGACCCTTACTAATTTTAGTAAGGCAGTTGGATGCACCGTGGATACAATGGTTAACTCCCAGGTTCAAACATAATTGAGAAATAATGATTATTTGTGGAGTTATGTTATTTAATAATTAATTATTAATAAAGTGATGACTTTATTAATAATTAATTATAAAGTGCAATTATAAGGTTTTAAATTCACTTTATGTCTGATGGGGTCATGACCCTCAAAAGGTCACTTAAAGTACATTAAATAATAATATTTAAAGAGCGCCCATTTATTGAAGCATTTATTAAAGTGAAAAAGACCAATATTAAATATTATTTTAAATGATTTAAAAGAGACTTCTAGAAGGGATTGACCTAATTGGAGAAATACATATATGCCATCGAAAAGTAAATGAAGGCATCATTGGATCATTTTACATATTGGATTTGTGCTTTGGAGAGCTTGGCTCTTGAGGATGGAAACCTAGGGTTTTCAGAATTCTGGATCATTGGGAACGAAAACTCTGCATGAATGGCATAATTGAGGTTGTGAAAGATCTTTCGAAGGGTTGCCCTGCGGATTGGCTTCATTCAAGAGTAAATATCAAGCTTAATTGTGAAGCTATTTGAAAAGGGATTGAAGGCATTTTCGGATTGTGCTTCATCAAAGTTACAGGAGAGATTTGGAATAAGAGTTACATCATCTTTTCAAGTTCAAAAGATTATTTCCGGGTATCTTTCTTTGTAAAGCTTTCAAAAATTATGCAATATCAATAAAGCTTTAATTTCCAGCATTCATTTATGTTTCTAGTTGTATATCTTTGCATGTTATGTTTCAGAAATTGTTAATTTCTTGAATGCATATTTCTTGCCTGTAATAATTGAGAAAATACAAAATTAAATTGCAAAACATCAAAACAAAAGAAAGTTGTATCAGTTTCAGGGGTTTAGAGACACCAGGTCTCTTACAAATATAATATGAAATATGTTGCAAATACCTGATAATAATATTCCACTTTAAGGGGGCAACCTTCTAATCCACTTTGAGGGGGATACCTCCAATATTCTTCAATAAGAATACAATACTCATGATAATAATAACTAACCCATACTTCCTATATAACATACTAATGCCTTGGATACCCCTAGGCTAACTTAGACACTTAAGTATATATGTATTTAGGATGACCTAAATACATATATACAATTATAACAATGATTATATAACTTATTTAAGAGTTAAGGTAGCCATAAGTTGACTACTCATAACACAATACACACTATAGGGTTAAGGGCATAACAAATTCAATACAACAAGTCTTCTTGAAAAAGTCTCAATCTACTAGCTTGTAGCATACTCTTCTTTATCAATCATATTTATATTATGTCAAATCTAAGTTACTGGTACGCCCATATATGGCCTTAGGTATGATATATGTACGATACGAGTACGAGAAACAGTACGAAAACGAAGAAAATACGTCTAGGATACGTTTTTTTGACTGTGGAAATGACCAGGAAACAATTTCATGACTGTGGGTACAAAATGTAGTCTTATTTTAGGAAAGTTAAAGAATGAGACAAAATCCATAAGTTCAAGGCATAGTAGCATTCCATTTACATGCCCTTGACACAGTAAACTGAAGGTCTAAATGGAATTCAATTACTTAGGTTTAAAATAGGAAAAACACAAGAAAAATCTGGCACATTAAAAAATGCTTAAATGCTTGTAAAAATATGGAAAAAATTGTTGTTATTTCATGCCAAATACAATGCGTAGAAAGATAAACAAACATTGGACATAAATAAATATAAATTCAATGTTGCCAATTACTTTGAAATTCATTCAAGTGTAAAAATCCAGGCTTCAAATGAAAAACAAGGGGTAAATAAAAAACTCAGGCTTTAAAGGCAAAGTGGGGCAGGATTTTCCCTAATGAAATCCGACTTGGTGAAACTGGCCAGCTGGTTCAAACCAGCATGGGCCCAGCCTGGGCCATGCTTAACCACAAGCTTTTGCAGGATAATGCTCCTACAGTTCTAGGCACTTCTTGGAAACAAAGTGACCGTCCCTACTGATTGATCTGATTAAACTTTACTTACATAATTTTAAATATAGCTATATGAAAACCTTCCGTATAATCAACAATAAATCCTCAAAATTCAAGTTAAAGTTCAATTTCAGATTCACTGCAGGCGATAACCTCAAAGATCTCAAAAGAATTATTAAGGAACATTTCTATATAACTTCCACATAACTTATCAAAGAGGTCGTTCCTAGAAATGTAGCCATACCCGATTAATTTTGATTTTAAAATTTTGCACTAGTACGGGAGTACAATAAGGGGAAGAAGCATAAAAAAACGTATCAATAATGGCTGATTGTAAACACTTGACATTTTATGTTTGAACTTTAATTTATAATTTATATCATGACATTTGAGTATCACTAATATTTTAATATTTGACTATGAAAGTGGTGGTTTATTTTTGCTATGTTATTTGACTATTAATATGGTGGTGTATTTTGAACTTAATTACTATTGCAAATATGTATATATTTCTGATTTTTATATGTTTTTGCATTAACGTACCCAAACCCCAAATTTTTTTTTGATCGAATCCGCGTACCGAAATCTCGTACTTGTACCCGAACCTAAAAACGAACTGGTAACTTATTTTCAAATTTTCTCTATGAATCTTTGATCAAACATCCAACACTTGTTGAGCCAAGGTTTTCTTTGGATGCACCATCAAAATTAAGCTTAAAAAATTCATTCAATGGTGGGCTACATTTGAGTTCGTGTTGAGGATTAGTGGAGGAATTAATTTTGTTACCCCCATTAACTCGGGGGACTTTTAGCCCCAACCATTTTTCTTAGTTAATTATCACAACAGTTGAAGGATCTATTTATCATAGATTGGTGGAGAAGTTTGTTATTAATTACTTCCTCTATCACATTCTCAAGTTTATTAATGAATAGACTCATAGGCATCTCCTTATTTGGGAAAATATATTTGTTTCTTTGCTTCTAGATTTCCCATACCACCACAGAGGGACTTATTATCCAAATATTTGAGAAAAAGATGCAATACAAGGATGGGGGTTTTGTCAAACAACCCATCCAAGCAGCCATAACACCATCGACAACCTTACTTAAAAAATTGAAAACATTTGCGACAAATTTCTAATGGAAAATATAACCAAATCTTCTTTTTTCAAATTGAATAATTTGATTTTTACATACAATGAGCAGCCACAACAACATATGCTACTTGCATTTCATAAGGTAAACTGAAATCAATTCTAGGCAAGAATCACTACAATTCCACAAACCCGTCACTTCTATCCATCACTGCTCCCTGATTATCATGAATATTTTAAAATGCCAACATGGGTTTTGTGCGTCTCCTTCCTAGCTTTCCAGATCATTTTGAATTTTTCAATTTCATTACAATATGAGAAAGTTATGCCATTTTTATTGAAATTGGGTCTCACAGTCACGACCGAGACAATATTCTCTTTCCCCAAAATGCCAGTCAAACATCCAAATTGCTCATTATTCCTTCTTGGGCATGGGTAACCTCCCTCATTCAATTTTTTCCTGCAGAAATCAAATTCATTTTCCCCATTTTTCTTATCCACAATCCAACTTCACTACTTCTTTTTCTGGCACTTGCAACTCTTATCATTATTTCAATGCAAATTTTTTAAAATGTATTATGGAGTTACATCACCCAATAATAGCCCCCTCATTCTTCGGTGTGAGATTTTGTAACTCTCAATATTTTCATTAATTCACACCTCCCAACACTTCCAATTTGAATTGGAATTAAATTCAAATTCACCCAGAAGATTTTTACATTTGAGGAGATCTTAAAATAATTGAAATTGTTGCTTGCAAGATGCCACCGACAAAAAAAATAAAAAAATCAAAATGACAAAATTTAAATATGTTTTTGGGGATGCAAGATTGCTTGGTACTGTTGGTGTACATTTTATCATCCATCGAACACACAGAATAAAATGTCCAAAGACACTCTATCCTCTCTTGAACAAAGTCACCGCATATGCTAAGATTGCGAGAAGATCATATGGCAACTCCAAGGTTTCTTTCGTCAGGTCATGACATGTGGATAAGCTCAATGGGCGTTGTGATTTGCTGGTAATACACAAAGGGACTTATGTTTAAGAATTCCTTACAAGTTCGGGACTTAGACGAATTTATGATTAAAGGCTTCTTCGTTGGGACTTTCAGTTTGGATCTCAAAAAAAAAGGCAAAAAGATAAGGGTTTAGAGAATCTAATCTACGCCTAGGAATTCAAGAGACAGTAAAGATCAAGTGAAACGGGTAACCACGCTTTGTTTCGCCTCCCTGGGACAACTACGCAAAGTGGGTGCAATCTTCAAAGGGCGTGATTATAATTTTCAAGCCTCAAATAAGACCGAAGTTAAGCATCCACAATCACAAGCTCAGGCTAACTTTACGCATCGAATGAAAATCATCCATCCGAAAAAAGTATGAGCAATATTTCACCATTTAATCTATACGATCAATCTCGCATTCACTTAACAAACATTCAAAGCAAATTCTACTTAATTGTAATCTAATTCTAATCTATGGTAGAAGAAGTTATGCAACCTTGCTCACTACTTGTCAATAAAAGTGATTCAAAGCAAATCATGCATAAGAGCTTTTATCATTGGAAATAGTTTAATGCAACAATTTCATACACTGTCTCCACACCAATGAAAGTGAGAGATCACAAGTTTATATAGAGTTTTCAGAATCAAATGAAAGGCCAAGATTAAAACAACATCAACGACCAAGATTAATACAACTCAACCCTAATTAGGGTTGCCCAAAATAACATCAGTTAACAACCAGTAAACAAGCAGTGAGGTGGCAGTTGGAGCTATCTTCAAGGGAAGGCGTCCCTATCCTCTTGGGCAGCATTGTGCTCGACGAATCTGGACACGATTGTGATGACTTCCTCCATCGTGACTAGCAGTAGCATGCTTATCCTGAATTCAAGCCCGTCCAAATCCTCAGCACATCTGGCGAAGGTGTTCTCCCAATCCGTTTCCTGTCTCACAAAATCATCTCGGATGGACAAGAGGTTCGCCACTTTTGTGAAATCCTGCTTCAGAATTGGTCCAGTAGTAGAGAAGAAAACTTCTTGAACCTTATGCTTCAACCTTTCCAGCTGCATGTCGTTTTCCCGGACAATCTCTCTGTCAAACACATCTACAACTATCATATAAATCTTACTCCGGATTTCTTTAACTTGCTCCTCAACTCTGAGCCCATCTGCCTCTGCCTTTTCCAGAACCTCTCTCTGTATTGTCACTGCCCAAAACCAATGATGAAAATCATAAGCCGCTCCCGCAACAATCACCTTTTCCTCAACCAATTCTTCCTTTGGAACGCCCTTCAGTACTTTGAGGCATGGAATGAGCCTCTCCTGAATATCTGGGAGGTTGTCCCTAGGTTCTGCCATGTCAGCCATTCTGGAAAGGAAAGAAGAAGTCTGTCCATAAGCAAGCATCAATCTTTCCATGAACAAAGCCGCTTTCGTGGCCCTTGCTTGCCATCCATTCTTGGGCCTCTTTGGCCGTGACCATCCCTTCTTCCACATCCTTGGCCATCTCTTGCGAGGAATTGAGAAGAGGAGGAGCTACTGCATCACCCTAATTGAGTGGTTGGGTTAGACGCCGTATATACTCCTTCAATCTTTCCATGAACAAAGCTGCTTTCGTGGCCCTTGCTTGCCATCCATTCTTGGGCCTCTTTGGCCGTGACCATCCCTTCTTCCACATCCTTGGCCATCTCCTGCGAGGAATTGAGAAGAGGAGGAGCTACTGCATCACCCTGATTGAGTGGTTGGGTCAAATGCCGTATATACTCCTTCAGGCGCTCGACCTCCCTTTTGTACTCTTTCTTTTTCGCCACTTCCTTTTCTAGTCTCGCCTTGATAGTTGAGACAGAATTGTCCAGTTCTTCCACTTCCTGGCCTTTTGTTGTTGGGCCAAGGTCTATAGTGGTTATGGTGTATTCCTGGGGAGTGATCTCATCTTGTGCTTTATTCACTGTTGGTACTGCGATATGTATGGAACGGCCGTCGGCTTCGTCCCTCTGAATGGTGGAAAATTTCTTGGCAGGTTTCTTAGTAGCAACTTGTTCCAACCTCACCAAGAAATCTTTAGTATCATCTTCTTCTTGGACCTCAACTGGTGCCTGAATTTTCATCCTCTCCTTAAGCCAATCCGGAATGGTAGGCTCCTCGATACTATGTTCCTCCTCAACGTTCCCTTCATTTGGAATATCCAAGACTACTCTGAGGGCGGAAATCATTCCGTCTTCAAAATCATCATTTTGGACTTCCATTTCATTATCCGAACCTAGTACTTTTGTGCCCGTAGGAGATGGGGGCTCATCGTCATCCAACTGGATCGGTTCATTGTCCTTTTCCTGAACTACAAAAGGTCTCATCATCTCGGCCAAGGATTCATCTGCGGTAGCCACCAACTCATCAATATTTCTAGATGCCGCGAAACGAGATGGCTCCCTCTTATGTCTTTTCTGGACAAGCTCTATGCTTGCAACTACTTCTTTCCTCTTCTCGCCAATCTCAACCAAATCATTATTGTGGGACGCATCGGCATTGGAGGAGTATGACTTCGTCTCGCTTAGTAAATCATACGTGAGAGTTATTCTTTTCTGCCTCAACTCCTGGACCTGATGGTCGACCCAACACTGAGAATACTTAATCATTGGTCTCATCAATGTCGCCAAATCTGAATGCTCAGGCTCTGACCACTTCACGGAAGGAAGAGGTCGGCTCTCATCGAAGCTCGGCTGGACATAATTTCCATTGTCCTACAACTGATCGGGCTCTCGGCAAAGTTCGGTTGCTCTGATAAAGTCCACCGACACTCTAGACCATAATCTTCTCCTGACTTCATATTCATCAGCGGCGTTTGCCCAAAAGTCCTCCAGGTCTTCTTTGTGTTTGTATCTCCTCCCATCCATTGTCTGAATGTGATGATGTGGGTCAAAATTGGCCCTGGACCTATAAGCTGTGAACGGGTACCATTGAATTTCTAGCCTGGTGCTCTCGGCTGCTTGTGTTGACGGACATGACTCTAACATATTCCCAATAAAGAATGGGAAAGTAATAGTCGCCTTCTTACTTGGCCTCTGAATGTTCTGATAATCTTCCAGCTGTCTCAAGACTTCAAGCAAAATCATCTGATTTGTTGGATAGATAGGCAGCTTGTAAGGATTTCCAGTGAATCCCTGGATCCTAACATACGTAAACTTGGGAAACTGGATAAACTAGGATCCATATCTACTGATCAAACTCTTTGCTTCGTGACTCAGCCTTTGGTGCATTCCTCCTTGAAGTATTCTTGTGATATACATTAGGAAAGCATCGTGCACTCGCGTGAAATGAGATTTCTCCCTGAGTTGAAGTTGCGGGTAGCAATCATAAGACTTGAGTTCATTCTCCCCATCGCCAACTTTGCCTTTGCAAATTAGTCCTGAGTATCTGTACGTTCTGGCCAACAAATAGACAATGTACGAGCTCATATGAAGAGACTTGGTCTTTTCCAAATTGGTTAGCTGCTCGTGAAGATTGTCACTTATCATTCGGGACCAGTTGAACATCTTCACACCAGAAGTGATTTCATCTATAAAATAATACATCCACGTCTCAAAATATGCACCTTGCGGATTGCCACCTATCCTATTCAACATCATAATGATATCTCCATAATCCTCTTTAAAATCTGTCTGACGCGACTTCTTAGGCATCTTCTTTGTGGATGGTCTAGGCTTCTTCAGCCATGACTTATTAACATTTGTGGCGCACAATTCAGACTGGCTATCATATAATCTCTTGGCATCCTCCTTGGTTTTGTAGACGGTTCGGTGATGTGTTGGGATGTCAAATGCCTCCTGTATTGCCACTTCGCCAAGGTGAGCCAAAATCCTTCCGTCAAGTGCAACAATTTGTCTTTCCTGAGCATTGTAATGGATGGCACATTCTACCATCAACTCGGCACAGTCTACTGCAGGCGGGAATTCAGTTGCTTGGTAAATTCCATTCCTCACCATCCGTTTGGCAATTGATGTTGGTAATCCAGCATGTCCATATACTCTCTTTTTGAACTCCATGAAGTCCACATATCCCAGATCAGTGTCTGCGACATTTTTCCATTTCAAATTTATCTTTGACTCTTGTTGTACCCCTTTACTGGCAAACTTCATCGGCACCTTCTTCGATGATTCTCCTGCCGTGGTCATTAACCTGCAGTAAAAACACTAACATTAATACGAAGACTTCAAAATATAATTTATTCCTGTGCCTTGTGTTGGAATATTTTACTTTCAGCTTATTAAAATATTAAATTTCTGCGAAAAAGCAAGCTGAAAGTAAATGAATTTAATTGAAATTTAGCCAAAATGAAAAAAGACAGAAGGAGAATTGATGGATTTAGCCAACCGAACTCCAAACCTCAGGAAAAATCCTTTGGCTGCGAATCAGATTCAAATTTCGAGGATTGAAACAAAAATCAAATGACAAAGTGCGCTAGTCTTGCTGAGAAGTTCGACTTTCAGCCAAGAAATTCTTCACTTCTTCAAAAAAATTACTTCTTCAGCAATAAAAATTATTCCTTCCTCTGAGAAAATCGATCTTGCCTGCAGAAGAATTGATCGTGTCTCAACTTTCTTATGATTTCGAGAGATTAACTTCTCTTCAGCTGAGTGTGTGAAAAATGAGTTGCTGAAACTCATTATAATGCTGAAGAATTTGATTTGTTTTAGCAACTGCATCTTTTTCTCTCGATTTTGATTTGTTTTCTCCTCTTCAATTAGGCAAGTTTCCATTCTTTTTCGAAAAAACTCCATGGCAAGCTTATCCAGGCAAATCCCTTTGACTTTCCAAAATTCGATTTTTTGCTAGATGTTTATCTTTGATTTTCGAAATTTTGGAAAAAAACATTAAATGTCCAATTAAATTTGATTTTTCCAAGTTTTAATTCATGGCGAATTTAATTTTGCTCAAGGATTTCTTTCTTTTCGGCATAATTTATTTTCTTCCAATACATCTCTGGCGAATTTTATTTTTGTCCGAGGCATTTGACACTTCTCAGTGTTGGAAACAAATTATTAAAATGTTAAAATATTTAATTTATTTCCAACCTGTTCGTTTTTGACCCATGGCTATTTTATTTTTTTCGAAATTATTTCAATTTTCATCTAGCCAAGTTGAAATTTTAGCCATCTTGCCAATAAATATTACGCCAGATCCTCATTTTCTTCTGCCACGGCGGACTTCAGATTGTGCTGGGCACATTTTCTCATGCCAAAACGAATTTTCCCCTTGCTCGAATGAATTTCTCTAGGCAAAGTATGTGTTTGGACTTTTTTTTTTCTAGGCCAATTTCCATGATACTTAGACAAATTTTCAACCTCTTTGGCCTAGGGCAGACTTTCTAACCTCTTTGCCATATGCATTTTCCTCTAGGCACTTAGCCAACTCCATAATTTTTTTTTTTTTTTCTAGGCATCCATACTTTAGGCAAAATTTCAATTTCTTCTCCCTTCCTTGTGCTAGGCGGACTTCATCAAATTCTTTCCATGGCCTAGGCGGACTTCAACAACTTTATTCCATCTTCCATCAAGGCATGGCGGACTTTTCATCCTCCTTGACATTTGCCTTTCTTCTCATAGCCAAAATTCGCATTTTCTCCTTCCAAAGCATCAAATACTTAGCCAAAATTTTCAATTTTCCCTCTTCTCATGCCTCCAGACTTAGCCAAATTTTGAATTTTTTCCTTGCTCTAGGCTGGGCGGATTTCACACATTCCTTTCCATGATGGGGCGGACTTTATAAATGTCTTTCCATTTGTATCTTGAGGTGGGCGGACTTCCTTGCTTCCTTGCCAAGTCAAGGGCGGACTTGGTAGTCTTCATGCCATCCATCACCTAAGGCTTGGGCGGACTTTCCAAGGGTCTCGCCATCTTTTGTCTAAGGCTTGGCGGACTTCATTATGCCTTAGCCATTTCATCATTATGCTGGGGCGGACTTCAAGAGGTCCTTGCCATGTGAGGGCGGACTTTGAATGTGTCTTGCCATCCTTCATCTCCATGGCAAGGGTGAATTTCTCCAGACTTAGGCACATTTCTCCATGAATTTCATGCCTTTGGGTTGATTTTTTTGGTGATTTTCTCATGATTTTTAACTGATTTTTTCAGATTTTTTGCTTGCTTTTCCATGCTTTTCCTAATTTTTGCTTTATTTTTTGATTTTTACTTCGATTTTTCAATGGTTTTTTTGATATTTTGGCTTATTTTTGGTTCTAAAAATGGGAACATTGATTTGTTTGACCAGGGTTGACTTTCTAAAAATAGAAATTTCAAAAAATTGGAAAAGCAAAATCCCTAAAAAATAGGGAACCCCGTTTGGTCCAAAAATGCCAAAAATGAAAAAGCGAAAAAGCAAAAAAGCAGATTCCCTAAAAAGTAGGAAGTGTCAGAATTGGCCCAAAGCACAGGCGATCCTCGTCTCCCGAACCTTCTGAGCCCTTCCATGACGTTTATGCATTGATTCAGGCATGGATTCTCAACTTGGCTTGGATGACTCAAAAAACTGACTTGAAACTCTAAAAAATGATGACCTCATGAAACCCTTGCGTGGAGGCAAAACCCTAAAAACTAGCAAATTACTGGGGGTCCCCATTTGCAATGGGGCGATGTGTGAAAAGGTCACATCAGGTACCCCTAGATGCTTCTGCATCAAACACC